>JBBDGP010000318.1:0-362500 GCA_037952835.1 Lithobates septentrionalis | reverse complement strand
AAAAAAAAAAAAAAGTCGTTTAAAAAAAATGACACTAAAAAAATTTGTGCCTTTAAGAGAGTGGGCGGAGCCGTCGTAATGACGTCGCTCCGGCCGTCACATGGTATGGAGACGGGTAGGCGCCATCTTGGCCTCACTTGTCTCCATACCTCAGCAGGGAAAGGACCCGATCGCCTCCGCCGCTACCGACGGCTCCGGTAAGCGGCGGAGGGTGCGGGAGAGCGGCGGGAGGGGGGGTGGCACCTCTCCCGCCGCCGATAACAGTGATCTCGCGGCGAACCCGCCGCAGAGACCACCATTATCGTGTACAGAATCGCTCACTGAAAAGATGGATATCTCGGTTGTGGCAGCAGCTGCTGCCGTTACCGAGATATCCATCTTCAAAAAAATGACGTATATATACAGTGAGCGGGGCTGAAGTGGTTAAAGGAAACCTTACCCACCTCCTCTTAAAGATGACCTGGAGCTTGCATATAGATCAAGAATATCAGAGTGCATGCAGGGGGTTGATTTATTCAAGGCAAATAGACTTTGCACTTTGCAAGTGCAGTTGCACTCATTTTCCCCAGAGAGTGAATGTGGTGAAGAATACTCAATCAGGTGCAAGGAAAGGAAAAAATAAAACAGCATTTTTGCTTGCACATGATTGGATGATGGAAAACAGCAACGTTTCACCACGTTCACTAAACTTTAGGGAAAATGAGTGCATTTGCAAAGTGCACAGTCTATTTGCCTTTAGAAAATCAAGAACTCTTATGCCCTGTACACACGGTCGGACATTGATGTTTTGCTGTTCTTCAGTGCGTTCTGTTACTTCGTTCTGACCAGCCGACCGTTTTCTAGCAATGTTGCCTGTACATACTCATCGTAGAGTTCATGCTGTGCGGGGGCTTGGTGTTGGGGTTCTTACTTTGACACAAGCCCAGTCCATGAACAGGGCAAGGAGCAGTTCATAGACCAAGAATTGGTTGCTCCAGCGTGACCAATTCTGTCACATGCCTTTGCTCCGTGAGATCCGTGAGAATAATCCTGACGATTTCAGGAACTTTCTCTGGATGACAGACCCCGTTTTTCACCGTTTGTTGGCTTTGCTGACACCTTATATCAGCAGGCAGGATACCTGCATGAGGCAAGCCATCACTCCGGAGCAGAGGCTAGTCGCCACCCTGCGGTACTTGGCGACGGGGAGAAGCACGCAGGACCTCAAGTTCTCGACAGGCATCTCCCCCCAGGCTCTGGGGATCATTATCCCAGAGACCTGTTCTGCCATCATCCAGGTCCTGCAGAAGGACTATATTAAAAAGGTAAGATATTTATCCTTTAACATCACATTTCATTTTATTGTATTTAATGTTTGTGAATATATTGTATTTCTTTCCTCATTCCCCAAATACCATGATTGTAATATGCTGTGAATGTCCCCTTTGTCCTTATGCATGCTGGATTTTTTTATAAATTTTCTTTTGTCCTTCATACATATTTGCCTTCACTTACCTCCCCAGCATGCTCTCCTGGGCCTTTATCCACTTCGTCTACTCAATTAACAATGTATTTCGTCAGCTCCATAGTAGTGCCCTAAATACCCCCTAAAATGTGTAAAATTGTGATTTGTGCTTTAAATGCAAGCAGAGTGCCAGAGGTTTTTTTTTTTTGGGTCCCAAAATCATTTGGAACTCTCCCTCCCTCCAACTGCTAACTCAGCTGATACCAATCCTCTATCTGCTGACTTTGCCAAACCCATACACACTATACCCACCTCTTTTGTGGTCATATTTATGGATGAATTCACCAAAGCATGTAGTGCAAGGGCCTGCCTGACTACTTTCAAATGGTACTGCTTAAAGTTTTTGTATCCTATTATTATCTTGATAGGTAATAGCAGAATGTAAAAATGTGCTAAAATGTGCACAGTGTGTATTTATATCTTTGTATTAAGACACTTCTTACCTGTCCAGTGGGCTGCCAATAGTAAGTAGTAAGCAAGCAGGGGCTGGCCAAAATAATACCCATTATTTAGGCATTCATCTCTCAATGAAGTGGAGGGTTACCTGGCCAAAACATCCCCACCCCCTAAAATTTTTAAAAAGGCCCATGAGAGGGTGGGGGGGGGGGGGAAGAATCTGATAGGTGGACCTTATACCTTTGTCTTTAAATGCTCCCTAAAATAAATGTTATACTGATGTTGGCCAAGAATGTTTGTGTCTAATCTGCTTTCAATGTTTATGTGCAAAATGATTAATTTTTCTTGTTTGACTCCAGTTTCCTTCCAACCCACAGGAATGGCAGACTGTGGCCTCCCACTTTGCCCAGCGGTGGGACTTTCCTAACTGCGTCGGGGCAATTGATGGGAAACATGTCCACATCGTCCCACCCCCCAACTGGGGGTCATACTATTACAACTACAAGGGGTTCAATAGTATTGTGAAGTTGGCGGTGGTGTCGGCTACTTACAAGTTCTTGTATGTGGACGTGGGGAAGAATGGCCGGATGTCAGATGGTGGAGTCATCGCCCACACAGAGTTCTACAGGCGCCTCCAGAATGGCAGCTTGGGCTTGCCACCTCCAGAAGACAATGCGGAAGGACTCCCATTCGTCTTCGTTGCGGATGAAGCATTTGCGCTGGGGGACCATCTTATGCGGCCATTCCCTATGAGGACCCTCACCCCGGACCAGAGGGTTTTCAATTACTGGATGGCCAGAGCCAGAAGAGTGGTGGAGAACACGTTTGGAATAATGGCCAGCCGGTTCCGCCTATTTCTTACACCCATACACACGGCGGAATATAAACTCAATCACATCATCCTGGTTTGCTGTGTTCTCCACAACTTAAGGAGAAATTCTTGGAACTATGCTGGCTCAGTTGGGCCTGAGGCCGGAATTAATATTAATGAACCAACCCTGAGGGCGATTGAAGCTGGCCGTCCTGGCTTGCCCCCCCCCCAGAGTGCCCGCGAGGTCTGTATAAAGATACATGGAATACTTTGCGGGTAGGGGGGCCAGCGATATGCCAGGCAATGTCCGAGACATTTTTTAAATAAAAATATATTTTAAACTGAACAAATATTTGCTTTGATTTACTGCTTGGCTTTCTTTAAGCTGACCATGACCGAAATTTGGGGAGTCCTGAAAATGGCGTGATTGTGTAAAATTAGAAAGCACTGTTGGGTGTCATTTACTAAAGGAAACTACACTTTGCACTACAAGTGCACTTGAGACTGCACTGAAACTGCACTTGTAGTGCAAAGTGGATTTGCCTTTAGTAAATAACCCCCATTGGCACTGAAAACACCAACTTTACTACAAAAAATGCTTTTGAGCATTGAAAGAAGAAGCCACACATTGTTGATTCTCAATCTTTTTAATCAAAGCACAAATCACATGTGCATTTCTAAAAGGTTTTTAGAACAAACCAACATGTTTGTTGTATAACAATTTTTTAGGTCACAATAAAAGTAGAAATTGCCTTTTAAAAAAGGTAAAACAGGCATGTTTAAAACCATAAAAAATACACAACTCTGGAACTTACAAAGTTCAACTTTTATAGAAACTGAAGGCAATATCAGACATGAGTATTTTTAAACTGTGTTTGATATTGCGTTCAGCAGATGGGGTGAAGTCACCCCTGGAAAAGCCAAATTTTGAAGATGCACACAAATTGCCTAATGTCAACATGTGCTAGCTGCCATCACGGGGGATCAATGGACGTGTTTTGTGTGTGCAACCCCTTCCTCTCAGCTACTTTATTATTGAGGAAGGGGTTGCACCCCCAAAACGCGTACATTGATCTCCCGTGATGGAAGATAGCACATGTTAACACACTGTGTGCATCTTCAAAATTTGGCTTTTCTATAATATGTCAAAAAATTGTCAGAAAAAAAAACAATAAAGCAGAAATAAGTTAGGGATTTCTAGGATTTTTAAATTAAATAAAAAGGGTGTTCTGGTGTCCCACACTAGTGCTCGAGCGTCCAGATGTGTAAACAGCTGCTGAGTGTCTTCTCCTTACACAGAATCTAGTTTGCATTTCATTCTAGTTACTAACCCATCTAGACAACAAAATTATTTTAAGAGAAGTAGGCCATAAAAAATGTATTGAACTGCATCTGGACAAAACATGGTGTTTTATTGGCCGAACGAACAATGTTTCCTACAAACGAATAATGTGTCCATGAACATGAAAGTTGCCATTCTAAACTGTACAACAGTAAAGAAAAGCACATGGAGCAGCACGTACGTAATAAAGAATAGGAACACAGCACTACTTACTTTTTTGCAGCACTCTCCTGATCCTTCTATACTGATCGTGCTCCCTGATTTTGAGGTCCAACCACCGCTTCCTCAGTTGATCCTAGGATCGAGGTACCCCAAAATTACGGTGCAGACTCTTCACAACTTTCGCCATGATTTTGGCCTTTCTGACATTTGGGTTGGGGTAAGGTCCATGCTTCCCGTCCTAGTCGGCCCTCTTCAATATGTCGACCATCTCCACCATCTCTACAAAGGCCATATTTGATGCCTTAAAGTGGAGTTCCACCCACTTTTACAACTCTTCAGCATCCCTCACTAAACTGTGCACTGTAAACAAATTGGATATTTTTTTTCTCAGCACCTACTGTACATCTACTGTATTCATTTTTCACTTCCGCCTCCCTGGCCCATCACATCATTTCCTGTTTTCAATGCCTTCTGGGAAGGGACGGCAACTTCCTCTGAATCTGCCGTTGCTATGGAAACCTGACCTGAAACCTATTACACTGCTTGTGCTGCACTGAGCATGTGGGAGATCTGCAAGGATGAGATCCAGGAAGAAATACAGTCTGGCTTCAGATTCCCACACTTAAGATGGCCACGGCCTGCTGTAAGTTTATAAAATAACAAACTACTGCTATAAACTAACAAAACAGACCTTAGTTTACAGACTAACTTTACTAGAATACATTAAGCTTGTGTATTATAGGGGTATTTTTATTTAAAAAGTATCATTTCGGCCAGAACACCACTTTAAATCTTCTCCCCCAGGATCGTGACGTTTCTGCCTCCGGCCTTTCCTCCTCCTCCTCCTCGTTTCTGCTATTAGCACGCACCTATTGCTCCATGTGCTCTTCCCCACTGCGCCGAACGAGAAGGGGCAGGGAATAGACTAGAAAGAACGTCACATGCGGGCGGAGTTTCACGCATGCGTAGTGTATATAAAGCGTAACACGCGTGCGTCGTACGTACGATCTGTGAGCGGAGGGAGGAGTATAGGAAGCGCTGATCGTGATAACAAAGGTAACATTTAAACTTGGGCCTATACGGTTTATAGATTGAGGCATATTATGGGACAAGATTAGGAGACTTTAGACTGACATTAGGGTTTGTCTTGTGTTGTGTCTTGCAGAGAAAATGGATCTAGTCAATGATCATGACTTTATGCCAATATTTATTGATATGTTCAGGGAGCTGCCCTGTCTGTGGCAGGTAAACCACCCACATTATAACCATAAACTAAAGAGAAAGGCAGCGCTGGATCAATTGCTGGAATTTGTGAAGCCGGTGATCCTAACGGCAGACATCCCCTATTTGAAGGCCCTAATTGGTGGCATGAGGAGTACTTATTTAAGGGAGCACAAGAAGGTCCAGGATTTCCAGAGATCAGGAGCTGCAGATGACATTTATGTCCCCAGGCTCTGGTACTATGACACACTGCATTTTCTGGCAGGCTATACTGAACCCAGGCCAGCACTCTCCACTCTTCCTTCCACGCTTCCTTTCCCCTCAGCTGAGGCTTATGACGCCCAACCTGGGCCTTCCAGGCAGCAACATGTGGAGGAGCCCAGCTTGAGCCAGGTATAGCAATCTTCAAAATATTTCTGTTGGTCAATTAATGATGTTAAATCTATGTTAGTTTGGATTACTAATTTCACAAAGTGTTTTACATATCAATAGACAGTAGTGGCCACAAATGATTGGGACAAGAATGAAAAATGCTGGGGTCAGAATGATAGTCTTTTCTATTTATTAACATTCAATTTGCAACAGTCATGAGCTGAAAATTGTGTGTGATTGATGAACCAAAAACTAAAACGATGTCCCTTTTTTTTTTATACACAGGAAAGTCTCAGCCAGGAGGTGGCGGGGGTAAGTGGCAGCCAGGAGGTGGCCAGGCCCAGTAGCCTGCCTGATACCCAGGTCCCTCCCCTCTGCCAAAAAAGTGACAGGAAGAGGAGTAACATGAAGGAGGCAGCAATTGGCCTATTTTGGAAGGCTACTGCGGCCCTCAGAACCCCCCACAGTGTTCAAGAGGACTTTGCGTACATTACAGCCTGCAAAATGCTGGAAATGGAGGAGGGCCAGCACTTAATATGTGAGTATACCATCTTACAAGCCCTAAATAAGGGGTTGAGGGGCCAACTCACAAGCCAAAGCCATGTTTGTGAGTTCAACCATGGTCCTCCTCCTCCTGCCACACCTCCAACACCAGAGCCACAGCCTGGAAGGAAGCGTCTAAGGAAGGCAAGGGAGTGATGACCTGGGTTCAGTCTGGTCTGACAAAAGGCTCTTGATTGACCACAGCCTGGGGACATAGATGTCATCTGCTGCTGTTCATGATCTCTTGGACTTCTGGACCAGATTGTACTCCCTTATATATGGACTCCTCAGACCACCAATTTTGCATTAAAATAGTTGATGTCTTCCCTGGGGGCCAAAGGCCTCGCCAATTTCTGCAGTTTCTCCAGTGTTGCCTCCCTCTTTCTTTGGTTATGACCCCTTAATAAAAGGTTTTTTTTTTTCTATTATACTCGCCTATGTGTTTTCCTTCATAAAAAGACAGCTTGTTTGTGAGGAGGCAGGTACATTTCAAAAATACAATGTCAAATTAACAAGAGATACCAACACCAAAATGTGGTTTTGATTCAGGTAATTACAAAAGTTCCTAGACTGAATGTTAAAAGCAAACAAAATATTGAAACGCTTTAGAATGAAATTTGTTAGGTCATCGAAAACACTGATGAGAATATTCATATGCACCTTTGTTCTAAATCTATTAGTGTATGGCCAGCAAAGTAAAGTAAATAGTGGTTTGTAAAAAGTGAAAGATAGTAAATAAGATGAATCACTTGTCTTTTAAATACCCAATGATAAGGGATTGAAATAGAAATAAATATATAAATAAAAACAAGAAGAGAGAGAAAGATTGTCATTGCACATAGTTTATTAATTGGACTGAACTCAGCTCATTTGAATATTCACTGTTCTAAGTTTTATTTACTTAAAATCAATGCCAGTATCTTGAATGCCTCACACCCCCAAAACTCAGGATGCTCCAATGTGCAAATCTCAACTTTATTCGGAAATATTTGAGGGCAAGCCCCTCTTGCTTTCTGCAATTACCTATTTGAAACGTTGGCCACAAAAACTGGAAGAACACACAGGAGGATTACCCAGGGACTTTTTCAGAAAATACAGTTTTTGGTACCATGGGTTTTGGGGATCCTGATGAGCCGTTCTAAAAATGGTAGGTGCAGGTACCAGAGAATGTCTGCATTGTGGATTTTACACTACAGGAGTAAAGACTGACGTATATTGAACATATGAAAGGAAAAATATTTCACCATCCATTTCTGATTCATCCTTTAAAGCAGCAGTCGTTAACCTTATTGGCTCCAGGGACCGGCTGCATGGGAGAATATGAAAAAATGAAATAGTCCAACTCACCATAATGCAGAATCAGTGGGAGCCCTGAGTGTGTCACTTGCCACCAGATGCGGAATGTCACTTGCCACGCTGCCTGCCACCAGATACAGATTGTCACTTGCCACGCTGCCTGTTCACTAGATGCAGATTGTCACTTGCCATGCTGCCTGCCACCTGGTAAGGAAGGTAACTTGCCATGCTGTCTGCCACCAGATGAAGAAGGTCACTTGCCACACTGCCTACCACCAGGTGAGGAAGGTCACTTGCCATGCTGCCTGCCAGTGCCACCAGATGAGGAAGGTCACTTGCCATGCTGCCTGCCAGTGCCACCAGATGAGGAAGGTCACTTGCCACGCTGCCTGCCAGTGCCACCAGATGAGGAAGGTCACTTGCCACGCTGCCTACCAGCAGGTGAGGAAGGTCACTTGCCACGCTGCCTACCACCAGGTGAGGAAGGTCACTTGCCACGCTGCCTACCACCAGGTGAGGAAGGTCACTTGCCACGCTGCCTACCACCAGGTGAGGAAGGTCACTTGCCATGCTCCCTGCCAGTGCCACCAGATGAGGAAGGTCACTTGCCATGCTGCCTGCCAGTGCCACCAGATGAGGAAGGTCACTTGCCACGTCGCCTGCCAGTGCCACCAGATGAGGAAGGTCACTTGCCACGTCGCCTGCCAGTGCCACCAGATGAGGAAGGTCACTTGCCATGCTGCCTGCCAGTGCCACCAGATAAGGAAGGCCACTTGCCACATCGCCTGCCAGTGCCACCAGATGAGGAAGGTCACTTGCCATGCTGCCTGCCAGTGCCACCAGATGAGGAAGGTCACTTGCCACGCTGCCTACCACCAGGTGAGGAAGGTCACTTGCCACGCTCCCTGCCACCAGATGAGGAAGGTCACTTGCCATGCTGCCTGCCAGTGCCACCAGATGAGGAAGGTCACTTGCCATGCTGCCTGCCAGTGCCACCAGATGAGGAAGGTCACTTGCCACGTCGCCTGCAAGTGCCACCGGATGAGGAAGGTCACTTGCCATGCTGCCTGCCAGTGCCACCAGATGAGGAAGGCCACTTGCCACATCGCCTGCCAGTGCCACCAGATGTGGATTGTCACTGCATTGGTGGCAGCACTGGTTCAACGGAGTGAGGGCAGGAGAGCAATGAGATGATGTCATCTCTCTGCTCCCCGCCGCACCTACGACATTGAAGAGGCCCGCACTGTGAGGGCAGAAGAGAGGTCATCTCTGCTCGCTAGCCCACTTCTCTCATCAGCCTGCCTCTCTGATCCACCCTAATCTCTCATGCCGCCCACCCGCCTGCCTTGCTCGCTCATGTCGCCCGCCGCACCCGTGGCCTGGCTGCAGAGAAGCCACGGCCCAGTAGTGGGCCACGGCCCGATGGTTGGGGACCCCTACTTTAGTACAGGCTTCAGGGCCAACAACCTGATCCTGGCAGAGGTCTGAACTTTAGTCTTGACACTTGTTCCATGTCAGTGATACCAAGATCAGCCCAGTAGCCTGTCCCAATAAAACACCTCCCATATTTCTACCCTTACCGGCTCCCTTTAAAAGAATGTCTTTCATTTTGTTTTTATACTAGCAGTTGACATAGCACTTTGCACAAAAACATTTACCATCATAAAAAGGATAGGGTCAAAGCCTATTACTGGCAAGCTGAAGTTGCTAAGCAACAGTGCAAGTAGTCAATGTAAGTCAAAGATGGAAATCCATACTGAAGCATTATGTAATCGTGTACTTTATGCATGCATGAGCTCAAAAAACACCAGCTTTACAGACGGCTGACTTTTTTTTTTTTTTTTTTTTAACTAAACGCCCCTACATGTTAGCCCATGTGTTCATGCACACATTTAGAGGTAGAAGAAAAAAAAAACACACACCACTTTTTAGCAGAAAAACTGCCATAAAGAGCGTAAACCCATCTAAATGTGCCTAAGCACTAGCTTTTTTCTCTTGTCAGGAAAACCCATTTACAAAAGTCCCACTGTGCATGAAGTCTAAAGCCTCATACACGCGATCAGATTTTCATCAAACTTTTGTCCGAAGGGCGTGTTCCAGGAACTTGTCTTGCATACAAACGGTACACAATTGTCGGCCAACAAACACAAACGTAGTGACGTACTACAAGGAATTTCAGCTCTGGAGCGCCACCCTTTGGGCACCTTCTGCTAATGTCGCGTTTGGTGAGCATTGATTCCGAGCATGCGTGTTTGTACTTTGGACTTTTGTGTGACGGACTTGTGTACACACGTTAGGAAAATCTGACAACACACCGTTGTCCGCCGAAAATTTGCTAGCCTGCCATCTAACATTTGTTGGCGGAAAGTTGGCCAACAATTGTCTGATGGAGCGTACCAATGGTCAGGTTTTAGGCAAATCGTCTGTCATCACACAATTCCCGGACGAAAATCTGATTGTGTGTACGAGGTTTTTGAGTAATCCCTTTTCATAAAATAAAATATATAATATAAAATAAAAGCAAAAGGACATAAAATACTATTTACCAATTCACAATTAATTAAATTATTGTTTAAGTAAAGATGATTTACATCAAGGTCTGGTACCAAATAAACTTCATTGTAACAGAAATTTACACACAAGTGCGGAGGTAATAGCAGGATAGTTAAACAGTCAGAAAAGAAGCACAAAGTAACATGCACACACACAGGCACATGGACTCATTTCTTATGGTCATCTCCATCTCTTCAGCACGATATAAGATTAAAGGGGTTGTAAAGGTTTGTGTTTTTTCACCTTAATGCATCCTATGCATTAAGGTGAAAAAACACCTGGCAATGACGGCCCCCTCAGCCCCCCTGTTTACTTACCTGAGCCTGTTCACCTGCTGTGCGCGTCCTCTGGCGTCCTCTTCTCCATGGAGTGTGGCCGTTTATTGGATAGATAGGATAGATTGATAGCAGCACAGCCATTGGCTCGAGCTGCTGTCAATCACATCCAATGACGCAGCCGCCAGAGGGCGGGACCGAGTTATACACTCTCGGTCTATGGACGCAGCGTGTATGACAGGGAGCGCACCCGTAAAGCTAACCCCCTCGGGATAGAGCTTCCCAGAGGGGGGTTAGCTATTGCGGGGAGGGGCCGAGACAGCCGCCGAGGGACTCCAGAACAGGAGGATCGGGGCCACTCTGTGCAAAACGAACTGCACATTGGAGGTAAGGATAACATGTTTGTTATTTAAAAAAAAAAAAACTAACCCATACAACCCCTTCAAGTAGACATGGGTGTCAGATGTGAAAACCCCCTTCCTTCAGCCTTTAAACGATCTCTCAGCAGGCCCATCTGGGAGGTCAATGAAAACAAATACATCCCAAACCTATGCTGTGGGGAATGGAAAAGAAAAAACTACGCTATTGAATAAATTAGGTAAGTACCAAGCTGCAACTTAGAGTGATATACAACACTAACAGAACACGTAAAAAGATCTTTTTACATGGGTTGATAGATTTAACCTATGTATGTCAACTGATTAACCTCTCTGGATTTGACATTTAGGTCAGATTGCGCAATGAGGACATCCGTAACAATCTAATTTTAGCCTTTTGGGCTGGTTGGGGGTCGGTGGATTTTTGCATCTTCGGTGCTGTGCTTATTCTGATCTTTACCTTTGGTTTGGTTCGGATCTAGAGGAAGCAATTAGAGGCTGTTTAAGACTAGGATGGCCTATGTTGGCTTTTTGTTTTGCTGTTAGTTCTTTTATATTTTAGGCTCATTATTTCTGCTTTCCCACAGCTAAGATGGTGGTATTGTACCAGCGACCCGGGACTCAAACCGAGGCATGGTTGTTCAGTTTTAGTATATACAACGGTGCATCATGACGCCGCCTATGCCCCGTGACGACGTACTTTGTAGTGATGAAACGCCTGGGTGAGCGACGTACTGACGTCACCACGCCTTTGTCATGTCCCGCTTTGCACGGGCGTGTGTGTGTGTGTGTGTGTGTGTGTGTATGTGTATGTGTATATTATATATAAAATCACTTTATCAGTGTTTAATCATAGGTGGCCATTTTGTTGCACTTTTCACAGTGTTTGTGATGCACGCATTTAATGTGTTTATTCACAGGTCATTTTTATTAATTCATCATTAGCACAGCTTCTTCTTTTTATATGCTCTAGGGAAACATTAAGTGGCCCACTGCAAAGGTAATGCTTCTTTAAGCACTCATGTGTATCAAGCCACTTGGCTCACTACTCTAATGCCGCGTACACACGGTCAGACTTTTCGTCTACAAAAGTCCGACAGCCTGTCCGACAGACTTCCGGCGGACTTGCGGCAGACTTTCTAATGAACGGACTTGCCTACACACGACCACACAAAAGTCCGACTGATTCGTACGTGATGACGTACACCGGACTAAAATAAGGAAGTTGATAGCCAGTAGCCAATAGCTGCCCTAGCGTGGGTTTTTGTCCGTCGGACTAGCACACAGACGAGCGGATTTCGGGGTCCGTCGTAGTTACGACGTAAACATTTGAAGCATGTTTCAAATCTAAAGTCTGTCGGATTTGAGGCTGAAAGAGTCAGCTGAAAGTCCGGGGAAGCCCACACACGATCGGATTGTCAGCCAGCTTTAGTCCGTCGGCGTCCATCGGACTTTTGTAGACGAAAAGTCCGACCGTGTGTACGCGGCATTAGAGTCGGTTCACACTGAGGCAGCACGACTTCCAGCGCGACTGCCTCAGACGACTTGAACACGATTGCAGCGGTGACTTGCAAAACGACTTCTATATAGAAGTCTATGCAAGTCGCCTCAAGTCGCCCCCAAAGTAGTACAGGAACCTTTTTCTAAGTCGAACGGTTCCATTGTATAGAACGGGACGCTACTTGTCAGGCGGCTAAGTCACCTGACAAGTCGTCCTAGTGTGAACCGGCTCATAGGCTTGGGGTGCATTTGGTACAACGTATTAAAGTGAAAGTAAAACTAATTGATTTAATAGTTTCCCAAAATGGTTACATTAACCACTTCAGCCCCGGACCATTATGCTGCCTAAGGACGAGAGGTCTTTTTCCAATTTGGCACTGCGTCGCTTTAACTGCTAATTGCGCGGTCATGCAATGCTGTACCCAAATGAAATTTGCGTCCTTTTCTTCCCACAAATAGAGCTTTCTTTTGATGGTATTTGATCACCTCTGCGGTTTTTATTTTTTGCGCTATAAACGGAAAAAGACCGAAAATTTTGAAAAAAAATGATATTTTCTACTTTTTGTTATAAAAAAAATCCAATAATCTCAATTTTAGTCATACACTTTTAGCCAAAATGTATTCGGCCACATGTCTTTGGTAAAAAAAATGTCAATAAGCGTATATTTATTGGTTTGCGCAAAAGTTATAGCGTCTACAAACTAGGGTACATTTTCTGGAATTTAAACAGCTTTTAGTTTATGACTGCCTATGTCATTTCTTGAGGTGCTAAAATGGCAGGGCAGTACAAAACCCCCCCCAAATGACCCCATTTTGGAAAGTAGATACCCCAAGGAAATTGCTGAGAGGCATGTTGAACCCATTGAATATTTTTTTTTTGTCCCAAGTGATTGAATAATGACAAAAAAAAAAAATTTACAAAAAGTTGTCACTAAATGATATATTGCTCACACAGGCCATGGGCCTATGTGGAATTGCACCCCAAAATATATTCAGCTGCTTCTCCTGAGTACGGGGATACTACATGTGTGGGACTTTTTAGGAGCCTAGCCGCGTAAGGGGCCCCCGAAATCCAATCACCGCCTTCAGGATTTCTAAGGGCGTAAATTTTTGATTTCACTCCTCACTACCTATCACAATTTTGAAGGCCATAAAATGCCCAGATGGCACAAACCCCCCCCCCCCCAAATGACCCTTATTTTGGAAAGTAGACACCCCAAGCTATTTGCCGAGAGGCATGTTGAGTCCATGGAATATTTTATATTTTGACACAAGTTGCGGGAAAGTGACATTTTTTTTTTTTTTTGCACAAATTTGTCACTAAATGATATATTGCTCACACAGGCCATGGGCATATGTGGAATTGCACCCCAAAATACATTTAGCTGCTTCTCCTGAGTATGGGGATACCACATGTGTGGGACTTTTTGGGAGCCTAGCCGTGTACGGGGCCCCGAAAACCAATCACCGCCTTCAGGATTTCTAAGGGTGTAAATTTTTGATTTCACTTTTCACTGCCTATCACAGTTTCGGAGGCCATGGAATGCCCAGGTGGCACAAACCCCCCCAAATGACCACATTTTGGAAAGTAGACACCCCAAGCTATTTGCTGAGAGGCATGGTGAGTATTTTGCAGCTCTCATTTGTTTTTGAAAATGAAAAACATTTTTTTTTTCTTTTTTCAATTTTCAAAACTTTGTGACAAAAAGTGAGGTCTGCAAAATACTCACTATACCTCTCAGCAAATGGCTTGGGGTGTCTACTTTCCAAAATGGGGTCATTTGGGGGGGTTTTGTGCCACCTGGGCATTCCATGGCCTCCGAAACTGTGATAGGCAGTGAAGAGTGAAATCAAAAATTTACGCCCTTAGAAAGCCTGAAGGCGGTGCTTGGTTTTCGGGGTCCCGTACGCAGCTAGGCTCCCAAAAAGTCTCACACATGTGGTATCCCCGTACTCAGGAGAAGCAACAGAATGTATTTTGGGGTGTAATTTCACATATTCCCATGGCATGTTTGAGCAATATATCATTTAGTGACAACTTTGTGCAAAAAAAAAAAAAAAATTGTCTTTCCCGCAACTTGTGTCACAATATAAAATATTCCATGGACTCGACATGACTCTCAGCAAATAGCTTGGGGTGTCTACTTTCCAAAATGGGGTCATTTGGGGGGGGTTTTGAACTATCCTGGCATTTTATGCACAACATTTAGAAGCTTATGTCACACATCACCCACTCTTCTAACCACTTGAAGACAAAGCCCTTTCTGACACTTTTTGTTTACATGAAAAAGTTATTTTTTTTTGCAAGAAAATTACTTTGAACCCCCAAACATTATATATTTTTTTAAAGCAAATGCCCTACAGATTAAAATGGTGGGTGTTTCATTTTTTTTTTTTTACACAGTATTTGCGCAGCGATTTTTCAAACGCATTTTTTGGGGAAAAAACACACTTTTTTAAATTTTAATGCACTAAAACACACTATATTGCCCAAATGTTTGATGAAATAAAAAAGATGATCTTAGGCCGAGTACATGGATACCAAACATGACATGCTTTAAAATTGCGCACAAACGTGCAGTGGCGACAAACTAAATACATTTTTAAAAGCCTTTAAAAGCCTTTACAGGTTACCACTTTAGATTTACAGAGGAGGTCTACTGCTAAAATTACTGCCCTCGATCTGACGTTCGCGGTGACACCTCACATGCATGGTGCAATTGCGGTTTACATTTGACGCCAGACCGACGCTTGTGTTCGCCTTTGCGCGAGAGCAGGGGGGGACAGGGGTGCTTTTTTTTTTCTTTATAATTTTTTTGCTTTTTTATCTTATTTTTAAACTGCAAGAAAAGCCGTCTAGGTTAACAAGGTTATTTCAAAGGGTAAAGGTACCATCATCCCAAAGTGTCAAGATCAAGAAAAGTAAGGGGAAGGGTGATGGCCGCAGTTTGCTGCTCCTGTCAGCCAATGTCTCCACCCCCCGACGGGGAAAAGAAAGGGACTATTACGGTACTCAGTGTAGGTATGCAGTAGAAATAAGGGGTAAAAAGGGAAATGACAGGTTTTATAAAAGTTCACTTTTAATAGAAACAGTATTTAAAAAGCTACAATACCGCATACAATTGCGATTGGCAAAAACAACGACATTACATATAACCATAAAAAAGAGGGGGGGGGAGGAATACCACAGAGTTGGACCAGTGGATTCCACACAATTTTGATGGTAGATATGTATACAGCTTAATTTCTCGACCGGTTTCGCGGTTATCACCGCTTCTTCAGGAGAGCCATATCTACAATGTGACATAAAGTAGTTGTAGTAGAAGTGTAGTTGAAGAAGCGGTGATAACCGCGAAACCGGTCGAGAAATTAAGCTGTATACATATCTACCATCAAAATTGTGTGGAATCCACTGGTCCAACTCTGGTATTCCCCCCCCCCTCTTTTTTATGGTTATATGTAATGTCGTTTTTTCCAATCGCAATTGTATGCGGTATTGTAACTTTTTAAATACTGTTTCTATTAAAAGTGAACTTTTATAAAACCTGTCATTTCCCTTTTTACCCCTTATTTCTACTGCATACCTACAATGAGTACCGTAATAGTCCCTTTCTTTTCCCCGTCGGGGGGTGGAGACATTGGCTGACAGGAGCAGCAAACTGCGGCCGTCACCCTTCCCCTTCCTTTTCTTATTTTTAAACAGTTCCTTTCATTTTTTTTTAATCATTTTTATTGTTATATCAGGGAATGTAAATATCCCCTATGATAGCAATAGGTAGTGACAGGTACTCTTTTTTGAAAAAATTGTGGTCTATTAGACCCTAGATCTCTCCTCTGCCCTCAAAGCATCTGACCACACCAAGATCGGTGTGATAAAATGCTTTCCCAATGGCGCTGTTTACATCCGGCGAAATCTAAGTCATGAAATGCTCGTAGCTTCCGGTTTCTTAGGCCATAGAGATGTTTGGAGCCACTCTGGTCTCTGATCAGCTCTATGGTCAGCTGGCCAAATCACCGGCTGCATTCTCAGGTTCCCTGTTGAGACAGGAGAGCCAGAGAAAAACACGGAAGACGGTGGGGGAGGGGGGGCATTCCCTCCCACTGCTCGTAAAAGCAGTCTAGAGGCTAATTAGCCGCTAGGATTGCTTTTACATGAAAACCGACCGCTGGCTGAAAAGAATGATACCAAGATGATACCTAAAACTGCAAGCATCATTCTGGTATAACCACTCAAAGTCGTGAATGGCGTACCTGAAGACAAAAAAATGGTTAACAATAAAACACAGTAAAAACGGTAAAAGTATAAAAAATTGCATACCTGAAAAGCAAACATGATAAAACATAACAATAAAACATTGCAGAATAGAATACAGTAAAAAAGAGCAGAACAAGAGAGAGAATAGAGAGAGAGAGAGAACAATAAAACAACAACTATATATATTTTTTTTTTTTTACACTTTTTTTGTAACTAACTTTTATAACTGTAACCGGTTCCAGGTTCGGGTCTCTCAAAATGCGATGGCATCTTGGCAGACCCTGTGAAAGTGTGCCTAGTCTGTGCAATGCTGTACCCTACGCTAATACTCAACTAGTGAATGGTAGTGTTCAAAACATTCACCAATGCAAAGACCAGGATTGTCAGGACAGGAGGGACAATAATAGCGGGTGTCACGCCTATATCCGCGCTTGCTGCAGACACGACATCTTTTTTGGGGGGGTTCATTGGGTGGGGGTACTCGGGAGGACATGCCTCTCATGCAGCCGACTGCATTTGGTTGGGGATCCCAATTAGGATTGGCGAATGCAGCAGGAAGGGCACTATGGGCACGACGGGCCTGTGTTTGTCTTCTTCTTGGTGGCAGCGGGACACTACTTGTGCTTGCCACCTCACCAGCTTGAACTGCATTTATGGGACTCGCCACGTCACCAAATGTTACTGCAGTGCTGGTTTGACTACGACCGGGGTGTACTAGGCCACTGGCGCTTGCCAGTTCACCAAAACGCTACCATAAAAACTGTTAGCGATCGCAGGGATCAGGCCTGACTCTGCGAACGCTGCAGTTATGCGTTTAGTGTTTTGTAAATGACAGTGATCGATCGATACTGCACTTGGGTGGGCTGGGCTGGGCCAGGCAGAGGGGCAAAACGCAGGTGCTAGCAGGTATCTGGGCTGATCCCGCTAACACTGCATTTTTGGGAACCCTAAACTGCTGGGGACGCTAGTATAGATCTGATCGGATCAGATATTGATCCGATCAGATACTATACCACTAAGGGAGGCGTATGCTGCGTGCGTGGGCGTTAGCGGTACTGGCGCTAACCTGACGCTGCCTGGGGCGACGCATATCACCGCCGGGCGATCAGGGGGCTAAACTTTTATTCGGTAATAAACGGCGGGTGCCCTGACACTATAAAAAATAAACTAACTAACCAGCGTCACCCATAACAGTTATACGGTGATCAGTGGTGAAAGGGTTACCTAGGGGGCAATCAAGGGGTTAAAATATTAGATAGTATATGGGGGTCCCTGTCGCTATAAAACGCTGACGGCGAACCTAAATATTTACGTCCCTAACTAGCGTCACCAGTGACACTAATACAGCGATCAGAAAAATGATCGCTTAGTGACACTGGCGACAGGGGGTGATCAAGGGGTTAAAACTTTATTAGGGGGGGTATCCTAGACCTAAAGGGGGCTAACCCTAACTGTCCTAACACAGTAACTGCCACAAACTGACACCATGCAGTAATCAGAAAAAAACAAAAAACAAACACTGCTTGGTGTCAGTGTGACAGGGAGGGGGGGGGGGGGGGGGGAAAATCGGGGGTGTTTAGTGTGCCTGGCATGTTCTACTGTGTGTGTGTGTGTGTGTGTGTGTGTGTGTGTGTTTTACTCACATTCCAGTCTTCTCTCCTCGGCGCCGGAATGGAAAATACCGAGCCGAGGAGAGATGACATCATTTCCTTTGCTGCTGTTTAGCATACAGCAGCAAAGGAAATGATCTGATTGGCCGGCGGCGATCGCGAGGGGGGGGGCCACGAATGGATGGCCTCCCCCTCACCTCCGATCGCCGGGGGACAAAAGAGGACCGCCTCGGGCACCGGGGGGGGGGTCCGATAGGACCCCCCACCCGCGGGAGGCAGATCAGGTACATATACGTGATTTTGCCTGCCCGTGCCGCCTTGCCGACGTACATCGGCGTGAGGCGGTCCTTAAGTGGTTAAAGGCATGACATGAATGATAATGGTCAGGCTATCAAATGGCCTGTGTGATAACTGATCACATGTGCAGCACCATGGCACATGCAGATCAAACAGAAGCCAAGATGGTAGCTTCCTTGGGTGTAAAGACCACGGTTTAGCTTTATAACAGTATTAAACCCAAAAGCAAACATTCATTGTATTGCAGCTTACAAATGCTTAGATGCGATAGCCTAAAAAACAAAACAAATGCAGTCTTTTTTCCTTTATTTTTTTACTTAGTGATCTGGCTAGCAAGTCTGTTGTTTTTCAATAGAACAAGTTGTACTGCAGATGTAGCAATTACAGGGTTGAGACAAACCATTTACCACTGACAGGGGGCTTACAATGAACAGCTTTTATTTATGAAATACCTTTATCCCAAATGGAAAAAACGGTTTCCTGTAACTGCTTATAAAGTATTAGCTGGAGTTTGACTTCAATTTGTTAGTGGATCTAAATGTGCTAGCACATATAACACTCCCCTCCCCCCAGATTAACAATGCTGCTTCATCCAAAGTGGGGTCACTCTAATACAGGTGGTATGTTCCTGGCCAGATCACCAAGTGAAAACAGAAGAGGGGGGGGGGGGGGGGTTGAATGGAGCCATTTGATTTAATACCGCTTTAAGGGCTGAGTGAGCACATACGGTTCTGAGTCCCATAACACTCAGCACTTCTAATTATACATTACATACATAGTGGTTCAAGAAAAGTTAAATCCAAAAGGTAATGTAGGAAAAAAAAATGGATCAAGGAAGACAATACAGGAAATGTTTATGCTTATTTAGGTACCATACATAAAATTCCAATAATCAATTAAACTTGGACTATGGTAACATACCTGAGAAAAAGCATGTCATCAGAATAGAGCCCATTTATCACCCCACTCTCCTTCTCCAGGGCCAGCATGCTGATGTGCAGCTTCTTGGCATGGAGAAAGTCTAAAATCAGCTTGGTGATCTCTACTTCTTTAACATTTACAGTTTCCTCGGCCGTCATTGTGATGGTCTGAAGAAAAAAAAAAAGAATATTGTTTACCTCTATGGCAATATTTCAGAACAATCAGCCAATCAAAGCTTGTAAAAGAAGAAAAAAAAAAAAAAAAAAGCACAACATTCCATTTATGAAAAGCACTACAGACTGCTGTTTCAATTAGAGTGATAAAGTAAAAAAGCATGCCCACTAGGGCTGAAACAACTAATCAATTAATCAAACCGATTATGACAATAGCCAGCCGATTAGTTGTCCTGCATACAGAATGCATTATTTCTTTACATATCAGGTATTACAGTGCAGCACACATACAGCTCAGTACACCATCCATGTCAGTAAGTGCCTGAGCACTTGTGAATGTGTGAGGAGCAATGCCTCATGGGACATGTAGTCCTAGGCAGGAAGTGAGTGGTTCTAAAGTCAGAAGGTTTATTTCCTTGCTATAGGGGCACTCTATATTACACTTTGCAGCTTGCTATTGGGGCACTCTGAAGGCAGGAGGAGCCAGAAGTGTCGGCCAGAAGAGGAGAATCCAGGCTGCTCTATGAAAAACCATTAAACAGAGCAGGCAAGTATAACATGTTTGCTGTTTTTTTGTTTGTTTTTTTTCTTGTTTTTTTTTTTTTAGTTAAAAACAAGACTCAGGGAAGATCAGCATCTGAACCCAGAGAAGGTGGAGGCTGATAGACTGGAGGTAATAGAAGGCATTACAATTACATTTAAAGTAAACTTTTAGCAGTAGTGTGCATTATATTTAAAAAAAAAAAAAAAAAAAAAAAACTCAGCTTTTAGTACTACTTTAAAAGATTTATATCTCCCTTCCACCCTTCATATAGTTTCATGTCTGACTCCTAGTTATAATGCCCATATATCCTACTTCTGGGTGCATTTAATATATACCGTATTTATCGCCGTATAACATGCACTTTTTCCCCCTGAAAGTCAGGGGTAAATCGTGTGTGCGTGTTATACGCCGATCCCTGCAACTCGGAGTGGAAGGAGGGGACGAGCACCACTGGATGACACAAAGCCGTAATCTCCTGTGTATCCGGCACTGTCACACACAGTCCTGCCCCCCTGGCCCGGCATTGGACCACTGCTTTGTCCATCATATGAGCCAGGCGGGACTGAGTGACTGAGCGCCGGATACACAGGGGATCGCGGATCTGTGTCATCCAGCACTGGCACGGCTGCAATCATCTACAAAGGCAAGTCAGTAGATGTTCGCACAGCCCACATGCAGAGCCCACCAGGAAGTCGGCACTGCAGAGCGCTAATCACAGGCAGGGAAACATTGTCCCGATGCTTGGCTGCAGAGATCGGGAAATGTCTCCCTGCCTGTGATTAGCACAGCTCAGTGCCGACTTTCTGGCGGGCTCTGCACGTGGGCTGTGCGAACACGCATGCTGCTGCTACTAAACATCTTAGGCCTGGGTCACACCTATGCGTTTTTTGGTGCTTTTGCAGAAACGCACTACAGTCCATATAACATGGTTTCCTATGGTACACGTTCACATCTATGCTCACATCTATTCATACGAAAAACTGTGCTTTTTTTTGGTTCAATATACTTCAATGGAGAAGCTGCAGAAAAGCATGAAGTGCGTTTTTGCAGCAATTTGTGTTTTTTAATCTGCCCAACAACAAATTGGCCAAAAAAAAAAGGATAAAAAAAAAAAAAAGCAAAAATCGCAGCAAAATCATGATGGCAAAAATCAAAGACGCGCAGCAAAAAGCAGTGCAGAAACAGATCAAACGCAAACAGCATGGGTGTGAACCGAGCCTTATGCTGGCCACAGGGATACATTTTCAGATGAGAATATTCATACGAAAAATCTTTGTACATTTGCTGAATGAAAAGAATGTTGTTTGAAATTTTCACTTGCTTTTAACATTCTGTTTTGAAAGAATGGAACTTATGAACGAAAACCACATGCACTGTCTGAAATTTCCTATGACCAAGAAATTTTCTATTATTTCTAAATTTTACTGTCACTGTGGTTTAAAACGAATGTCGATCTGACCCCACTAACGATTAAAAAAAAAAAAATAAATCGAATTAACGTTCTTAAAATTACATTTTTTTTTTTAAAGGAAGACATTGTTTTTGTATGGCCAGCATATAATATATTACAGTTCTGTTTGAAAAACTGCAAAACAGTCTTTAATTATTTTTTTTTTAATATAAAAAAATGTGATCTGAGTCTGATGATATTTACCAGATTCAACCTCTAATAGTATATACAGTATATCTCTTCTGTCTGTTATTCTCAGAGTGGATTAGAGATTTTGCTCCCTAACCATAACCATAAAGTTGGTTATTTATATTTACCACTGCATACAGATATTTAAGAATAAATTGCTTTTTTTTTTTTAATTTTACATAAACTAAAATTATACACCACACTTTTTTAACCGATTAATCGAAACAATAAAATTGGCCAACTAATCGATTATGAAAATAATCGTTAGCTGCAGCCCTAGTGCCCACTGTGCAAGATGATGAACAAATTTACTTGCAAAAGTATTCACCCCCCTTGGCATTTTTCGTGTTTTGTTGCCTCACAACCTGGAATTAACATGGATTGTTTGAGGATGTGCATCATTTAAATTTACAGAACATGCCCACAACTTTGAAGATTTTTTTTTTTTATTATGGTGAATCAAACAACAAATAGGACAAAACAACAGAAAAAGTCAATGTGCATAACTGATCATCCCCCTAAAGTCAATACTTTTTAGAGCCACCTTTTGCGGCTATCACAGCTCCAAGTCGCTTTGGATAAGTCTCTATGAGCTTGCCACATCTTACCACTGGGATTTTTGCCCATTCCTCCTTGCAAAACTGATCCAGCTCCTTCAAATTGGATGGTTTGCACTTGTGAACAGCAAACTTTATGTCTGACCACAGATTTTCTATTGGATTGAGGTCTGGGCTTTGACTAGGCAATTCCAACACATTTACATGTTTCCCCTTAAACCACTCAAGTGTTGCTTTAGCAGTGTGTTTGGGGTCATTGTCCTGCTGGAAGGTGAACCTCCATCCTAGCCTCAAATCACACACAGAGTGGTACAGGTTTTGCTCAAGAATATCCCTGTATTTAGCACCATCCATCTTTCCCTCAACCCTGACCAGTTTCCCAGTCCTGACTGCTGAAATACATCCCCACAGCATGATGCTGCCACCACCATATTTCACGGTGGGGATGGTGTTCTTTGGTTGATGTGATGTGTTGGGTTTGCGCCAGGCATAGCGTTTTCTTTAATGGCCAAAAAGTTAAATTTTAGTCTCATCAGACCAGAGCACCTTCCTCCATACATTTTGGGAGTCTCCCACATGCCTTTTTGCAAACTTAAAACGTGCCATTTTGTTTTTTGCTGAAAGTAATGGCCTTCTTCTGGTCACTCTGCCATAAAGCCCAACTCTATGGAGCGTGCTGATTATTGTCGTCCTATGTACAGATACTCCAGTCTCTGCTGTAGAACTCTGCAACTCCTCCAGGGTTACCTTAGGTCTCTGTGCTGCCTCTCTGATTAATGCCCTCCTTGCCCAGTCTGTGAGTTTTGGTGTGCAGCCATCTCTTGGCAGGTTTGCTGTTGTGCCATGTTCTTTCCATTTGGTTATGATAGATTTGATGGTGCTCCTAGGGATCAAAGATTTGGATATTTTTTTTATAACCTAACCCCGACTTGTACTTCTCAACAACATTGTCCCTTACTTGTTTGGAGAGTGCCTTGGTCTTCATGGCAGTGTTTGGTTAGTGGTGCCTCTTGCTTAGGTGTTGCAGCCTCTGGGGCCTTTCCAAAAAGGTGTGTATATGTAATGACAGATCATGTGACACTTAGATTGCACACAGGTGGACATCATTTCACTAATTATGTGACTTCTGAAGGTAACTGGTTGCACCAGAGCTTTTTATGGGCTTCATAACAAAGGGGGTGAATATATACGCACATGCCAAATGATCAGTTTTTTATTTCTGAAAAATAGTTTTATGTATATATTTTTGTAATTTTACTTCACCAACTTAGATTATTGTGTTCTGATCCATCACATATAATTCAGATTAAAAAAACATTGAATGGCTGTAATGTAACAAAATAGGTAAAAAGCCAAGGAGGGTGAATACCAAGGCAAGGCACTGTTCTATATGATTATATCTGTTTACATGAAGCTCTGCATAAAACACGCCAGCCATCAGTTACATGACAGGTAACATGAGCTGTTACAGTCTAGAAGCCATGCACACCCTGTTGCTACCTCGCACAAAATGCTTACACAGTGTCTACACCTTGGGTGTGAGCAGAGATGAAGTAACTCCACGTATAGGCTTAAGCTTCTTTCAGAAATTATCAGCACTAATTACTTATACATTTTATCTTTGCATAGCGAAGACAACTCTCAGACCAAAATTCTTTAAAAAATTCAAATTTAAATGACTATTTTGCAAAACGTATGGAAAGTTAAGTAGGAGCGTACTACATAGAGACAATTAAAGCTGAAATCCAGGATAAGCACATATTGTCTAAACACAAAAGGCACGTATATTCTTACTTGAATCTTGATGTGCGTTGTATTTCTTTCAGATCTGTGCAGTAATCCAGCATAAAGCATCAACTGCACTCTGCCTCTCCCTGTAATAAAGATCGGTCACTGCTACCACTCCTGTAGTTTTCTGCAGACAGCCTATAGTGTGTGGATGTTTAGGGTCCCTCCCACAGCTCACAGTACAATTATGATGTCACAGCTACTTTTACAAGGTAGTATTTGGGCTTGCAAAGGGATTTGGTGCATACAAAGTAGATGTATATTGTTTGCGGCTGATGAAAAACCTACTGTAGTTCAATAAGTTTTTGGGTCTGGAGTTCAGCTTTACATTAACCACCATACAAAAAGTAGAAAGTAAGTTATTTAATAAAGAAAAAGTTCATATTTTGTGGCAGCAGACCACCCGTCACAGGAAAAGTACAGGAGCCGCCATTAAAACTAAGCAAAGATCCTGACAACGCATATTTAACCACTTGAAGACCAGACCTTTTCCTGAGACTTTTTGTTTACAAGTTGAAATCAGTATTTTCTTGCTATATAACTATATATATATATATATATATATATATATATATATATATATATATATATATATATATATATATATATATATAATAATATAAAACACACACACACACATACATACACAGTGGATATAAAAAGTCTACACACCCCTGTTAAAATGTTTGTGATGTAAAAAATAAATAAATAAATAAAAATAAATAAATTTAAAAAAAAGGAGACAAAGATAAATCATTTCAGAACTTTTTCCATCTTTAATGTGACCTATAAACTGTACATCTCAGTAGAAAAACAAACTGAAATCTTTTAGAGAGGGGGGGGGTAAAAATAAGAAACGAAAATGTGGTTGCATAAGTGTGCACACCCTCTTATAACTGGGGATGTAGCTGTGTTCAGAATTAACCGCTTGCCATGCAGTGCACAACGATATAAGTCAGCACGTCCCCTTTAACCACTTCAGGCCCAGACCATTTGGCTGCCCAAAGACCAGAGCATTTTTTTGATTCGGCACTGCGTTGCTTTAACTGACAATTGCGCGGTCGTGCGATGTCGCTCCCAAACAAAATTGATGTCCTTTTTTCCCCACAAATAAAGCTTTCTTTTGGTGGTATTTGATCACCTCTGCGGTTTTTATTTTTTGCACTATAAAACAAAAAAAAGAGCGACAATTTTGAAGAAAAAAAAAAAAACGCAATTTTTTTTAATTTTGCTATAATAAATATCCCCAAAAATATATAAAAAATGTTTTTTTCCTCAGTTTAGGCCGTTGCGTATTCTTCTACATATTTTTGGTATAAAAAAAAAAAAAATCGTAAGCGTTTATTGATTGGTTTGCACAAAAGTTATAGCGTCTACAAAATATTTTTATGGCATTTTTTTTTTTTTTATTAGTAATGGCGGTGATCGATTTTTATTGTGACTGCGACATTACGGCGGACACTTTTGACACTATTTTGGGACCAGTGACATTTATACAGCGATCAGTGCTATAGAAACACACCGATTACTGTGTAAATGACACTGGTAGGGAAGGGTGCAACGTCATTTGACCGCGCAATTGTCAAAGTGACGCAGTGCCGTACGCAAAAAATGCTCTGGTCAGGAAAGGGGTAAATCCTTCCGGGGCTGAAGTGGTTAAGCAATCACAATCAAACTCATGTTAAATAGGAATCAGTACACACCTGCCATTATTTAAAGAGCCTCTGATTAACTCCTAATAAAGTTCAGCTGTTCTAGTAGGTCTTTCTCAACATTTTCTTAGGCTGGGCCGTCCTACTTTGGATTCAACTTTGTCCTGTGACATGAAGCCGGCATGCGTCCCACTTTCAATGAAAGGGGATCCGACTTGGATCCCCGCCAATGCCCGGCACTGTGTTTGCTATGAATCTTGAGGGGGAACTCTTTTTGGTATGAATCTTGAGGGGGAACTCTTTAACTCTTTAATAAGAGGGCCCCCAGATCCCGGCCCCCCACCCTATGTGAATGAGTATGGGGTACATGGTACCCCTACCCATTCACCTAGGGAAAAAAGTGTCAATAAAAAAAAAAAAAAAAAAACACACTACACAGGTTTTTAAAGTAATTTGACAGCTCCGGGGGTCTTCTTCCGACTTCGGGGGTCTACCATGTACCCCATACTCATTCACATAGGGTGGGGGGCCAGGATCTGGGGGCACTCTTATTAAAGGGGGCTAACGGATTCCGATAAGCCCCCCGCCCGCAGACCCCGACAACCAACGGCCAGGGTTGTCGGGAAGAGGCCCTTGTCCTCATCAACATGGGGACAAGGTGCTTTGGGGTGGGGGGGCCCGCAGGGCGCCCCCTGCCCTAAAGCACCCACCTCCCCATGTTGAGGGCATGCGGCCTGGTACGGTTCAGGAGGGGAGGGGGCACTCGCTCGTCCCCATCCCCATTCCTGACCGGCCGGGCTGCGTGCTCGGATAAGGGTCTGGTATGGATTTGGGGGGGACCCCCACGCCGTTTTCTTGGGCGTAGGGGGTTCCCCTTAAGGTCCATACCAGACCCAAGGGCCTGGTATGCTCTTGGAGGGAAACCCATGCCGGTTTTTTATTTAAAATTTGGCACGGAGTTCCCCCTCAAGATCTGAGCACAAGTCGCATGCCGAAGTCGGATCATGCGATCCGACTTTGATCCAACTTGAATGATAGTCAATGGGCTGAAGTAGGATCAAAGTCGGACCAAAGTAGTACAGGGAGCATTTCTAAAGTCAGAACGACTTGTGTCGGACTAGTTAGGACGGCTCCCATAGGGAAACATTGGATTTCACACGTTATGAGCTCCCAATGTCGGAGCATTTGTCGGACCAGTGTGAACCCAGCCTTAGTCGCATCTTACAGCAAAACCCATGGTCCGCAGAGAAATTTGAAAGCATCAAATCTTATTGTTAAACGGTATCAGTCAGGAGAAGGGTACAAAAGAATTTCCAAGGCATTAGATATACCATGGAACACAGTAAAGACCGTCATCAAGTCGAGAAAATATGGCACAACAGTGACATTACCAAGAACTGGACGTCCCTCCAAAATTCATGAAAAGATAAGAAATCTGGTCAGGGAGGCTGTAAAGAGGCCTACAGCAACATTAAAGAAGCTGCAGAAATATCTGGCAAGTACTGGCTGTGTGGTACATGTGACAACAATTTCCCATATTTTTCATATGTCTGGGCTATTGAAGCCTTTTATTACGAAGAAAAACATCCAAGCCTGGATAAATTTTGCACACCTGAAGGCTCCCAAAAACATGTGGGAAAATGTGTTATGGTCTGATGAAACCAAGGTTGAACTTTTTGGCCATAATTCTAAAAGATATGTTTGGTGCAAAAACACTGCACATCACCAAAAGAACACCATACCCACAGCTAAGCATGGTGGTGGCAGCATCATGCTTTGGGGTTGTTTTTCTTTAGCTGGAACAGGGGCCTTAGTCAAGGTAGAGGGAATTATAAACAGTTCCAAATACTGTACCAGTTAATATTGGCACAAAACCTTCAGGCTTCTGCTAGAACACTGAACATGAAGAGGAACTTCATCTTTCAGCATGACAACGACCCAAAGCATACACTCAAATCAACAAAAAAATGGCTTCACTAGAAGAAGATTAAAGTTTTAGAATGGTCCAGCCAGAGCCCAGACCTGAATTTGTTTGAAAATCTGTGGGGTGATCTAAAGATGGCTGTGCACAGGAGATGCCCTCGCAATCTGACAGATTTGGAGTGTTTTTGCAAAGAAGAGTGGGCAAATATTGCCAAGTCAAGATTAGAGGTCGACCGATATGGGTTTTTCTCTGGCCGATGCCGATACCGATACCAATATTTAGAAATTGGGGCGGCCGATATATGATGCCGATTTTTGTGGCCGATATTTTAGGCCGATTTAAAAAAAAAAAAAAAAAAAAAAAAAAAAAAAAACACACCTCACCCACTCCTCCCTGATTGCTCCTGTCATTCTACCACACACTTTATGTCCTCAGTACAGATGGCACTGGTTGGCTTAGGCAGATGGCACTGGTTGGCTTAGGCAGGTGGCACTGATTGGCACTGGCAGGTGGCACTGGTTTGGAACTGGCAGGTGGCACTGGTTTGGAACTGGCAGGTGGCACTGGTTTGGAACTGGCAGGTGGCACTGGTTTGGAACTGGCAGGTGGCACTGGTTTGGAACTGGCAGGTGGCACTGGTTTGGAACTGGCAGGTGGCACTGGTTTGGAACTGGCAGGTGGCACTGGTTTGGAACTGGCAGGTGGCACTGGTTGGCACTGGCAAATGATACTGGTTGGTGGCACTGGTTTGCAACTGACAGATGGCACTGGTTTGGAACTGACAGATGGCACTGGTTGGCACTGACAGGTGGCGGTGGCACTGACAGATGACACTGACAGGTGGCACTGATTGGCAGTGGCACTGGTTGGCACTGACAGGTGGCACTTAGAGGAGGCACTGGTTGGCACTGGCAGGTGGCACTGATTGGCGGTGGCACTGGCAGGCACTAGGTGGCACTGGCAGGTGGCCCTGCTTGGCAGTGGCACTCGTTGGCACTGGAAGATGGCACTGGTAGGCATTAGCAGGTGGCACTGATTGGCGGTGGCACTGGCAGGTGGCACTGGTTGGCGTTGGCACTGGTAGGCATTAGCAGGTGGCACTATTGGCACTGGCAGGTGGCACTGATTGGCGGTGGCACTGGCAGGTGGCACTGGTTGGCATTGGCACTGGCAGGTGGCACTGACAAGTGGCACTGATTGGCACTGGCAAGTGGCACTGACAGGTTTCACACGGAGCCGAGTGTAAACTGTGTGTGAAACTAACAGAGAGGAGCTGTCAGAATTGAGCTTAATGTCGGGGTGGGCGGGACCCAGCAGCTATCAAACAGCAGCCAATGATTGGGCTGCTTAAGAAAAGGGGCGGGGCCACATACACATAGCGGCCCACCCAGATCCCATCTTATTGGCTGTGTTTGATGGCTGCTGGGTCCTGCCCACCCCGGCCTGGTCCCGCCCACCCCGACATCAACCTCAATTCTGACAGATCCCCTCTCTCTCCCCTCTGCGTTACCTGTCAGTTTCACACACTCAGCGGCTCTGGTAAGCATCAAGCACCGCGCTGAGTGTGGAGAGGGGAGGAAGAATGGCGGCCAGTGTTAAATATCGGCCTACTTTAGATAATAATCAGCCCATGCCGATTTATCAAAAATGGTCAAATATAGGCCAATATATCGGTCAACCTCTAGTCAAGATATGCCATGATAGAGTCATGCCCAAAAAGACTGAGTGCTGTAATAAAATCAAAAGGTGCTTCAACAAAGTATCAGTTTAAGGGTGTGCACACTTATGCAACCATATTATTTTAGTTTTTTATTTTTACTTCCCTCCACCTAAAAGATTTAATTTTTTTGTTCAACTAAGATGTACAGTTTATAGATCACATTAAAAAGGTGGAAAAAGTTCTGAAATGGTTTATCTTGGTCTCAAATTTTTTTTTTTTACATCACAGAAACGGGACATTTTAAAAAGGGGTGTGTAGACTTTTTATATCCACTGATATATATATATATATATATATATATATATATATAGATATATATATATAGATATATATATATATATATATATATATATAGATATAGATATAGATATAGATATAGATAAAAAATATATTAGAGGGGCACTGAAATTTTGGACACCTAAACATATCGGCAGAAAGTGCCAATAATGGAATTGAAAAAGGGGCAGTCCGCCTCCCCTCCTTGTGAATGTCATGCAGAGTGGCCATCTCACTGTGCCAGGGAGCTGGATTTGAATCACCGGCAGCCACTGAAACAATGTCCCGCCTTATAGACCAGCTTTTGTGATAGACGGCACACTGACCCAATGCCAGGAAATTTAATCAGTGTTAAGTGGGTGATAGGAGGCGGGACTTTGTTACAGAGGCCACCCGGTGAATTCAAATCCAGCTCTCACACAGCGTGAGATTGCACTACCAGGCACTAGTGAGGCTACATTGATCTCTTGTATCATGTCTCCAGTCTGACCATCTCTTGTATCATGTCCCAAGTCTCTGACCATCTCTTGTATCATGTACTCAGTCTCTCACCATTTCCTGTATCTTGTCTGCTAGAGCTGCACTGAATGGACATTTTGCCAATACTATTAGCAATGTGTTTAAGTAAGATTGCAGACAAAGAGATGGTTAGAGATTGCAGACTGCATTTTTCTTGCACTAAAAAGTGCCAATAATGGCCAACAATAAATTTGTATTCATTTAAATTCATAATATTAATTAAAAAGTGGAATATAATAAAATTATATATAAAAATATAAATATTTTTTTCATTTTTGGTTTTTGCATCCTGCAATTTCGGTTTCAGCACCAAAATTTCCATTTGGTGCACCCCTAATATTTTTTTTTTTTTTTTAGGGGGGACCCTAGGGAATAAAACCAAATATGTGCAACTTAAAGTCACAGCAACTTTAAAAAAAAAAGTCCTGCACTACTTTGATCTGACTTTCATGCGATTTAAGTACCATAATAGGCTGCAATGTAAACACTCAAAAGTTGCATAAAAGTCACACCTAAATGTTAAACATGCAACAGTTGTGCAAAAGTTGTTAAAGCTAAAGGCGCATCCAAGTTGCATGACTTTGGAGTTGTACATGTGTGAATGGAGCCTAAAACCTAGAAGCTGGTTACTATGCACAGTGGCACCAGATTCTGTGTGCTCCAGTTTTATTAAATAGGACCTGGGCTTGCTTCCTATGCTTCCACTGGAGTCCACTGACTGTGGAGGAAGTGAAAAACACAGAGGTACACACATCATACCCAGAGCGCACAGCTAAATATTAGCTCATTACCGTGCTCTTTAAAATCGGAGTTCCACTCCTTTTACATTTAGTAAAAGTCAGCAGCTTTCGGTGTAGCTGCTGACTTTTAATTAACTGACACTCCCCTGTCTAACGGTCCAGCAATACGGCCGCCTGAAGCCTCGTTCCTCTCTTCTCCGTGTCGCCATCATTGCAAGTGTGGGCACCCGGCTGTGACAGCAGGCGACTTTTGGGTGGAACTCTGCTTTAACTTCAATGTAAAATCTTTTTATTGCACAATGTCCAACCACTTTACCTTAACCCCTTACTGTGCTCATTACAGTCAGTGAACACCTTTTACAGCACAATCCTAAATAATAGCACATTAACCATCATCACATTACAGTTTTTTGGTCTGCTTTCCTATCACCGTACATTAACTATTTCAGTGCACCCACTTTCAACTTTTATAAGCTCTTTTATTGCACCCCCCTCCCCATGCACATTACCTTTTACTATGTTGCAGCCATTTAGGCCTCTTTTGGAAGTGAGGTCTAGACCAGCGTTTCTCAACTCCAGTCCTCAAGGCTCCCCAACAGGTCATGTTTTAAGGCTTGCCATTATTTTGCGCAGGTGATATGATCAGTTTCACTGCCTTAGTAATTACCACAGCCGTTTCAGCTGAGGGAAATCCTGAAAACATGACCTGTTGGGGCGCCTTGAGGACTGGAGTTGAGAAACATTGGTCTAGAACAGTGTTTCTCAACTCCAGTCCTCAAGGCGCCCCAACAGGTCATGTTTTCAGGCTTACCATCATTTTGCACTGGTCTAGAAAATGGTCTCTCTCTTATCCCATAAGCATAATGTGAGAAGGAACAGGAAATACATCATAAAGTGGGCAGAACACAGAAAGGAACTCAAAAAAAGATGATGTGATAACCAAAACAACCACAAGATGGCAGTATATCAATCAACTATATAGAGGTCAAATAAAGACACTAGCCAATGAAATAAACTATATAAAATTCTCACACAACATGTGTAACAGCACAATGTGGCTAGATTTAGATTTTAGATTTAGAGATATTCAGGTTTACGCTAAACTGCTACTTTAAAAACACACTTTTCAGTTATTATATAATAAGTAAACCACACAGTTCTCTGTATTCACTAAACTGTGGACAATATAGTCCACTTTGCTTAGATGACCATACTCTACTGTGCATTATATACTTTGCACTGTTGAGCTTTAAACACTTTTTGCACCTTGGTCAGCAAAATACATAGTCAAAATACACACCATTGAATAAACTGTGCTGTATGTTATATATTCTGCAGTGCTATATTTTTTACACTGTGATGTACATGACATACAAGTCATTTTTCAGCTGTACACAGTATGTTATATACTCCACAGTGCTCTCGCTGATTCTCCACACTACAGTCTATGCTGTCCATAAAAATCTTACACTGGAGCGTGGCCGGACGCTGAGCACGATGGACATGTGATCTCCCTGCTCTCCACGGACCTGCTCCAGCGAAGCTGCTAATGGGGACACAGCTTCACACCGATGGGCAGAAATTGAGCCAGCAGATCACAGAATAAGAGATTCTGGAGCGGAGGTAATATTGGTACAAGAAACACATTTTAACAAAACAGGCACTCCGGCGTTTGCGTCAAGGTTTTTTCCCATGGGGTTCTTAGCCTCTAACACTAAAAAGAAAGCAGGGGTGGCCATCTTGATATAAAAAGGGATCCCCATACACACCCACATCCTTCTACTCTGACCCCCAAGGTCGGTTTTTGATCCTTAGTGGCAGATGGCAACAATCTTAAATAACTTTCTGAAATAACTTTCTGCAATATTTATGCACCAAATGTGAATCAGATGCCCTTTGTGACTAGGGTGTACAACCGCCTATTCAGATCCACACACTGCTGAGTCGTGGGAGGGGATTTGAACCTCCCGTTCTCCCCTACTCTGGATAGAACATTTCTTACCAAAAAAAATCTCCTCTCCACGCCTCCCGACAAAATCCCGACAATTTCGTCAGGTCACTCACAAGTTTGCCCTGTTTGATGTATGGTGTGTTGATCACCCAACAAAGCGCCAATACTCGCATTACTCCCACCCCTTTCACTCACACACACACACGGCTAGACTACTTTCTCATAAACGCCCCCTCCCTGCGGGCACTTGTTAAAGTAGACATCCTGCCCATATCATGATCAGATCCTTTTGAAACTCAAACTAGAACCTTCCAATGTCAAACGGTGTCACTGGCGACTTAATGGCTTTCTCTTAAAAAGGATGTCGCAAGTAGGACGGAGTTAGAAGACACTTTAAAACTATACTTTGTAGAGAATAGTGCCCCGGAGATTTCTGGAGGAACTCTCTGGGAGACACACAAGACAGTGATACGAGGACAATGTATAGCGGTCTCAACGGTCTGGAGGAAAAATACCAGGCAACTGAGACAGCAGACAGCACAGCGACTACGGGACTTAGAATCTAGACTTACGACTTTGTCCTCAATCCATCTTTTGAGAGAAATTATACGCCTACGGTTAGTTATCAAAAGTATAGATATAGGCCAGGTTGAAAAAGCCTTTCAGAGACTATCAACTATACTATGATAAAGGCAACAAAGCCCACATTTCATTAGCGCGCAAACTCCAGGAACATACCCATACCTTGGCCCCACAGGCCCTACAGGACCCAGCTGGGACCCTTCACTTTCACCCCGAACGCATTGACCAATTATTTTGAGATTACTTGTCGGATCTCTACAACAACCCCCCCATACCGCACTTACCGATCCAAGCAAGTTTTACTGACTGCGTGCGAGTTTACCTCGCAACCAGCAGGGTGGCCACTTTACCAGCAGAGGCCCTACAGTCCCTCAACTCCCCGATCATGGACGAGGAGATTTCAGAGACTTTGAAGCTCCCCCCCAAATAACAAGGTCCTGCGCCCTGATGGCCTTACGTTTAATACTACAAAACTTTTCTGACCAGCCTACTTCCACATATGACTTGTTTATTTAATTGATTCATGGGCAAGGACAAAATCCCATGGGACATGCAGACTTCACACCTCACGCTCATACCAAACCTTATACAGACCACACATTGTGTGGGAATTATAGACCCATAGCTTTACTGAATTCAGACCTGAAATTTTTTTACGAAATGACTATCCCGCCGAGTAAATGAGGTCCTTCCCTCCCTGATCCATAAGGACCAGGTGGGCTTTGTCCCAGGGCGCCAGGCAGGAGAGTCATCAATTTAATAGGCATCATTAATAGGCAAAAAGATGAAGCGCTGTTACTCAGCTTAGACGCTGAGAAAGCCTTCGATAGGCTTAGCTGGCCTTTTATGTTCTCCAGCCTTGAATATCTGGGCTTTCGGGGGCGTTCCTCAGGGCGATTAGGCACCTATACGCAACTCCATCCGCCTCTGTCAAAACACCTTTTGCGGCATCTACTTCCTTTCCCATTTCGAAAGGAACTAGGCAAGGTTGCCTGTTCTCCCTGTTGCTTTTCGCCCTGTGTATCAAACCCCTGGCGGCCTAGATCTAACAGGATCCCAACATCAGCGGTATAATGGTTAGAGGTTGCGAATTTTAAATCCCATTCTTTGCGGATGACGTACTCCTAATCCTAACACGACTGCACGTGACCCTCCCTAATCTCCATAAGGAATATGGGTCCCTATCGGGATACAAGGTTAACACTGCTAAATCAGAAGCCTACCTAATCAATTCACCTCCCTCGGAAGTGCAACGTCTTTTGGATAACTTTACATACACGTGGAAATCCCATGCCATTAAATATTTGGGGGTGTACCTCACCCCCCCGATACGAATCCCTATATGATTGATGCAAACTTCAGACCCCTATTCACATCTATACGGTCCCTTCTGTCTAAATGGAGACATTACCCAATATTTTGGTTTGGATGCATCGCTTCGGTTAAAATGACTATATTGCCTAAACTCTTGTACTGCTTTCTGACTCTCCCAGTTCCTTTCCCATCTGCTCAGCTCAGGAAACTCCAGAATGACCTCCTAAATTTCACATGGAATTATAAACACCGAATAGCCCGCTCCATAATGTTTGCCTTCCGAAATGATGGGGGTTTGGCCATTCCACACCTCCATCATTACTACTATGCTGCCCAATTGAGAGATATAGCATCCTGGGTTACCCTTCCAGCTTATAACCACTGGACCCAAATAGGAAAATTATGGTCATCTCCCATCCACTCGAACAACCTATTATGGAACACCAATGCCGAGGTTCCCCCCACCTCCCTACTACGCACCATGAACTTGCTAAGAACTATTTGGAGACAACTAAACCACAAAACTCCCCTACAATCTGAGGGCTCCTTAGTTACAGCTTTCCTCTACAACCTTAAAAACTACCCGACAGATTAACCTTTCAGATGATCTCTCCATGGTTGTAGAGGAACCTCTCATTACGGACACTTGGTGAATCCAGTTTTTAGGGTCTTTACCTTTTGACGAACTCAGAACTAAGCACAAGCTCCCCTGTAGTGCCTTCTTTGGCTACCTCCAAATTCAGCACTACGCACTTACCATCACCCCCCACCTTTCAATTCTCTAAGCCACCCCCATTTGAATGATTAATCCTATCAGGCCCCACACAGAAAGGACTGACTTCAGACATATATAAACTCTTAAACTCCTATGATATGGCCTCACAGGGGAAACATAGATACATGTACAAATGGGAGGTACATCTCAGAGAGGAATTATCCCTTGAACAATGGTCCACTATATGGTCTTGGGCGGCCAAGAGCTCTATATGCACGCTCTATAAAGAGAACACATACAAGGTGCTCGTCAACTGGTACCCAACACCATCTCGCCTAAACGCTATATATCCATCGGCCTCGGAACGCTGCTGGAGATGTCTCCAGGACCGGGGTACGCTATTCCACATCTACTGGAGTTGCCCAGCCCCCCAGCCTTACTGGCGTTTGGTCCAGGGACTGCTCTATCGGCTGTTTGAGGTGGATATCCCTCTCTCTCCCCAGATTTTATTTAATGGGCCTTCCCCCTCCTAAATTACCCAGTTTAGCCAAAAGATTGGCCACACATATATTAACGGCGGCTAGATGTCTAGTGGCCCTTCAATGGAAACAACAAAACCCCCAACACAATCTGATCTTTATGCCAGAATCAAGGATGTGTAGGTTATGGAGTCCATGTCGGCTAGACTAACACACGGCAACATGGGATCCTTGGCATCAATGGATGGATCCTCCTTGTTTCAACTGAGGTCATAAGGGGGCGTGATCATGTCCTATGACCACGCCCCCTTATGACCTCACAGTCCCAGCATGCCCCGGGACTGTGATGTCATAGGGGGTGGGGTCACCGCCTATATAAGTCACAGCGGAGCGCTCAGACAGCATTACAGCCAGAGAGAGCGTTGTGTTAACATCTCTGAAGACCGGGCTTCTCCGCTAGCAAAAGAGCGGCAAAAGAGCAGAAGATAGCAGAGGAGCCCGGCGGAAGAACCCGGAGAGCGGGAGAGGAACCGAACATCGGGAGAAGAGGCCGGAGAGACCCCCGAAGTCAGAAGAAGACCCTCGGAGATGCCTAATAAATTACTTAATAAAAAAAACAAACACACTACACAGGTTTTTAGACACTTTTTCCCCTAGGTGAATGGGTAGGGGTACGATGTACCCCATACTCATTCACATAGGGTGGGGGGCCAGGATCTGGGGGCCCCCTTATTAAAAGGGGCTCCCGGATTCCGAAAAGCCCCCCGCCCTCAGACAGTGACAACCAACGGCCAGGGTTGTCGGGAAGAGGCCCTTGTCCTCATCAACATAGGGACAAGGTGCTTTGGGGTGGGGGAGGCAGCAGGGCGCCCCCCTCTCCCAAAGCACCCACCCCCCATGTTGAATGCATGAGGCCTGGTACGGCTCAGGAGGGGGGGGCGCTCGCTCGTCCCCACCCCCTTTCCTGTCCGGCCGGGCTGCGTGCTCGGATAAGGGTCTGGTATGGATTTGGGGGAGACCCCCACTCCATTTTTTTTTGGTGTAGGGGGTTCCCCTTAAAATCCATACCAGACCTAAGGGCCTGGTATGCCCCCAGAGGGGAATTCCCTCTCGCGGTCGCCGCAATAGGAAAATGTGTTTTTCCTATTGCAGCCAGTGCGAGATGTACAGTACCCTGTCGCCGAGAACCAGCACGATGGGTTTGTGCTGGAAACATTATCGCGGCCGCGTACTGTAGTTTGTACAAAAGTCCAATGCTTTTGTGTACACACGATCAGACTTTGCTCCATCGGACTTTTGTTGCCGGAAAGTTTGTGCGTTTGCACAGCCAACAAAAGTCCGATGGAAACAGAAAAAGTTTGTCCGATGGAGCGTACACACGGTCGGATGTTGCTCCAAAACAGCTAATTTGCATGTTTGTTGTCAAAAAGTCCGATCGTGTGTACGGGCCTTTAGAATAGTTAGTGGTAAGCATCAATTTCACTATAACCCCCATTCCCTTACCCCCTTACATAAAAAAAAATCCTCTTCTTTAATAATTCTTAAAAGGAAAGTAGGGGTACCCCCCCATTAAAAACTTACCTAGGTGTCCCCCACCGCCTCTACACTGAGAACCGAGCCATCAAACACCGCTGATGTCTCAGTTCTCACAGATCCCCGAGCGGAGAGCTATTGACTGTCAATCAGCAGCTCTCCTCTCTGCTCCTCCACGCTCACTGGAGCGCTGAGCTGTGGAGGGGCGGCGAGCGGCTGTCTCAGGCTCTCAGCGGTCAGGCTCTCAGCGGTCAGGCTCAGAGGTTGAGACAGGCATCAGTCCAGGCACCTGGCGGATCCAGACTTTGTGGTGATGACGGGGTGCCTGGACTGATTTCAGTGACATCAGCAGAGAGCAGTCTGAAGCGCGCTCTCTGCTGAAGATGGGTCACAGGAGTGCAAAACGAATTTCACTCCTGTGACACATAGGAGAGGCCCAGCCAAACAAGCTCAGGCTGGACTTCTCCTTTAAACAAATAATGGACAAAAATAAATTAGCTGAGAAGCCATTCTCCCCTCCTAGAGACTTCTGGCATCATAAGACCCCCTCACAGAACTGGACGACCGCCATGTAGTGGCCTTTCCGCTAAAGTGTGGTCGGCAAATGGGAGGCGGATACAGACGGCTGACAAAAGCCCAGGTGCTAGGACACAATTTCTAGTCGCCATGGCGACCTGGGATTTGTCGAGCCCTGTATATAATATTTTTATTATTATTATTATTATTATTACTATTATTATTATTAATAGATTTCCAAAATATTGAATAAAATAAATGCCACAACCTAATAATTTTAAAGTCGATTAAATAATGTGCCTTGTTGCTATATAAATTAATTGTGTAAACATGATAATAAGGTGATACACTATTACATATGGGCAAATCAACAATTGACAGAGGGAGGATTATAAATTCAGTGGATCAGCAAGATGCCCATATTGCAATGTTCGTTACACTGAAGGGCATGCTAAGCCAAAATTGTTTTAAAAAAGGTAATACAAGCAACTAGAAAATGCATTTCCTGGAGAAAATGCGTGGGAATGCTGAAAAGCATCTCCCTATCTGCTAGCTGCCTGTCCCCTGAACACACTGTAAAAAACATCTCACTATCTGCTAGCTGCCTGAGTGAGAGACAGTGTGCGAGAACTCTTCAAACAAGCCTTAATAAATCCACAACAGTACATGCCATCGAAACAGCGACTTCATGCTATAGGAACAGCGACTTCACCGTTAGAGACACACGGCCTTTGTGAACGTATCGGTATAAATTTGTTGATATACTTAAAAATGGGGGCAGGTCAGCGATTTCAAAAAGAAGTTGGCTGTGTGTTTCGCAGGGAAATATGAAGAATTTTATACATCAAAACTTCCCCATCATATTGCCCCCTCAAAACGGCCCAATCATATTGCCCCCATCAAAACTGCCCCATCAAAACTGCCCCCATCACATTCCTCTATTATAAATAAGTACATGGTGTGTCTGTCCCCTCCCCCGGGCTCTGTATTCAGAGCTGAGATGCATCCAGCCGTCTCCCCCACCGCCCATCCTGTTTCGTTTTTATTTATTAGTGGGACTGCTTTAGCAGTTTGATTTTATTTATTTTTAATTTTAATTTGAAATTTTATTCCGTACGTTTTTTGGCTCTGCGTAACTTCTGCATACTTTAAGCTATTAAAACCATTCAACTATTAAAATGTTCGTCTCTTTCAGCTGATGATGGGACTTTTTCAACTTTTTTTCTACCATTTATACTTTTTAAAATATTAAGCTTTTTATCACTTTTTTTTAACATTGAAGTCAAAGGGAGCATGCTTCAGATCCTTAAAATCTTCTTCCGCTCCCAAAAGTTTCAGCTCCTTCATACTTTCACCTACAGACGCCAAACAAACTTTAAAATGTTCACAAAATATTCAGCTATCTGGCTATATCATTTCAGTTTGATATCTTTTACAGTTTTTGAGAAAAAGCTTTTTGTTTAGAGGTCATTTCAGGAAATTTTAGCCATTAATCAGAGTGTACTGTGTTTGTTTTGTTGCCATGGTTACCAAAGCTTCTCTTATACACAGGGTGGGAGGTGGCTGGAGAATCTCAGCTCTGAGCCCAGGGGAGGGGACAGACACACCATGTACTGATTTATAATAGAGGAATATGATGGGGCAGTTTTGATAGGGCAATTCTGATGGGGCAATTCTGATGGGGCAGTTTTGATGGGGCAGTTTTGATGGGGCAGTTTTGATGGGGCAGTTTTGATGGGGCAGTTTTGATGGGGCAATTCTGATGGGGCAATTCTGATGGGGCAATTCTGATGGTGGCAATATGATGGTGGCAATATGATGGTGGCAATATGATGGGGGCAATATGATGGGGGCAATATGATGGGGGCAATATGATGGGGCAGTTTTGATGGGGACAATTTTAATGGAGCAGTTTTAAAGGTGGCAATATGATGGGGCAGTTTTGATGGGGGCAATATGATGGGGCAGTTTTGATAGGGCAATTCTGATGGGGCAGTTTTCATGGTGGCAATATGATGGGGCAATTCTGATGGTGGCAATATGATGGGGCAGTTTTAATGGGGACAATTTTGATGGGGCAGTTTTGATGGCGGCCATTTTAGCAATTTAGCTATTCAGCATTCCCACGCATTTTCCCCAGGAAATGCATTTTCTAGTTTATTTTTAATTAGTGGGAATGCTTTAGCAGTCCCACTATTGTTATTAGTGGGAATGCTTTAGCAGTCCCACTATTGTTATTCGATTTTATTTATTATTTTTAATTTTATTCCGTACGTTTTTCGGTAATGCGTAACTTCTGCATACTTTCAGCTATTAAAACCATTCAACTATCAAAATGTTCGTCTCTTTTAGCTGAGGTGTGCTCCTTTTCAACTTTTTTTCTACCATTTATACTTTTTAAAATATTAAGCTTTTTATCACTTTTTTTTAACATTGAAGTCAATGGGAGCATGCTTGAAATCCTTAAATTTTTCTTCCGCTCCCAAAAGTTTCAGCTCCTTCATACTTTCACCTAGAGACACCAAACAAACTTTAAAATGTTCACAAAATATTCAGCTATCTGGCTATATCTTTTCAGTTTGATATCTTTTACAGTTTTTGAGAAAAAGCTTTTTGTTTAGAGGTCATTTCAGGAAATTTTAGCCATTAATCAGAGTGTACTGTGTGTGTTTTGTTGCCATGGTTACCAAAGCTTCTGTTATACACAGAGGGGGGGAGGTGGCTGGAGCATCTCAGCTTTAATTACAGAGCCCGGGGGGAGGGGACAGACACACCATGTACTGATTATAATAGAGGAATATGATGGGGCAGTTTTGATGGTGGCAATTCTGATGGGGCAGTTTTGATGGCGGTCATTTTAGCAATTTAGCTATTCAGCAATTATTTTTGAAAAAAAAAAATTATTTTTGAAAAAAAAAAAAAAAAAAAATCATTTTTGAAAAAATAAAAATATTTTTGAAAAAAAAAATTATTTTTGAAAAAAAAAAATATTTTTGAAAAAAAAAATATATTTAAAAAAAAAAAAAAAAAAATCATTTTTGAAAAAAAAAAAATATTTTTGAAAAAAAAAAATATTTTTTGATGGGGCAGTTTTGATGGTGGCAATATGATGGTGCAGTTTTGATGGGGCAATTCTGATGGGGCAGTTTTGATGTTGGCAATATGATGGGACAGTTTTGATGGCAATATGATGGGGGCAATTTTGCTGGGGGCCGTTTTAGCAATTCAGCATTCCCACGCATTTTCCCCAGGAAATGCATTTTCTAGTTCGATTTTATTTATTTTTAATTTTAATAATTTTATTCCGTACGTTTTTTGGTTCTGCGTAACTTCTGCATACTTTCAGCTATTAAAACCATTCAACTATTAAAATGTTCGTCTCTTTTAGCTGATGTGTGCTCTTTTTCAACTTTTTTTCTACCATTTATACTTTTTAAAATATTAAGCTTTTTAACACTTTTTTTTAACATTGAAGTCAATGGGAGCATGCTTGAAATCCTTAAATTCTTCTTCCGCTCCCAAAAGTTTCAGCTCCTTCATACTTTCACCTAGAGACACCAAACAAACTTTAAAATGTTCACAAAATATTCAGCTATCTGGCTATATCTTTTCAGTTTGATATCTTTTACAGTTTTTGAGAAAAAGCTTTTTGTTTAGGAGGTCATTTCAGGAAATTTTAGCCATTAATCAGAGTGTACTGTGTGTGTTTTGTTGCCATGGTTACCAAAGCTTCTGTTATACACAGGGGGGGAGGTGGCTGGAGCATCTCAGCTCTGATTACAGAGCCCGGGGGAGGGGACAGACACACCATGTACTGATTTATAATAGAGGAATATGATGGGGCAGTTTTGATGGGGTAATTCTGATGGGGCAGTTTTGATGGTGGCAATATGATGGGGCAGTTTTGATGGGGCAATTCTGATGGGGCAGTTTTGATGGGGCAATTCTGATGGGGCAGTTTTGATGGTGGCAATATGATGGGGCAGTTTTGATGGGGCAATTCTGATGGGGCAGTTTTGATGGGGCAATTCTGATGGGGCAGTTTTGATGGTGGCAATATGATGGGGCAGTTTTGATGGGGCAATTTTGATGGTGGCAATATGATGGGGCAGTTTTGATGGGGACAATTTTTATGGAGCAGTTTTAAAGGTGGCAATATGATGGGGCAGTTTTGATGGTGGCAATATGATAGCGGCAGTTTTGATGGGGAAATTCTGATGGGGCAGTTTTGATGGTGGCAATATGACGGGGCAGTTTTGATGGGGCAATTCTGATGGGGCAGTTTTGATGGTGGCAATATGATGGGCAGTTTTGATAGAGCAATTCTGATGGGGCAGTTTTGATGGGGCAATTCTGATGGGGCAGTTTTGATGGGGGCAGTTTTGATGGGGGCAATATGATGGGGCAGTTTTGATGAGGCAATTCTGATGGGGCAGTTTTGATGGTGGCAATATGATGGGGACAATTTTGATGGGGCAATTCTAATGGGGCAGTTTTGATGGCAATATGATGGGGGCATTTTTGATGGTGGCAATATGATGGGGCAATTCTGATGGTGCAGTTTTGATGGTGGCAATATGATGGGGCAGTTTTAATGGGGACAATTTTGATGGGGCAATTCTGATGGGGCAGTTTTGATGGCGGCCGTTTTAGCAACTTAGCTATTCAGCATTCCCACGCATTTTCCCCAGGAAATGCATTTTCTAGGTTTTAATCTACTTAATTAGTGGGACTGCTTTAGCAGTCCCACTATTGTTATTCGATTTTATTAGTGGGACTGCTTTAGCAGTCCCACTATTGTTATTCGTTTTTTTATTTATTTTTCTTATTATTATTCCGTACGTTTTTCGGTAATGCGTAACTTCTGCATACTTTCAGCTATTAAAACCATTCAACTATCAAAATGTTCGTCTCTTTTAGCTGAGGTGTGCTCTTTTTCAACTTTTTTTCTACCATTTATACTTTTTAAAATATTAAGCTTTTTATCACTTTTTTTTAACATTGAAGTCAATGGGAGCATGCTTGAAATCCTTAAATTTTTCTTCCGCTCCCAAAAGTTTCAGCTCTTTCATACTTTCACCTAGAGACACCAAACAAACTTTAAAATGTTCACAAAATATTCAGCTATCTGGCTATATCTTTTCAGTTTGATATCTTTTACAATTTTTAAGAAAAAGCTTTTTGTTTAGAGGTCATTTCAATAAATTTTAGCCATTAATCGGAGTGTACTGTGTGTGTTTTGTTGCCATGGTTACCAAAGCTTCTGTTATACACAGGGGGGAAGGTGGCTGGAGCATCTCAGCTCTGAATACAGAGCCCGGGGGAGGGGACAGGCACACCATGTACTGATTTATAATAGGGGAATATGATGGGGCAGTTTTGATGGGGCAATTATGATGGGGCAGTTTTGATGGTGGCAATATGATGGGGTAGTTTTGATAGGGCAATTCTGATGGGGCAGTTTCATGGTGGCAATATGATGGGGCAATTCTGATGGGGCAGTTTTGATGGTGGCAATATGATGGGGCAGTTTTGATGGGGCAATTCTGATGGGGCAGTTTTATTGGTGGCAATTATGATGGGTCAGTTTTGATGGTGGCAATATGATGGGGCAGTTTTGATGGGATAATTCTGATGGGGCAGTTTTGATGGTGGCAATATGATGGGGCAGTTTTGATGGGACAATTCTGATGGGGCAGTTTTGATGGTGGCAATTTTAATGGAGCAGTTTTAAAGGTGGCAATATGATGGGGCAGTTTTGATGGTGGCAATATGATGGGGCAGTTTTGATGGTGGCAATATGATGGGGCAGTTTTGATGGTGGCAATATGATGGGGCAGTTTTGATGGGGCAATTCCGATGGGGCAGTTTTGATGGTGGCAATATGATGGGGCAATTCTGATGTGGCAGTTTTGATGGCGCAGTTTTGATGGCGGCCATTTTAGCAATTTAGCTATTCAGCATTCCCACGCATTTTCCCCAGGAAATGCATTTTCTAGTTTATTTTTAAACTTAATTTTAATAATTTTATTCTGTACGTTTTTCGGTAATGCGTAACTTCTGCATACTTTCAGCTATTAAAACCATTCAACTATCAAAATGTTCGTCTCTTTTAGCTGAGGTGTGCTCCTTTTCAACTTTTTTTCTACCATTTATACTTTTTAAAATATTAAGCTTTTTATCACTTTTTTTTAACATTGAAGTCAATGGGAGCATGCTTGAAATCCTTAAATTTTTCTTCCCCTCCCAAAAGTTTCAGCTCCTTCATACTTTCACCTAGAGACACCAAACAAACTTTAAAATGTTCACAAAATATTCAGCTATCTGGCTAGATCTTTTCAGTTTGATATCTTTTACAGTTTTTGAGAAAAAGCTTTTTGTTTAGAGGTCATTTCAAGAAATTTTAGCCATTAATCAGAGTGTACTGTGTGTGTTTTGTTGCCATGGTTACCAAAGCTTCTGTTATACACAGGGGGGAGAGGTGGCTGGAGCATCTCAGCTCTGATTACAGAGCCCGGGGGGAGGGGACAAAAGCTGAAAAATCAGAACATGATTTCTAAACTGCCGCCGCTCCCTCATTTTCAAGCCCACCTACACAAATCTTATATCAAAACGTTCAGCTATCCCTGCTGCCACTAAACATGTCCACGGCTAAGCCATAGTCCTGATAGTTTTCACAATATGACCATTTGTTTGCAACTCACACCGTCCATTGACATTCATTGAAACTACACTCTAGCCCCTTCAAATTTGAAGGGCAATTTCTAAACTGCGACCGTGCCTTTAATTTTAATATTTCAGAGACATACTATGTATCAAAATCTAGGTCTGGGTCTTGTGATTCTCACAATATAAAGATCTTCGCTGTAGGATGTATAGTTTTTAAAATACGGCCATTTGTTTAGAGGTCATTTCAGGAAATTTTAGCCATTAATCAGAGTGTACTGTTTGTTTTGTTGCCATGGTTACCAAAGCTTCTGTTATACACATGGGGGGAGGTGGCTGGAGCATCTCAGCTCTGAATACAGAGCCCGGGGGAGGGGACAGACACACGATGTACTGATTTATAATAGAGGAATATGATGGGGCAGTTTTGATGGTGGCAATTATGATGGGTCAGTTTTGATGGTGGCAATATGATGGGGCAGTTTTGATGGTGGCAATATGATGGGGCAGTTTTGATGGTGGCAATATGATGGGCAGTTTTGATGGGGACAATTTTAAAGGTGGCAATATGATGGGGCAGTTTTGATGGGGGCCCTTTTGATGGTGGCAATATGATGGGGCAGTTTTGATGGGACAATTCTGATGGGGCAGTTTTGATGATGGCAATATGATGGGGCAGTTTTAATGGGGACAATTTTGATGGGGCAGTTTTGATGGCAGTATGATGGGGCAGTTTTGATGGTGGCCATTTTAGCAATTTAGCTATTCAGCATTCCCACGCATTTTCTAGACAATTCTGATGGGGCAGTTTTGATAGGGCAATTCTGATGGGGCAGTTTTCATGGTGGCAATATGATGGGGCAATTCTGATGGGGCAGTTTTGATGGTGGCAATATGATGGGGCAGTTTTGATGTGGGCAGTTTTGATGGTGGCAATATGATGGGGCAGTTTTGATGGGGCAATTCTGATGGGGCAGTTTTGATGGTGGCAATATGATGGGGCAGTTTTAATGGGGACAATTTTGATGGGGCAATTCTGATGGGGCAGTTTTGATGGCAGTATGATGGGGCAGTTTTGATGGCGGCGATTTTAGCAAATTAGCTATTCAGCATTCCCACGCATTTTCCCCAGGAAATGCATTTTCTAGTTTTAATTTTATTCCGTACGTTTTTTGGTTCTGCGTAACTTCTGCATACTTTCAGCTATTAAAACCATTCAACTATCAAAATGTTCGTCTCTTTTAGCTGATGTGTGCTCTTTTTCAACTTTTTTTCTACCATTTATACTTTTTAAAATATTAGGCTTTTTATCACTTTTTTTTAACATTGAAGTCGATGGGAGCATGCTTGAAATTCTAAATTCTTCTCCCGCTCCCAAAAGTTTCAGCTCCTTCATACTTTCACCTAGAGACACCAAACAAACTTTAAAATGTTCACAAAATATTCAGCTATCTGGCTATATCTTTTCAGTTTGATATCTTTTACAGTTTTTGAGAAAAAGCTTTTTGTTTAGAGGTCATTTCAAGAAATTTTAGCCATTAATCAGAGTGTACTGTTTGTTTTGTTGCCATGGTTACCAAAGCTTCTGTTATACACAGGGGGGAGGTGGCTGGAGCATCTCAGCTTTGATTACAGAGCCCGGGGGAGGGGACAGACACACCATGTACTGATTTATAATAGAGGAATATGATGGGGCAATTTTGATGGGGCAATTCTGATGGGGCAGTTTTGATGGTGGCAATATGACGGGGCAGTTTTGATGGGGCAATTCTGATGGGGCAGTTTTGATGGTGGCAATATGATGGGGCAGTTTTGATGGGACAGTTTTGATGGGGCAATTCTGATGGGGCAGTTTTGATGGGGGCAATTCTGATGGTGGCAATATGATGGGACAATTTTGATGGAGCAATTTTGATGGTGGCAATATGATGGGGCAGTTTTAATGGGGACAATTTTGATGGGGCAGTTTTGATGGCAGTATGATGGGGCAGTTTTGATGGCGGCCGTTTTAGTAATTTAGCTATTCAGCAATTTTTGAAAAAAAGAATTATTTTTGAAAAAAAAAAAAAATTACTTTTTGAAAAAAAAAAAAAATTACTTTTGAAAAAAAAAATTACTTTTGAAAAAAAAAATTACTTTTAGTTTTGATGGGGCAATTCTGATGGGGCAGTTTTGATGGGGACAATTTTGATGGGGCAATTCTAATGGGGCAGTTTTGATGGCAATATGATGGGGCAGTTTTGATGGCGGCCGTTTTAGCAATTTAGCTATTCAGCATTCCCACGCATTTTCCCCAGGAAATGCATTTTCTAGTTTTAATTTTATTCTGTACGTTTTTTGGCTCTGCGTAACTTCTGCATACTTTTAGCTATTAAAACCATTCAACTATTAAAATGTCCGTCTCTTTCAGCTGATGATGGGACTTTTTCAACTTTTTTTCTACTATTTATACTTTTTAAAATATGAAGCTTTTTAACACTTTTTTTTAACATTGAAGTCAAAGGGAGCATGCTTCAGATCCTTAAAATCTTCTTCCGCTCCCAAAAGTTTCAGCTCCTTCATACTTTCACCTACAGACGCCAAACAAACTTTAAAATGTTCACAAAATATTCAGCTATCTGGCTATATATTTTCAGATTGATATCTTTTACAGTTTTTGTGAAAAAGCTGTTTGTTTAGTGGTCATTTCAGGAAATTTTAGCCATTAAATAGAGTGTACTGTGTTGCTTTTGTTGCCATGGTTACCAAAGCTTCTGTTATACACAGGGGTAAGGTGGCTGGAGCATCTCAGCTCTGATTACAGAGCACAGGGGAGGGGTCAGACACACCATGTACTGATTTATAATAGAGGAATATGATGGGGCAGTTTTGATGGTGGCAATATGATGGGGCAGTTTTGATGGGGCAATTCTGATGGTGGCAATATGATGGGGCAGTTTTGATTGTGGCAATATGATGGGGCAGTTTTGATGGTGGCAATATGATGGGGCAATTCTGATGAAGCTACGCCCATTGAAGGAAGCGAAACGCGTTGACGTCACAGCTGTCACGTGACGCCGACTTACGCGATATCCCCCGTGCACGGGAAGTATTAGGAACAGCCACTGGATCAGCGCAGCCGCGCTTCATACCCACACGCTCAGCGTGACTTAAACCGACGAGCGGTATCGGCTCTGTGGACGAAAGGTGGGATCAATTGGAGCCGTCTCTACGACCAGAGACAAAGGATACACAGATGGTGTGAGTGATCAGAGAGTCTGAATAAGACGCCCAAGACGAACAACGGAGCGGTAAGACGCCTATACATCACACATTTGTTGTACCTGCCCGTGGAACGAGACTGTATAAGGGATGAAACGAAAGCCGGGCAGACCTGTACACTAGTAAGTCTGCCGCTGTAGCAATTACCAGTAACTGACTCACCAACAGCTGATTTAGTCGCTCTCACTCACTACTTTGAACTGTCTAACAGCCCACACCTTTGATCCGCAACATATCGGATACCACGATGTATGGATAAGATACCAGTGACTTTTCATGGCCAGTGCATTCCAATTAGTTGTTTAAACCCCACCTGTACGCATATTTTAGGAAGTCTGATTACTGCAGTTAGGGGTCCTGCACATTAAGAAATAAGATATCTGTGATTGCAAGACAGGTCATTTACCTTCCCTCGGGGGTTACCCGCAGGAAATCAGCATAGCATGGTGAAACTTTTCCTTGGGCAATGCCTAATCACCTTTCTATGGTTTTTTCCTAACTGATTTTTTCAATGATTCTGCTGTCCTTTTTTCCTTTGCGGGTAAATGCTTACCAGTTGATGTCCGGACATTTGCTGTGTGTGTGTGTGGGAGTGGAGTGTCTTATCCTTGACCAATCCTCACAAGGATAGTACAGCTGTGTTGTATGTTGATGTGTTTGTGTTTGTATGTAACTTTTGCCTTTCCGGATAACTCATCAGATGCATGAGACCCGTGAATTACTTTGCATGGTACTGTATTGTGTTTGTTTACACATGATGATCTATCATAGTTAAAGAATAAACTTTGTAAATTTTAACCAACTGATCTATAATTTCTGCTGCATAGGTAGCTACTTTTTAAGTCTTGGTAGTGTTACTTAGACTTGTGGTACATATATGCTAGTTGTCTTTGGCTACAGCAGCAGCACCAACACAGGTGTACTTCGTTGGTAAAACTATGAGACGACCAATATACATACTAGGTTTTGCGGTATAAGCTTTTTCCTTTTTCTTTTCCTTCACTGTTTTCTTTTTTGGTTTTCAATTCTGATGGGGCAGTTTTGATTGTGGCAATATGATGGGGCAGTTTTGATGGGGCAGTTTTGATGGGGCAGTTTTGATGGGGCAATTCTGATGGGGCAATTCTGATGGGGCAATTCCGATGGGGCCAGTTTTGATGGGGCCAGTTTTGATGGGGCCAGTTTTGATGGGGCCAATTCTGATGGGGGCAATATTAGAACTTTAAAATGTTCACAAAATATTCAGCTGTCTGGCTATATCTTTTCAGTTTGATATCTTTTACAGTTTTTGTGAAAAAGCTTTTTGTTTAGGAGGTCATTTTAGGAAATTTTAGCCATTTAAGAGAGTGTACTGTGTTGCTTTTGTTGCCATGGTTACCAAAGCTTCTGTTATACACAGGGGGGGGGAGGTGGCTGGAGCATCTGATTTATAATAGAGGAATATGATGGTGGCAATTATGATGGGGGGCACTTCTGATGGGGGGCACTTCTGCCATCAGACACCATGTACAGACACCATGTACTGATTTATAATAGAGGAATATGATGGGGCAGTTTTGATGGTGGCCAATATGATGGTGGCCAATATGATGGTGGCCAATATGATGGTGGCCAATATGATGGTGGCCAATATGATGGGGCAGTTTTGATGGTGGCCAATATGATGGTGGCCAATATGATGGTGGCCAATATGATGGTGGCCAATATGATGGTGGCCAATATGATGGGGCAGTTTTGATGGTGGCCAATATGATGGGGCAGTTTTGATGGTGGCCAATATGATGGGGCAGTTTTGATGGTGGCCAATATGATGGGGCAGTTTTGATGGTGGCCAATATGATGGGGCAGTTTTGATGGTGGCCAATATGATGGGGCAGTTTTGATGGTGGCCAATATGATGGGGCAGTTTTGATGGTGGCCAATATGATGGGGCAGTTTTGATGGTGGCCAATATGATGGGGCAGTTTTGATGGTGGCCAATATGATGGGGCAGTTTTGATGGTGGCCAATATGATGGGGCAGTTTTGATGGTGGCCAATATGATGGGGCAGTTTTGATGGTGGCCAATATGAGGGGGGGGCACTTCTGATGGGGGGGGGCACTTCTGATGGGGGGGGCACTTCTGATGGGGGGGGGCACTTCTGATGGGGGGGGGCACTTCTGATGGGGGGGGGCACTTCTGATGGGGGGGGGCACTTCTGATGGGGGGGGGGCACTTCTGATGGGGGGGGGCACTTCTGATGGGGGGGGGCACTTCTGATGGGGGGGGCACTTCTGATGGGGGGGGCACTTCTGATGGGGGGGGCACTTCTGCCATCAGACACCATGTACAGACACCATGTATTGATTTATAATAGAGGAATATGATGGGGCAGTTTTGATGGTGGCCAATATGATGGGGCAGTTTTGATGGTGGCCAATATGATGGGGCAGTTTTGATGGTGGCCAATATGATGGGGCAGTTTTGATGGTGGCCAATATGATGGGGCAGTTTTGATGGTGGCCAATATGATGGTGGCCAATATGATGGTGGCCAATATGATGGTGGCCAATATGATGGTGGCCAAAATGGGGGGGGCACTTCTGATGGGGGGGGCACTTCTGATGGGGGGGGGCACTTCTGATGGGGGGGGGCACTTCTGATGGGGGGGGGCACTTCTGATGGGGGGGGGCACTTCTGATGGGGGGGGCACTTCTGATGGGGGGGGCACTTCTGATGGGGGGGGGCACTTCTGATGGGGGGGGGCACTTCTGATGGGGGAGTCTTGATGGCAATATGATTGGGGCAGTTTTGCTGGGGGCCGTTTTAGCAAATCCATTCAAACGCATTTTCCCCAGGAAACGCATTTTCTAGTTAGTGGGACTGCTTTAGCAGTCCCACTATTGTTATTCGATTTTATTTATTATTTCTTTATTTAGTGGGAATGCTTTAGCAGTCCCACTATTGTTATTCGATTTTATTTATTTTTATTTAATTTCATTCCATACGTTTTTTGGCTCTGCATAACTTCTGCATACTTTCAGCTATTAAAACCATTCAACTATTAAAATGTTCATCTCTTTCAGCTGATGATGGGACTTTTTCATCTTTTTTCTACTATTTATACTATTTAAAATATTAAGCTTAACACTTTTTTTTAACATTGAAGTCAATGGGAGCGTGCTTCAGATCCTTGAAATCTTCTTCCGCTCCCAAAACTTTCAGCTCCTTCATACTTTCACCTACAGACGCCAAACAAACGTTAAAATGTTCACAAAATATTCAGCTATCTGGCTATACTTTTCAGTTTGATATCTTTTACAGTTTTTGTGAAAAAGCTGTTTGTTTAGTGGTCATTTCAGGAGGAGTACCAGAGACGCATGACGGAGAAGGATGTAAACATAGATCAGATTTACTCCAAAATTAAACCCCTAGAACTCCACCCTTCCTTCTCAAATCTTAATGACAAATTAAAAACACACATAGAACTCTTTAATAAGGATATTCTTTCGAAAAAAGAGAAACTTTTCAGAGATAAACAAGCATTTGAGGAAGGAAAGGCCTATAAATGGTCTCAAAAGTCAGGGGGTAGGAGTCTTAAACGAAATCCAACACTATCCCAAACACTCCGATGTATCCGATTCCTCCTCCACATCATCTAACATTTCACATTCCTCGTACAAACAAAATGGACGTAACAGAAAACCCAAAAGACGACAGGAGGGTGACCACCCCCTGGGCAATGACACCAAAAAGAATTTTCCAAATCACATTCTCGGACCCTCCGTGTTAACGATCAAAGTCCCATGACAACTATGTCATTGCCTGTCAATGACTCTGCTGTAGCAACATCAGTGGAAGCTTCTTTATCGATGCCCCCAGGTAAAATTCCATCAATCTTTTTTCCAATAAACCAGGGGAACTCCCAAGCACCACCAAACTCATGACCACTTCAGTTACACCGCCCTTTTTGGATGTGGTGAATCTGTCCTCACACACCCTTACCTCAGAGGAAACTTCAGTGCTTTCCAAGGGTCTCACTTTCTGCCCAAATAACAGATTAGACAAATTCATAGCCATAAAGGACTTACATCTATATACTTGTAAGTTGCTACTAAAAAGCATGTTTGACAAACAAACAAGACTATGAAGGCTGTCGCACATTTAGCGAACGACAAGCCCCCGATAATCTAAATTCTTTATTGCAAGAAAGTGAGTCCCAAGATCTAATTGATACTCTAGATCTGGAAGCTCTATTAAAATAGGATGGGGACACACCCACCACATCTAAAAAAATCTTCCCTCAAAAAGGCCTCCTCTATGTATCCGGCTCCCAGCTCCAATCATGGCGTGGCCACTTTTTTGAAAATGACGTCCCAGGAGATCAAATCACTCAAATCTACACCTCTTCACATTTCAAATCTGACAAAAAAAGAAAAGACAGCTTTACAGAACCTATCCAACAGTCACAACATTACCATTAAACCGAGTGATAAAGGGGGAAACATTGTCCTAATAGACAATGAACACTATAAGAAAATGTGTTTCAAAATTCTTAGAAATCGGGATTGGTACCGCCCAGTGGGTACAGATATAGTGGAGGCATTCAATAATAAATTTTACTTATTTGTAGATGAGGCATTTCAAAACAATATCATCTCAAAACAAACCTGGGAATTCATTCAAATTCCCCACCCACGTGTACCAACGTTCTACGCACTACCTAAACTACATAAAAAAATCAACGACCCCCCAGGGAGACCAATTCTTTCGGGGAATGGATCAATTACGGAAAACATGTCGAGACTCATAGATGAACATATTAGACCTTTTGTGTTGGCCATTCCCTCCTACATTCGCGACATGATTCATCTCCTACAAATTTTACAGGATGTTCAAATCCCGGACCATTGTACTCTTGTAACCATTGATGTAGAGGCCCTCTACAGTTCAATTCCCCACTGTAGAGGGCTGGCCTGCATCCAGAAGGTTCTGTCACAAACCAGTCACCATGAGGCTCCATTTAACGAGTTCATACTTCACCCCTTAGATTACATACTTAACCGTAACATCTTTTCGTTTGATGGAAGATTTTTCCTCCAGGTACAGGGCGTAGCCATGGGCACTTGTTGTGCCCCTGGCTACGCCAATCTGTACCTGGGGGAATGGGAAAAGTAAATTTTTGGCGATGAGGGTCTCTCTATGTACCTGTGCCACGTAGTAATGTGGCACAGGTACATAGACGACATCTTCGTCGTCTGGGATGGCACTCAATCTCTTCTAAATGAATGCCTGGAGGCATTGAATAAAAATCTTTTCAATCTCAAATTTACCATGTCATCTGACAGACGAGCCACCTCTGTGGGAGACTTATTAGTTCAGAGTGAATATAGGGGACAAGAAAGAGGTGATCCATGTACTGCAGTAGGCACGTTGCAATGTGGATCCTGTTCCTACTGTAAGTACATGGACACAAGGAACATATACTTACCCAATGGCATGCATTTTGTGCCCAAACACTTCTCAAATTGCCAAACAACAGGAGTAGTATATCTACTATTATGTAACTGCAACTGTTTTTAAGTGGGGAAAACCGTACAAAAATTATGGCAGCGAATTTATCGCCACCTCAGGGCCATGCAATCAGCTGACCCTGACCTCCCCTTGGGCAGACATGTAGCCCAAGTACATGGTGGCATCTGTCCCAAAATTTCTGTACTAGTATTGGATCGGCTGCATCCAAGCTCTCGTGGGGGAGATTTCAACAAGGTCCTTTTACAGCGGGAACTCCGCTGGATATCAAGACTTGACGCAACAATGCCACAGGGCCTCAATGAAGCTTTCAATTTGAAACGGTTTCTTCCAGGCTTTGCCACAGGGGGTTATGATAAGGAACTATAGAAAGATTGGAAGCTTTCTGTATTGTTCACCATTCCCCCCCCCCCCCTTGTCATCTTTGCCGTTTTCTGTTGCCTGTCATTGCATTTTATTATGTCATCTAATTCTTTACAATTGGGTCTAATCCGATGTCCATCTTTGATTTATTAAATATATGAAAAGTGCCTTTAGACAAAGTTTATATCAAACATTGTATCACACTGTTGAATATAAATGCATATACTGCATTGTGACATCCATAAGAGTTATCTGTCTTTCTTTTTTCATTGTTTATTTGATAAATAATATCCCTTAATGTTCCCCTTCCCTCCCCCCCTCTTTTTTCCCCCCTTTTTAGGGATTATCACCTGCATCATTACTGTACAGATGGGATTCCTATGTCCTGACAGTCCAAGAGTTATTGGCTACGCCTTTCCAACTTGCCTTTAATCTATCTCTAAGTATACCTTCCCACTATAATTATATTGAATTGTCTGGGTTTGCTACCACTATAGAATTTCTAGTATTGTCCCCATTAGGATGGCTTGTCGGTGTTCCGACACGGAAAGGCCTCCGTTTCCATAGCATGGGGACGGAGGCATTCTCTCAGCAGCACTGGTGTGCACGCGCCTGACCCAGTGCCTCGCACCGGCGCAATGGGAGGCCTTCCATCTCCACCCTGCCAGGCTGCCCTCTTTCCGTGTCGGCGGCCTCCGTAGACGTCTGATGTCACCGCGCTATCGAACGCACTGACGTTGAACGCCGTTCAGGCCGAGGAGCCTTGATGGGCTGGCGTTAAGATGCTTGTACACACAGCTGGTTGCCTGAAGGAACCCCCCGCCTGCCTCCAATTCAAGATGATGACTCTTTTCCCGGGCTCACACCCATCCTGAATGTTTACGATTGGTTGCTCTGTGCCCCCACCCTCCAAAAATCAGGTATATAGTTCCAACCTAATACACACACTCCTATGCTACATAGCTGAGAGGAGCCTATCTTCCCTGCAGGGTGATCCAGCGCAACCAAATAACTAGGGTTGTCCCGATACCACTTTTTTAGGACCGAGTACAAGTACCGATACTTTTTTTCAAGTACTCGCCGATACCGATTACCGATACTTTTTTTTTATCACGTGACAGTTTTTGGGTTTTTTTTGTTTTTTTTAACAATGCCTTTTTTTTTTTCGGGGGGGGGGGGGGTGAACGGTGTCTGTGTGGTTTTTTTTTTTGTTTTTTTTTATTTACAATTTTTATTTTTTACAATAATATTTTTTTATTCTTTTTTGCAATATGTTTTTTTTGTTTTTTTTTAATCAGCCCTGTTGGGGGGCTTTGGTGAGATATCAGGGGTCTTAACAGACCTCTGATATCTCCCCCTTGAGACAGAGAAAGGGACAGAGGATAGAGATTCCCCAGTCCCTTTCTCTGCAGCCTCAGCTGCACTGAGAATGAATGGAGAGAAGACAGCGGCTCCTCTCCATTCATAAACTGACACATTGTAATCACAGGAGATTACAATGTTTCAGTTATGTGAATGGACAGAGTCAGCTGACTCTGTCCATTCACACAGCGGAGAGAGACAGCAGAACGGAGGGGACAGCGGAGAGACACAGCAGAACGGAGGAACGGAACGGAGGGGGACAGAGAAGGAGAGGGGGACAGAGGAACGGAACGGAGGGGGACAGAGGAACGGAACGGAGGGGGACAGAGGAACGGAACGGAGGGGGACAGAGGAACGGAACGGAGGGGGACAGGGGAACGGAACGGAGGGGGACAGAGGAACGGAACGGAGGGGGACAGAGGAACGGAGGAACGGAGGGGGACAGAGGAACGGAGGAGGACAGAGGAACGGAGGAACGGAGGGGGACAGAGGAACGGAGGAACGGAGGGGGACAGAGGAACGGAGGAACGGAGGGGGACAGAGGAACGGAGGAACGGAGGGGGACAGAGGAACGGAGGAACGGAGGGGGACAGAGGAACGGAGGAACGGAGGGGGACAGAGGAACGGAGGAACGGAGGGGGACAGAGGAACGGAACGGGACAGAGGAACGGAGGAACGGAACGGGACAGAGGAACGGAGGAACGGAACGGGACAGAGGAACGGAGGAACGGAACGGGACAGAGGAACGGAGGAACGGAACGGGACAGAGGAACGGAGGAACGGAACGGGACAGAGGAACGGAGGAACGGAACGGGACAGAGGAACGGAGGAACGGAACGGAGGGGGACAGAGAAGGAGAGGGAGACAGAGGAACGGAACGGAGGGGGACAGAGGAACGGAACGGAGGGGGACAGAGGAACGGAATGGAGGGGGACAGAGAAGGAGAGGGGGACAGAGGAACGGATTTGGCATGGAGGAGGATGAGGTGACAGTCAGCGGTGATCGCGTGGGGAAGTTACAAGCACCGATCACCGATGTATGTCACTGAAAGCCGCTGAAAGCCGCGGGGGGGAAGCTTGTAACTCCCCCGCACGCCGATCACCGCTGACTGTCATAGTATCGGCGGAAGCATCGGGAGCATTTGCCCGAGTACAAGTACTTGGGCAAATGCTCGGTATCGGTGCCGATACCGATACTAGTATCGGTATCGGGACAACCCTACAAATAACAAAGGTCAGTTATGGAATTTAAACTCCCTTCTTTGACAATCATGCCTTATCCATATCTACTCTCTTAAAGTGTGATATACTCTTGTATTTCTGATAGCACACTGGCTTTTTCATACTATATCTCGCTCCAAGATACAAAGGAGGTATTTTTCAGAGTGCAGTGTTCCTTACTAGCCATTATTCTTTACCATTTTTTAGATACACGCCAATTCTGCCTATCAGTGGTGGCTCTTGTGAGCCCTGGCCTGCCGTCTTTTTTGTTGGGGACATCAAAGCTAATCTTGCACAGCACCCAAGACTTTCCCCTTATCCTCCCTGTAACAACTATCCCTTGTGGGAGCTATATGTGAAAACCAAATTAACCCCTGGACCCAAGGATGTGGGAGCTCATCTCTCAATATTTCTATGTACAGCACTTATAATGAAGAAACAAATGCTTTGTGAGTATATACATACATTTATATATGTTCAGATTGGGATTCTATGATGTCCTTATGCCTTGTTGGAAGATAGTCTCTAAAACTCCTAACTTAATTTTCTTCATGGTATATGTAGGTGCCAAATACATTTACTTACACATATGTATATATACTTTTCCTTTTTAGAAATACATCAAACTGCTTCTTTGAAACCCCTGAGGAAGGAAGTATACACGATAGAAAGAACTGAGTCTTTTTATGTCATTCCGAAACATGTAGGGTGCTCTTGTATTCCCACTCTAGCCATTTTGACTATTTAGTCTTATAGGGTGGTCTACTACAACATTATAGCAGTTATACTGCAATCAATCATTGTCTTCTTCATATTTGATTTTATATCCACTATATGTTGTATGTATTTTGTATACTTTGTAAACAATAAAAACTTGATATATTTTTTTTTTAAATACTATTGTACTCTATTTGCACCTACAAAAATTCTTTCCTGGTGATGTACTGCCCATAATATCCCCTTTGGGGCACATACAAATTTTGATCTTCTTATTTCAGGAAATTTTAGCCATTAAGCAGAGTGTACTGTGCTGGTTTTGTTGCCATGGTTACCAAAGCTTCAGTTATACACAGGGGGGGAGGTGGCTGGAGCATCTCGGCTCTGATTACAGAGCCCGGGGGAGGGGACAGACACACCATGTACTGATTTATAATAGAGGAATATGATGGGGCAATATGATGGGGCAGTTCTGATGGTGGCAATATGATGGGGCAGTTTTGATGGGGCAATTCTGATGGGGCAGTTTTGATGGTGGCAATTCTGATGGGGCAGTTTTGATGGCAACATGATGGGGTCAGTTTTGATGGGGGCCGTTTTAGTAATTCGGCTATTCAGCATTCCCATGCATTTTCCCCAGGAAATGCATTTTCTAGTTTAGTGGGACTGCTTTAGCAGTCCCACTATTGTTATTCGATGTTATTCATTTTATTTTTATTAACTTTATTTATTATTCCGTACGTTTTTTGTCTCTGCGTAACTTCTGCATACTTTCAGCTATTAAAACCATTCAACTATTAAAATGTTTGTCTTTTTCAGCTGATGGGACTTTTTCAACTTTTTTTCTACTTTTTTTACTTTTTAAAATATTAAGCTTTTGAACACTTTTTTAACATTGAAGTCAATGAGCATGCTTCAGATCCTTAAAATCTTCTTCCGCTCCCAAAAGTTTCAGCTCCTTCATACTCAATATAATGGGGGCAGTTTTGATGGTGGCCAGTTTTGATGGTGGCCAGTTTTGATGGTGGCCAGTTTTGATGGGGGCAGTTTTGAGTTTTGATGGGGACAGTTTTGATGGGGGCAGTTTTGATGTGGGGGCAGTGAACTGGGGGCAGTTCTGATGGGGGCCGTTTTGATGGGGGCCGTTTTAGCAATTCTGCTATTCAGCATTCCCACGCATTTTCCCCAGGAAATGCATTTTCTAGTTAGTGGGAATGCTTTAACAGTCCCACTATTGTTATTCGATTTTATTTATTAGTGGGAATGCTTTAGCAGTCCCACTATTGTTATTCGATTTTATTGATTTTTATTATTCCGTACCTTTTTTGGCTCTGCGTAACTTCTGCATACTTTCAGCTATTAAAACCATTCAACTATTAAAATGTTCGTCTCTTTTAGCTGATGTGTGCTCTTTTTCAACTTTTTTTCTACCATTTATACTTTTTAAAATATTAAGCTTTTTAACACTTTTTTTTAACATTGAAGTCAATGGGAGCATGCTTCAAATCCTTAAAATCTTCTTCCGCTCCCAAAAGTTTCAGCTCCTTCATACTTTCACCTACAGACGCCAAACAAACTTTAAAATGTTCACAAAATATTCAGCTATCTGGCTATATCTTTTCAGTTTGATATCTTTTACAGTTTTTGTGAAAAAGCTGTTTGTTTAGTGGTCACTGCAGAAAATTTTAGCTATTAAACAGTGTACTGTGCTGCTTATGTTGCCATGGTTACCAAAGCTTCTGTTATACACAGGGGGGAGGTGGCTGGAGCGTATCAGCTCTGATTACAGAGCCCGGGGGAAGGGACAGACACAGCATTTACTGATTTAAAATAGAGGAATGATGGGGCAGTTTTGATGGTGGCAATATGATGGAGCAGTTTTGATGGGGACAATTTTGACGGAGCAGTTTTGATGGGGACAATTCTGATGGGGACAATTCTGATGGGGGCACTATGATGGGGGCACTATGATGGGGGCACTATGATGGGGGCACTATGATGGGGGCAATTCTGATGGGGGCAATTCTGATGGGGGCAATTCTGATGGGGGCAATTCTGATGGGGGCAATTCTGATGGTGGCAATTCTGATGGTGGCAATTCTGATGGTGGCAATATGATGGCGGCAATATGATGGGGCAGTTTTGATGGGGCAATTCTGATGGGGCAGTTTTGAGGGCAGTATGATGGGGGCAGTTTTAGCAATTCAGCTATTGAGCATTCCCACGCATTTTCCCCAGGAAATGCATTTTCTAGTTATTAGTGGGAATGCTTTAGCAGTCCCACTATTGTTATTTGTTTTTTTATTTATTTTTTATTTTAATTTGATTTATTATTCCGTACGTTTTTTGGCTCTGCGTAACTTCTGCATACTTTCAGCTATTAAAACCATTAAACTATTAAAATGTTCGTCTCTTTCAGCTGATGATGGGACTTTTTCATCTTTTTTTTCCTACTACTTATACTTTTTAAAATATTAAGCTTTTTAACACTTTAACATTGAAGTCAATGGGAGCATGATTCAGATCCTTAAAATCTTCTTCTGCTCCCAAAAATTTCAGCTCCTTCATACTTTCACCTACAGATGCCAAACAAACTTTAAAATGTTCACAAAATATTCAGCCATCTGGCTATATCTTTTCGGTTTGATATCTTTTACAGTTTTTGTGAAAAAGCTGTTTGTTTAGTGGTCATTTCAGGGAATTTTAGCCATTAAACAGAGTGTACTGTGTTGCTTTTGTTGCCATGGTTACCAAAGCTTCTGTTATACACAGGGGGAGATGGTTGGAGCATCTCAGCTCTAAATACAGAGCCCAGGGGAGGGGACAGACACACCATGTACTGATTTATAATAGATGGGGCAATTCTGATGGGGCAGTTTTGATGGTGGCAATATGATGGGGCAGTTTTGATGGGGCAGTTTTGATGGTGGCAGTTTTGATGGTGGCAATTCTGATGGTGGCAATTCTGAATATGATGGGGCAGTTTTGATGGGGCAGTTTTGATGGTGGCAATATGATGGGGCAGTTTTGATGGTGGCAATATGATGGGGCAGTTTTGATGGTGGCAATATGATGGGGCAGTTTTGATGGTGGCAATATGATAGGGCAGTTTTGATGGTGGCAATATGATGGGGACAATTTTTAATGGGGCAATTCCGATGGGGCAGTTTTAATGGCAATATGATAGGGGCAGTTTTGCTGGGGGCCGTTTTAGCAATTCAGCTATTCAGCATTCCCCTGCATTTTCCCCAGGAAATGCATTTTCTAGTTAATTTTATTATTCCGTACGTTTTTTGGCTCCGCGTAACTTCTGCATACTTTCAGCTATTAAACCATTCAACTTTTAAAATGTTCATCTCTTTCAGCTGATGGGACTTGTTCAACTTTTTTTCTACTATTTATACTTTTTAAAATATTAAGCTTTTTAACACTTTTTTTTAACATTGAAGTCAATGAGAGCATGCTTTAAATCCTTAAAATCTTCTTCCGCTCCCAAAAGTTTCAGCTCCTTCATACTTTCACCTACAGACGCCAAACAAACTTTAAAATGTTCACAAAATATTCAGCTATCTGGCTATATCTTTTCAGTTTGACATCTTTTACAGTTTTTGTGAAAAAGCGGTTTGTTTAGTGGTCATTTCAGGAAATTTTAGCTATTAAACAGAGTGTACCGGGCTGCTTTCGTTGCCATGGTTACCAAAGCTTCTTTTATACACAGTGATGGGCAGTGGGGGAGGTGGCTGGAGCATCTCAGCTCTGATTACAGAGCCCGGGGGAGGGGACCGACACAACATGTACTGATTTATAACAGAGGAATATGATGGGGCAATTCTGATGGTGGCAATATAATGGGCCAGTTTTGATAGGGACAATTTTGATGGAGCAGTTTTGATGGTGGCAATATGATGGTGGCAGTTTTGATGGGGGCCGTTTTAGCTATTCAACATTCCCACGCATTTTCTCCAGGAAATGCATTTTCTAGTTGTGTATAAGAAGCTTTGGTAACAATGGCAACAAAAGTCTTTAAAAAACAGCTTTTTCACAAAAACTGTAAAAGATAAACTGACAAGATATAGCCAAATAGCTGAATATTTTGTGAACATTTTAATGTTTGTTTGGCATCTGTAGGTGAAAGTATGAAGGAGCTAAAACTTTTGGGAGCGGAAGAAGGTTTTAAGGATTTGAAGCATGCTCTCATTCACTTCAATGTTAAAAAAAGTGTTAAAAAGCTTAATATAAAGTAATAGAAAAAAAGTTGAAAGTCCCATCATCAGCTGAAAGAGCTCAACATTTTAAAAGTTGAATGGCTTTAATAGCTGAAAGTATGCAGAAGTTATGCAGAGCCAAAAAAAAACGTACAGAATAATAAAATTGGAATTAAAATTAATAAATAAAAAAACGCAGTCCCACTAATAATAAATAAAAAAAAACGAACAATAGTGGGACTGCTGAGCCAGTCCCACTAATAAATTAAAAAAAAACAAATAATAATAGTGGGACTGCTGAAGCAGTCCCACTAATAAAGCAAATTGTGTGGAACAGTGAATTTGGGTGCTTCTAGGTCCTTCTGGATAAATTTATGACAAATGGCATACTTGCACAGCAAACCTGTCCAGTTAGACAGAATCTAAATACAGTTTAAAGAATATTATGAAATTTCAATAGGATGAAAAAAAAACAACACGTAGATCAACTGTACTGTATACACTGCAAGGTGTTAAACTATTGTAGATCTTAAACAGCTATATCAGCCTTGCCCAACTAGGGATTCATGGAATCCTTGAGATCCCGCAGGAGATTACTAGGTGTTCAATTTTTGGCTGTCGGCTAAGATATATTAAAAAAAAAATTTTAAAAAATCACTGGTGTCGGTGGTTAGTCATCTCTAAGGACATTGTTCCCACTTCCCACTGGCCAACGAACACTTCCCACCACCAGTGTCATGAGGCTCTTCTCCCACTGACTACTATTAAGAAGCTCCTTACAATGACCACCAATGTACCAGGGTCCTTTTACACAGATTGTCAGGAAAGGTTCTCTCCGCTGGTAATACAAGTCATTTGGCATGCAGTACTGAGGCCCACCAGCAGGTGTCTCCTGGCAGTTTGGAGTTGTCAGAAGAGCTTTTCCCTGCTGGTATTATGTCATCTTTTGACCACAGTACTGGCGTCCACCAGCAGAGGGATCCTGGCAGTGTGGAGCAGGTATTACCTTCTGCAATCAGGCTTCACCTGACCTTCTTAGCAGCTATTGTATAAATACCCGGCAAGTGCACACTCATCTTGCCCTGGTATTGTCCTTGTGCCCTGACCTGCAGCCTGTTTACCTGTTATGCTGATGCCTGATTCCTGTATTCCGGATCCTGAACCTGTTATATCTGTTCCTGGATCTTTGCCCTGCAGCCTGATCCCCCCTTCCCTCTTTTTCCATGTCTGTTTACTCCTGACCCCCCATCTACTCAACTCCTGTTTATGACCCTGGCCTGATTACGATTCTGGTACTCCCTTTTGCTACATATGCTGGTTGGTTTATTATCACTGTTTGGTTTGTTCACTCTGTATTGGTGGTGTGTACATGCATTTACCTTAATAAACTTACTTTCACCTATTTATGTCTGGTTCACTCTGTTGCAGTCCACACAGTTCTGGTCTTATCTGGTATATGACAGAATACCAGGACCATCCCTGACTGGAAGTGGCTGCACAGGGGAACCATTTTGATTCAGTTTGGTTGCAAACATGAATGCCGATGAGGTTATTTTTCTCTGCTGGCATCTGAAAGTGGCGATTATTGCCGCCAGGCTTTTAAAAGGATGGTCTAGTGACCAGTTGTTTGCAACTATACTCCCTGGTCGATCAGGGTTATATATTGTTTGGGGAGGTGCAGCCCTTGATCAAGATCTGTACTGAGCTGGCCCTGCCCTGTATTCCAGAGGGCCATGATGATTTCACTCCTCCTTTTGATATGAATCAGGTTGTATCCCTAGTACGGATTTTTGAAGATGATCCCGCCGATTTTTGTGAGCACTACTCAGTCTGTTCCCCACAGGTGATTGCTGAGTGCATTGTGTCTGCTCAGTCTTTTGTTAGACAGGGAGATTTAACCACTTTAAGACCAGCCTCGTTTTGGATTTTAGGTGTTTACATGTTTAAAACAGGTTTTTTTGCTAGAAAATTACTTAGAACCCCCAAACATTATATATTGTTTTTTTTCTAACACCCTAGAGAATAAAATAGCGCTCATTGCAATACTTTTTTTTGCACCGTATTTGCGCAGCGGTCTTCTAAGCGCACTTTTTTTGGAAAAAATTCACTTTTTTGAAAAAAAAAAAAATAAGACAACAGTAAAGTTAGCCCAATTTTTTTTTATATTGTGAAATATAATGTTACGCCAAGTAAATTGATACCCATCATGTCACGCTTCAAAATTGCGCCCGCTCGTGGAATAGCGTCAAACTTTTACCCTTAAAAATCTCCATAGGCGACGTTTAAAAAATTCTACAGATTGCATGTTTTGCGTTACAGAGGAGGTCTAGGGCTAGAATTATTGCTCTCACTCTACCGGTCGCGGCGATACCTCACATGTGTGGTTTGACCACCGTTTTCATATGCGGGCGCTACTCACGTTTTTTTTTTTATTATTTATTTTACTTTATTTTATTTATTTTTTCACTGTTTTTAAAAAAAAAAAATTTGGATCACTTTTATTCCTATTACAAGGAATGTAAACATCCCTTGTAATAGAAAAAAGCATGACAGGTCCTCTTAAATATGAGATCTGGGGTCAAAAAGTCCTCAGATCTCATATTTAGACTAAAATGCAAAAAAAAAAAAAAAAAAAAAAAAAGAAGTCGTTTAAAAAAATGACAAAAATAATTGTGCCTTTAAGAGACGTGGGCGGAGCCGTCGTAATGACGTCGCTCCGTCCGTCACATGGTATGGAGACGGGTGGGGGCCATCTTAGCCTCACTCGTCTCCATACCGAGGAAGTGACAGGACCCGATCGCCTCCGCCGCTACCGACGGCTCCGGTAAGCGGCGGAGGGTGCGGGAGAGCGGCGGGAGGGGGGGTGGCACCTCTCCCGCCGCCGATAACGGTGATCTCGCGGCGAACCCGCCGCAGAGACCACCATTATCATGTACGGAACCGCTCACTGAAAAGATGGATACCTCGGTTGTGGCAGCAGCTGCTGCCGTTACCGAGATATCCATCTTCAAAAAAATGACGTATATATACAGTGAGCGGTCCGGAAGTGGTTAAAAGCACAGTTTGTACAACCTATACTTTCAGCATGGTCAGACATGGTGCAATCAGCTCCAGCCAAACAAACCACCTCTGCCACCAAACACCAGACTACCCAAATGTATGTTTCCCCATCACCCATGTCAACCTCAGTTGCAGCTCAGTATACGCTGCTCCCAACCAAATACTCATATCCAGACTCGGCTCCTTGTACCTATGCTACATTCAACCCACCTGCCTCTTCTCACCTGCCTACAAACCCACAGGAACTTCCCCCGGCTACTGTTACCTCTTCTCTGCCATATCCCAATCCTCCTTTCCAGTCTGCAGCACCCCTCACCTACAGAGCTTCAGTGGCTAAGCCAAAGAAAAAACGAAAGTTTTTTCCCAACCAAGACGATACTGGCAGTAACCCAACTTGCCTCCGTCCCAGTGCCTGCTATCCAGCCTGATTTCCTGGTACCGCCTTCCAGCCTGAAGCGCCAGTGTTCCAGCCGGAGGGGCCAGTGTTCCAGCCGGAGGGGCCAGTGTTCCAGCCGGAGGGGCCAGTGTTCCAGCCGGAGGGGCCAGTGTTCCAGCCGGAGGGGCCAGTGCCTACTTTCCGGCCTCATGAGCCCGCTGCCCAGCCTCATGAGCCCGCTGCCCAGCCTCATGAGCCCGCTGCCCAGCCTCATGAGCCCGCTGCCCAGCCTCATGAGCCCGCTGCCCAGCCTCATGAGCCCGCTGCCCAGCCTGGTGTGTTCCTGTCTGCTGCCCAGCCTGGTGTGCCACTGTCTGCTGCCCAGCCTGATGACCCGGAGCTTGCTGCCCAGCCTGATGACCCGGAGCTTGCTGCCCAGCCTGATGACCCGGAGCTTGCTGCCTGTGCCCAGCTTGATGTGCCTGTGCCTCTGCCCGCTGCCCAGCTTGAAGAGCCCGTGCCCGCTGCCCAGCTTGGTGTGCCTGCTGCCCAGCTTGGTATGCCTACTGCCCAGCTTGGTGTGCCTGCTGCCCAGCTTGGTATGCCTACTGCCCAGCTTGGTGTGCCTACTGCCTGCTGCCCAGCTTGAAGTGCCCGCTGCCCAGCTTGAAGTGCCCGCTGCCCAGCTTGAAGTGCCCGTGCCCGCTGCCCAGCTTGAAGTGCCCGTGCCCGCTGCCCAGCTTGAAGTGCCCGTGCCTGCTGCCCAGCTTGAAGTGCCCGAGCCCGCTGCCCAGCTTGAAGTGGCTGCTGCACAGCTTGATGTGCATGTGCTTGCTGCCCCACTTGATGTGCCTGCTGCCCAGCTTGATGCGACTGCTGCCCCGCTTGATGTGCCCGTGCCTGCCGCCCAGCTCGATGTGCCTTCTACTCAGCTTGAGGTTCCTGTGCCTGCTATCCAGCTTGACGTACTTATTGCCCAATCTGATGTGACTTTGCCCGCTGCCTGGCTAGACGCCATGGACTTTCCCCAGCAACGGCTAGTTGGAGCGTCCGGAGGTCGCTCCTTCGAGGGCGGGGTACTGTCAGGAAAGGTTCTCTCCGCTGGTAATATCAGTCATTTGGCGTGCAGTACTGAGGCCCACCAGCAGGTGTCTCCTGGCAGTTTGGAGTTGTCAGAAGAGCTTTTCCCTGTAGGTATGTCATCTTTTGACTGCAGTACTGGCGTCCACCAGCAGAGGGATCCTGGCGGGTATTACCTTCTGCAAATAGGCTTCAACTGGCCTAATTAGCAGCCATTGTATAAATACCCGGCAAGTGCACACTCATCTTGCCCTAGTATTGTCCTTGTGCCCTGACCTGCAGCCTGTTTACCTGTTATCCTGATGACTGATGCCCGATTCCTGATTCCTGTATTCCGTATCCTGAACCTGTTATATCTGTTCCTGTATCCCTGGATCTTTGCCCTGCAGCCTGATCCCTTCCATCTTGTTCCCTGTCTGTTTACCCCTGGCCCCCCATCTACTAATCTCCTGTTTATGACCCTGGCCTGGCTTGAATATGATTCTGGTACTCCCTTTTGCTACATATGCTGGTTGGTTTATTATCACTGTTTGGTTGTTTGGTGTGTTCACATGTATATGCATTTACCTTAATAAACTTACTTTCACCCATTTATGTCTGGTTCACTCTGTTGGAGTCCACACAGTTCTGGTCTTATCTGGTATATGACACTGATCCTCAATCTAAGGGGCCCTCCTTCACCAACATAAAGGAGCATCTTACCACCAGTGTAAGGAAGTACTTTTGTGATTACCAATGTAAGCAAAATAATAATGAATAGCAGAGTATCCCTGAGCTTTGAAAGTTAGCTCAAGGGTTAACAAAGACTGAACACATCATGTGTGCTTTCTAAAGCCACTAAGTGGAGGAGTTTGCTTTTATGATAATCATTCTCGGGGATTACAATATCCCTATTAATACTAACACTCCTGCCACTTCCAAACTTCTCAGCCTAATATCCTTCCTTGACCTGAAGCAGTGGATACATGCTCCTACTCACTCCAAAGGCGATTTTCCATTGACTGCCGAATGTCGATGTCATCCGGCCGGGCCAGCCCAGTGGTGTAGCATGGGGGTGGGCAGCCCAAGTGACTTCTTCCAGGCTCCAGCCCCTATAATCACCATACACCTCCAATGAGGCAGACACTCCTCAGCACCCTGGTCTCCCCCCGCCTAGGGACTCCAGTGGTCCAGCCTGCCCTGTCCTCCATGATTGCTCAGGTGCGTGCCACAGGCAGCCCGTGTGTGTGAGGGGGAGGGGAGGTGCTCAATGCAGACGAGCGTATGGCGGCAGCTGGCAGAGTTCCCGGCCTGCGGGGGATACTGAGGAGCGACTGGGGGATAGACATCTATGGATGATCTTCATGGAGCCCTGGCCTGGAGTGGTGAGTGAAATCCACCGATCTACCTTATGTTTGTGTGGGGGAGTAGTCAGTAGTGAGAGTAGTGCAGGAAGGAGTGTAGTGTTCAGTGCAGGGGACAGGGAAGTCAGTGTAGCGGGCAGGTGGGTCAGTGTAGCGGGCAGGTGGGTCAGTGTAGCGGGCAGGTGGGTCAGTGTAGCGGGCAGGTGGGTCAGTGTAGCGGGCAGGTGGGTCAGTGTAGCGGGCAGGTGGGTCAGTGTAGCGGGCAGGTGGGTCAGTGTAGCGGGCAGGTGGGTCAGTGTAGCGGGCAGGTGGGTCAGTGTAGCGGGCAGGTGGGTCAGTGTAGCGGGCAGGTGGGTCAGTGTAGCGGGCAGGTGGGTCAGTGTAGCGGGCAGGTGGGTCAGTGTAGCGGGCAGGTGGGTCAGTGTAGCGGGCAGGTGGGTCAGTGTAGCGGACAGGTGGGTCAGTGTAGCGGACAGGTGGGTCAGTGTAGCGGACAGGTGGGTCAGTGTAGCGGACAGGTGGGTCAGTGTAGCAGACAGGTGGGTCAGTGTAGCAGACAGGTGGGTCAGTGTAGCAGACAGGTGGGTCAGTGTAGCGGACAGGTGGGTCAGTGTAGCGGGCAGGTGGGTCAGTGTAGCGGGCAGGTGGGTCAGTGTAGCGGGCAGGTGGGTCAGTGTAGCGGGCAGGTGGGTCAGTGTAGCGGGCAGGTGGGTCAGTGTAGCGGGCAGGTGGGTCAGTGTAGCGGGCAGGTGGGTCAGTGTAGCGGGCAGGTGGGTCAGTGTAGCGGGCAGGTGGGTCAGTGTAGCGGGCAGGTGGGTCAGTGTAGCGGGCAGGTGGGTCAGTGTAGCGGGCAGGTGGGTCAGTGTAGCGGACAGGTGGGTCAGTGTAGCGGACAGGTGGGTCAGTGTAGCGGACAGGTGGGTCAGTGTAGCAGACAGGTGGGTCAGTGTAGCAGACAGGTGGGTCAGTGTAGCAGACAGGTGGGTCAGTGTAGCGGACAGGTGGGTCAGTGTAGCGGACAGGTGGGTCAGTGTAGCGGGCAGGTGGGTCAGTGTAGCGGGCAGGTGGGTCAGTGTAGCGGGCAGGTGGGTCAGTGTAGCGGGCAGGTGGGTCAGTGTAGCGGGCAGGTGGGTCAGTGTAGCGGGCAGGTGGGTCAGTGTAGCGGGCAGGTGGGTCAGTGTAGCGGGCAGGTGGGTCAGTGTAGCGGGCAGGTGGGTCAGTGTAGCGGGCAGGTGGGTCAGTGTAGCGGGCAGGTGGGTCAGTGTAGCGGGCAGGTGGGTCAGTGTAGCGGACAGGTGGGTCAGTTGTAGCGGACAGGTGGGTCAGTGTAGCGGACAGGGTGGGTCAGTGTGTAGCAGACAGGTGGTCGTGTGTGTAACAGTGGGACACAGCAGTGGGTCAGTGTAGCGGGCAGGTGGGTCAAGTGTCAGGGGCAGGTGGGTCAGTGTAGCGGGCAGGTGGGTCAGTGTAGCGGGCAGGTGGGTCAGTGTAGCGGGCAGGTGGGTCAGTGTAGCGGGCAGGTGGGTCAGTGTAGCGGGCAGGTGGGTCAGTGTAGCGGGCAGGTGGGTCAGTGTAGCGGGCAGGTGGGTCAGTGTAGCGGGCAGGTGGGTCAGTGTAGCGGGCAGGTGGGTCAGTGTAGCGGGCAGGTGGGTCAGTGTAGCGGGCAGGTGGGTCAGTGTAGCGGACAGGTGGGTCAGTGTAGCGGACAGGTGGGTCAGTGTAGCGGACAGGTGGGTCAGTGTAGCGGACAGGTGGGTCAGTGTAGCGGACAGGTGGGTCAGTGTAGCAGACAGGTGGGTCAGTGTAGCAGACAGGTGGGTCAGTGTAGCGGACAGGTGGGTCAGTGTAGCGGACAGGTGGGTCAGTGTAGCGGGCAGGTGGGTCAGTGTAGCGGGCAGGTGGGTCAGTGTAGCGGGCAGGTGGGTCAGTGTAGCGGGCAGGTGGGTCAGTGTAGCGGGCAGGTGGGTCAGTGTAGCGGGCAGGTGGGTCAGTGTAGCGGGCAGGTGGGTCAGTGTAGCGGGCAGGTGGGTCAGTGTAGCGGGCAGGTGGGTCAGTGTAGCGGGCAGGTGGGTCAGTGTAGCGGGCAGGTGGGTCAGTGTAGCGGGCAGGTGGGTCAGTGTAGCGGGCAGGTGGGTCAGTGTAGCGGGCAGGTGGGTCAGTGTAGCGGGCAGGTGGGTCAGTGTAGCGGGCAGGTGGGTCAGTATAGGAATCAGGAAGGCACTTGGATCAAGGGACTTACCCAGCAAGAGCGCAGGGTGGCAAGTGCCACTGCATCTGGTGGCAGGAGACGGTGGCAAGTGACACCCTGCATCTGATAGCAGGCTATGGTGGCATGCTGCATCTTGTGGCAAGTGACAAGCTCAGGGTTCCCAATGATTCGGCATTACGGTGAGTTGAACTATTTCATTCTATATTACAATGTCGTAATAGAAATAATATGATTTGATCATCCTGGCACTATATCAAGCATGGTGTTGGGATGATATAAGGGCTAAAACCAGCCAGCCATTCACCTGACAAACCACTCGCCCGTGAAATCCCCTTCAACCCCGAGACTACATTTAACAAGACCCGCCCCCCACCCCCCGGTCCTTGGCAAAATTGAAAATTGTCCCTAAATGGCAGTTTGGAAATGGTCACCCTATCCCCCTTCCCCTGATCTCTCTATCAAAATCGATGGCACAACTATAAGCCCATCCCCACATGCCAAGGTTCTAGGTGTAGTCCTGGACTCTGAACTCTCCTTTAAGCACCACGTCCAATCACTGTCCAAATCCTGCCACCTCAACATCTCCAAAATACGCCCCTTTCTAATGACACAAAGCTCTTAATTCACTCGCTGGTCATCTCTCGCCTCGACTACTGCAACTCCCTTCTCATTGGCTTACCTCCACATAGTCTATCACCTCTTCAATCCATCATGAATGCTGCTGCCAGACTCATCCACCTTACCAATCGCTCTGTCTCTGCTACCCCTCTCTGTCAATCCCTCCACTGGCTTCCGCTCGGCCAAAGAATTAAATTCAATATACTAACAACTACGTACAAAGCCATCCACAATTTAGCCCCCAGCTACATCACTAGCCTAGTCTCTAAATACCAACCCACTCGTTCTCTTTGTTCCTCTCAAGACCTTCTGCTCTCTAGCTCCCTCATCACCTCCTCCCATGCTCGCCTCCAGGACTTTTCCAAAACCTCTCCAATCCTATGGAATGCCCTACCCCAAACTGTCCGCTTATCTCCTACTCTATTAGCTTTTAGAGATCCCTGAAAACCCTTCTCTTCAGAGAAGCCTACCCTACCCACACCTAACAACTGTTTTTTCATTTTCTCCATCAGCTCACCCCCCACATTTATTACCTTTTCCACTTGACCCTCCCTTTTAGATTGTAAGCTCTTGAATCCTAAAAAAAAAAAAAAATATATATGTGAAAAAAATAAAATAAATTAAACATACCTAAACCCTTGTTGCTAGGCAGTCTTCCTTATCTGCCTCTTCCTATTCTGCGGTGAGTTCTTCTCCTCGGTGAGCGGCCCCATTGTCTTCTGGGAACTGTGTGTGTTCCCAGAACACCACGGGGCCATTCACAGAACGGAGCGCCGCTCGCGCATGCGCAGTAGGAAACTGGCAGTGAAGCCGCAAGGCTCCACTGCCTGTTTCCCTTTCCTAGGATGGCGGTGCTGGGACCCGAGAGCCGAGGGACGGGTCGGCCTCGGGCGGCCGACATCGCGGGCACCCAGGACAGGTAAGTACTTATTTAAAGTCAGCAGCTACAGTGTTAGTAGCTGCTGATTTAAAAATTATTTTTTTTAGGACGGAATCCCGCTTTAAGCTAAAAACAGCCTCCTCTTCTATCTACACATAAGCAGAAAGAACTCCTATGCAGGAGAGGCCTGTAATTTGACCTCAAGATCTCTGCAGGGCACTGAGAAACAAAGTGAGCCAATCACATTAGATGGGATATCAGGGATGACAAGTAAACAAAAAGTATCCTGATGAACAGTAGACAAATGATTAACGCCAAGACAAGACAAGCTCTCAGAAGCTGCTTGGAATTGCAATACAACCACTGTCATGGAAAGGCACTGAATGGAATGTGTCATTGAAGCTGCAGCCGCACAACATCAACAAGGCCAAACACCTCAGAGCATAAAGCTGCTCTTCCACAGCTACTTAGCAGCTAAATAGGGAAGGGGTGACCACAGACATGAAGCATAGACTTACCAGAGGAAGGGTTTTCTCTAAATAACTTAAATATATGCAAGATATTCTGATCACAAATACCTGAGAAATTCTTCACCTAAACCACTTTGAACATAACTATGCGTTATAGCAGCAGATTTGCTTGGATTTGTAAGCGTCACAGGTCACAACATAGAAACATTCCTCATAGAAGAATTTTACCTATTTTATGGGTTACATGAATTTCTATACATTTTATAGCTTTTACTTTGTTCTTATGGTATATTTATATGTGCCTTCCTTTTACTGCAAGAACCCCTTGTGCAATCCACTTTCCATTAAAAGTGAAGTAGGGTTTTTTTTTTTTTTAGACTCCTACTTTCCTCGGTGGATGCAGCATCGCTCTGATGCTGCACCTGTCCCCCTTCAGCTCTAAGGCCCTTTTAACACTTGTGCTACTTATTACACAGATTACTCACACAGATTACACAGGCATTGCTTCAAGCCGTGGCAAAGTCACACGACTTTTAGGTTATACAAGTGTAAAAGGAGCCTAAGACTGAGATCCTGCAAGGAGAAACAGGGGGATTAGATTAAAGTAGAATAAATGGAGAAAAGAAAGAAGACCAAATGACAGAACCAAGGAAAAAGAGTGAGAGGTAGGTGGTGGGAGAAAAGAGGGAGGGAGGAATTTTAGAATGTTGTTAATGTGATACTTTTGAAAATACGATATACAAAAATTTTTCCCACTTTTCATAAATGTAATTAAAAAAAAAAATTAAAAAAAAAAAAAAAAAGGACTGAGAACCGAGCGATCAAACACCAATGATTCCCCGGTTCTCAGAGCTCCCCAAGTAGAGAGCTGGTGACTGTCAGTCACCGCTTTCTGCTATGCCCCCACCCACCCACCCCCTCGTTCACTGGAGCATAGGACTGTGGAGGGGTGCGGAAGCACCCGGCTCAGGCATATGGGTGGATCCAGACTTCATTGTGGCGATCTTGCCCCAGCATGGACTGGCTTCAGCCCGCTGTCTGCTGATAATGGGTCACAGGGGTGCAAAATGAACGGCACCTCCTGTGATCCACACAAGAAGTGCAGCCAAACGAAGTTTGGTTGCACTTTTCCTTTAATACATAGTGTAAGAACCATTTGCCAACCGTCTCCCGCCGATATGCGGCAGCAGAATGGCAAGGTTGCGCCAAACAACGTATGGGTACGTCATGGGGGGGGGGGGGGGAATCTTTTATGACAGGTCCCCTTCCACACTTATGGGAGACGGGCCATGGCCCAATCTCCCAGAAGTTCAGCCCCCTCCTTCTTCCCCAGGCCAATTAGAAAGCGCAGCGTGCTTCGTACATGCACAGTAGGGAACCAGGAGTGAAGCCTAAAGGCTTCACTGCCTGGTTCCCTTACCAGGAATGGTGGCAGCAGCACCTGGGAGTCGATCCGCAGATCGGCTTGGGGCCAACATCGCAGGCTCCCTGGACAGGTAAGTGCCCTAATATTAAAAGTCAGCAGCTACAGTATTTGTAGCTACTGACTTTTAAATTTTTTTTTGGCTGCACCTCCTCAAGCGCAAAATGACATACCTGTACGCAAATTCTTTCTTCGGGTTTTGGACACAGCAGCAGCCAGTGGGTTCCGGGACCCGCTGTCCGCCATAACTTGCCGATCGTTCCTGAGGAACAAAACAAGGCAGATCGCCGTTCTATCAGAGGGGAAGATGGAGATCTTGTGTTTCTGCTAAGCAGGAACACAGATCTCTTTCTTCATCCAGACAAAGCATCCCCCCCCCCCCCACAGTTAGAAAGCACTCCCAGAGAACACATTTAACCCTTTGATTGCCCCGGATGTTAACCCTTTCCCTGCCAGTCTCATTAGTACAGTGACAGTGCACACTGTAGCGTCAGATTTGTTCGCACAATGTCGCAGTCCCGCTAAAAATCCCAGATTGCCGCCATAACTAGTAAAAAATACAAATCAAAAAGTCCATAATTCTAGCCCATGGTTAGTAGACACTTTACCTTTTGCGCAAACCAATCAATATTCGCTTATTGGGATTTTTTTTACCAAAAACATGTAGCAGAATACAATTTGGCCTAAATTGATGAAGAAATTTGATTTTTTTACATTTTCTTATTGGATATGTTTTATAGCAGAAAGTAAGAAATGTTTTCTGGGTTTTTTTTCAAAATTGTCACTTTTTTTGTTTATAGTGCAAAAAAAATAAAAAACTGCAGAGGTGATCAAATACCACCAAAAAAAAGCTCTATTTGTGGGGGGAAAAAAAAAAAAGGACAACAATTTTACTTGGGTACAGCGTCGCACGACGTGCAATTGTGCCGTATAGCAAAAAAATGGCCTGGTCAGGAAGGGGGGTGAACCTTTCGGAGCTGAAGTGTTTAAACCAGAACTAAACCAGTGTTAACGTGAAAGAAAACAGTGAAAACAAAAATGTAGAAGCTGCCATTAATGACTTGTTTTAAAGGTGTAAGCTCTGGATCTCATCTCAGGACTGCTTAATATCCATGAGCCAAGACAAATATTCAAAATAGGAGTTCAGACTTTTCAGCTGCCACATGCAATTTTCATGTCACTGACTCTTTATCTAATTAAACAAAGATAAGGATGACAGCCTTATGGTCTGCACCTTTAAAAAAAAGTCGGTAATGGCAACTCCCATATTTCGCAGTAAATAAAGGCTAGATCACACTTTTGAGCTTTACCAAGGGATATTTTTTTAAAAATCTGTCTGGTGCGGTTTGCACTCCAATGGAGTGTGTGGCAGTTAAACATATCTAAAATCTTAAAGAGGCATTACCATGCCACAAAAAAATGGGCTAAATACTTAGATTTCCTGAAGAAAACACTGTTCCAGATTCTATGCTTGTCAGGAAAATACTTGACCAGCTGGATCAGGAGATGCAGAGTTTTACAAAAGCTCGTTTCCTGCGATGCTAAAGAAGAGGACCATACAGATTGGGGAAGGAAGACATCAATCCTCCAAAAGGTATATCTGGAATACTGAAGGCTGCCAGGACTGCTTGTCGCTAAAAGTGCTGGGATACCATTTTTAAATTCATGTTCTACGTTTACAATAAGTGACAAATGCATGTTAAGTTAAGGTAGTTCCTTTAAAATGTGCTGCTCGGACACTGCAGCACATATTTATGGACACGTGCCTTTTTTTTTTTTTTTAACACAGTGGAGATTCAGGCTGGGTTCACACTATTGCGAATTGGATGCAGATTTTCTGCATCCAATTCACAATAGCAGGAGATTTTGACCAGCTCTCTATGGAGCTGGTTCACATATCTCCGTTGCAGCTCCGGTGTGAATTTGAACAGGAGCCCTGTGCGTCTTTTGGTTCATTTCAGGTCCAAATTCAGCCAAAAATTTGGGCTGAAAAATTGGACCTGAAACCGTGAACGCGGACGCACCGGATAGTGTGAACCCAACCTTATTCAGTGGTTTGTGGTAAACTAAAATACACGTAGGTAGGTGAACCATCTATTGAATAATGCGTATTGCATGTTACCATGAATTACTGCAACGCATATAGTGACTTGGCCCTAAAAATTTAGGACCACTTTAGAGCTGAATTCCAAGAATTCAGCTACTTTGTAAGAACTGCAGACATACCATATGATTGATTTACTAAAACTACAGAGTACAAAATCTGGTGCCGCTCTGAATAAAAACCAATCAGCTTCCAGGTTTTTTGTCAAAGCTTAATTGAACAAGCTGAAGTTAGGAGCCGATTGGCTACCATGCACAGCTGTAGCAGATTTTGCACTCTCTAGTTTTAGTAAATCAATCCCCATGTGTCAGGTCTATCGAGGTGCCTGCAGCCTCATAGACTTATCTCTATTATTCAAATCAGACAGGTTTATTGTGCTCCCGGAAGATAACTTCTGGCACTGCTCACTGTGGTCTCAGTTTCTTTAAAAGCAGAGTCGCTGGAACTATGCCCGCCCCTACCCTCCTTCTGCCCTGTAAGGTTTACCCCCCCTTCACGACCAGGCCATTTTTTGCGATGCAATATTTTTTGCACGGTCGTGCGCCACTGTAGCCAAATACAATTTATGTCCTTTTTCCCCCCGACAAATAGAGCTTTCTTTTGGTGGTATTTGATCACCTCTGCGGTTTTTATTTTTTACGCTATAAACAAAAAAAGACTGAGAATTTTGAAAAAAAACAACAATATTTTTTACTTTCTGCTATAAAACATACCCAGTTAAAAAAAAAAAAAAAAAAATGTAAAAAATATAATTTCTTTATTATTTTAGGCCAATATGTATTCTGCTACATATTTTTGGTAAAACAAATCACCAATCACAGCAGGAGGGGGGGGGGGGGGGTCGCTGGTGGCGTGCGCCCCAGACCCTGTGCACGAAATCATGTACAAGTACGCGATTTCGTGCAGGAGGGCCACCCTGCCGCAGTATATATGCGTGGGGTGGTCCTTAAGTGGTTAACAGGAAGTGCCTAAACAAGGATCTTCATTGCAGGATCACTGGGTATTAGAAAGTTGCAAATTTAAAAAAATAAAAAATTTGAAATGACATGAACACATCAAAGCTTATATGAAATGTTAGTGATTGGGTTTACACATACTTTAATCTTTATATCCATCCCAGCAAGCTTGTACACATAGTTTAAAGTAAATATTTGTATAAAGAGCAGCTTTAAACAACACTGGTTGCTATGTGATAAGTTATGAAGGGAAAGAGATGATCATATAGTTTTGCAATGTAAAGCGAAAGACTTGCCAATGCAACAACTAAAAAAAGTAAACAAACAGCTTAGCAATGTAACATTCATTTTGCTAATATTAGAATACATAAATTTAGCGCAATGAAGAATGGAAACTGTGACTGCTCTGCCTTGTGTTCTCACTGTTGCTGATTAGTTTGAATTAAAACCACGTTTTTATATAAATAATAGACATAGCTGAGCAGTATTATTTTAAAGTATATGGAAACCCAAACAAGAAAATCTAGCTGAAATGATATTGGTTTATATTTTTGCTTTCATGACCTCGTGGAGCCTCCTGTCCCTCAGGCACCCCTGGCCGCGGTAACTCTCCTGCCTCTCGCATTGTACATATTGATGCTGAAGAACTGGCCACCGCCCAGAGCATCAGAAGTGGAGAGCACTGTTGCCAGTCAGAGAGGGGTATAAGGTAAGTAATATGGTCTTCCCATCTTGCCTTTAGACCTAACAATCATTGAACACTTGCTGTGCGTTGGGCCCCACTTCCAGCCCAAAGTTGGGCTTTAAACTCAGAAAACATTATGTGGGAAGTATAAACAAACATTATGCTTCCCAGATCAAGTTCTCTTGCAATTACCCTTTTGCCAGCCATGTAACGCTTGAACACCCACATGTCACACATATGTGTTCTTGAGCTTTTTGTGCTGAGTGTGCCCCCAGCATAGTGACCGAACTTTCACAGACAGCACCTGGTCTCGGTTTATCATCAGTAGCTGATGAAACAGGCTCCCAATCATGTGACCACTGTGACATTGTGTTGTGGCATTAAGGCCTAGTTAAAGCAGAACTAAACCCTCCTAAACCCTTACTATCAAGGAAGCTGCCATCTTAGCCTCCATTTGATCTGCAGTTGCCATGGTGCTGCACACTTGATTCGCTGAGAACAGTGACGCCTATCATTCACGGCATGCTTAGAATGTAGCGGTTATTTTATTTATTACAGGTACTTATATAGCGCCGTCAACTTACACAGCGCTTTACACCTATATTGTACATTCACATCAGTCCCTGCCCTCAAGGAGCTTACAATCTAAGGTCCCTAACTCACATTTATACATACACATACTAGGGCCAATTTAGACAGAAGCCAATTAACCTACTAGCATGTCTTTACAGTGTGGGAGGAAACCGGAGTACCCGGAGGAAACCCGCACAGGGAGATCATACAAACTCCAGGCAGGTAGTGCCGTGGTTGGGATTCGAACCAGTGACCCTAGTGCTGATGTCTTGGGAAGCTGTTAAATCAATGAGTTTAGTTCTGCTTTAAAGTGGAACTATACTCCGCAAAATACTCACCTCAACCTTCCAGCAATGTGACAGTTACATATCTTGCCAACCACGGCCATCTTCTCCTTGGGGTACTTACACGTGCCAGTGGCCTCTTGATAGGCCAGTGAGGAGTGACGTCATCCTGTGCATGCGAGTCAGTTATTCCAGCACAGCCAGAGTGAGCTGGGAATAAAAGCGAAGGTGTGCATTTATTAGAAGTTTGCGAGCAGATAAGTGTGTCTTACTATAGAAGAGACAGCATGTCTCTTCTACAGTAAAGGGCTGCCTGCTCACAATTTTCGAAATTTTAGTTTTAGTCCAGCTTTAAAAGGGCTGCCAGAGAGGGAGGGGGTTAAATGTACTTGTGTTTACATTCATTTATATGCATTCAGAGCAGCTAACTTGTCCCTAGACACACAGATTTCAATTTTTTTCTAAACATCAGCTAAATGTACAATGCGAATCAGATTTTAGCTGTGCCCCCCAGATCTCTGAAAGTGCATAAACCAGTCTGATGCAGACAATTGATGCAAGGGGGCACTCTGATGGTGGGGGGAACCCCTGATGCAAGGGGGCACTCTGATGGTGGGGGGAACCCCTGATGCAAGGGGGCACTCTGATGGTGGGGGGAACCCCTGATGCAAGGGGGCACTCTGATGGTGGGGGGAACCCCTGATGCAAGGGGGCACTCTGATGGTGGGGGGAACCCCTGATGCAAGGGGGCACTCTGATGGTGGGGGGAACCCCTGATGCAAGGGGGCACTCTGATGGTGGGGGAACCCCTGATGCAAAGTGGGACTATAATAGTGGGGGGAACCCCTGATGTAAAGTGGGACTATGATAAAGGACTCCTGATGGTAAGAGGGATATCTGATATAAGGGGGCATGGGTTCTGTTTAATCATCCTAATCTAATGACAGCCTAATACATATTATAATAATACAGTACAGGATTTATATGACGACAACAGTTTTTCCCAGGCGGTGACACTGTGTGATAGACTGTCAGTGACACACACATGGTGTTAACATTATCCCACGTGATATTTTATTTTTATTTTTTTACTGCACCCCCAGATCAAATAGGCTAGATTCACCCCTTATGTGAATACCATTTACAATCATATGTGTTTAGAAACGTCCTATAAAAAAGGCATGCATCTAATTTCCAGTGCGAATAAGGCTGGGGTTACGTCCGCTTTAATAACACAGTAGAAACCCCTCATGGGTTGTCAGACACACATGAATGCAGCGTATGTTCATTTGCAGTAGTGTCTCCTTCCAAGCCGCTAATTTATTTGATGGTTTCCACCAGCAGATGGGAAGAGAAGCCTCTCATTTTCAATGGGCACAGGAAGGCTAATTTCCACCATGCTCCATAAATAATGGACGAGGCCAATCCCCCACCTGGGGCACTAGGAGGGTGGGGTGGGAAGACTTCAGGCATGATGAGGGAAGAAGAAGCAGCCTTGTGGAGCTCAAGTAACAAAGGAAATGACATGTATTTCTTTCCATGGGAAGGGGGAGTCTGGGTGATGCTTCCATCCCATCACACCCCTCAGGAAGGCGGGTTCCCAGCTGGCAGTCAGCCCCCTCATCCTTCCAAATAAATGGAGAGCAGACGGCTGCCTGGGTTCCTCCCAGTACAGGCCAATGGAATGATGTGTGAGCCTACAGACACTGGACTTGTACACTGAGCAACCACACAATAGAGACAATTGGAGCTCTGTACTGCTACAATGAGGGACTGGCATTCCTTTTAGTATGTCCCCTACAACGACACACATACCATACATGACACACTCCATATACATACATGACACATACATGGCACACACTAGACCCCCCTGAGAAAACAGCACAGCAGCCCACAACAAGCCTCCAGTCACTGCAACTCTTCTAGCATTTTCCCAGCTCTGGGCGTGACGAGGGGAGCCCGGTAGGCTTGTATAGACACAGCACAGCCTATGGATGGACAGAGCCCTCCCCGGTGTGGTACCTGCTCTCCCATGTGTCGCTCTCCTCGCTGGGCCCAATGGGTACCGTGCATTCGGTAATGACCTCTCCCAGTCCCCGGTATGTGACTCTCCAGGCTCAGCCCCCGGTGCCCGGGCCGCCGTCACTAAAGCCGCCACACTCCCTCTGCGTCTTCAGTCTCAGGTTGCGGTTGTCAAGCGGATCCGCCGGTACCCAATCAGAATCCGCAACGTGAGGACCCCGAGCTGAGCTGTCTGCATATGTGCCTGCTGGCGGCCAGCGATGGATATGTACAGGCTGATGGGCAAGGAGGAGGTTCGCAGTCAGTGATGGAACAAACTATCTATGCAGTATGCAGACAAAAACCTTCCTTCTTAGTTTTGTAGAGAGTAGGGGAAGCAATAGAACCCCTGTCAGATTTTTACTGCAATCTGGGGCTACATTCCAGATTTCTTAGTATTAAAGTATACATGAATATTCACCTTGTAAAACAATCCATGCAGATTTAAATAGAAATGAAAGGCTGAATAAATATTAAAAAAAATTATAAATAACTTTTTTCCCCCTTTTTTTTTTTTTTTTTTATGTGATCTTATTCCCTCTGTTCTCAGCTGCATAAGATCTGGGGGAGGAGAAACAGCAATACACTGAGCTTCCCAGTAAAAGGCTGTGGGGGGGGGGGGGGGAGAGTCAGCCCAATTCTGATTATTGAATTAGCTCCCAGCACAGCTAGAGAACTTACCATGGTGTGTTCTCCTGCCTAGTATAGTCAGTTTTTAACCACTTCAGCCCTGGAAGGATTTGTCCCTTAATGACCAGGCCATTTTTTGCGGTACGGCATCGCTTTAACTGACAATTGCGTGGTAGTGCGACGCTGTACTCAAAAATTTATGTTCTCTTTTTCCCTCTGCGGTTTTTATTTTTTGCGCTATAAACAAAAAAAGAGCGTTAATATTGAAACTTTTTTTTACTTTTTGCTACAATAATTATCCCAAAAAAAATTTTTTAAAAGCAAATTTCTTCATCAATTTAGGCCGATATGTATTCTTCTACATATTTTTGGTAAAAAAATCGCAATAAGCGTATATTGATTGGTTTGCACAAAAGTTATAGCGTCTACAAAATAGGGGATAGATTTATGACATTTTTATTATTATTTTTTTTTTACTAGTAATGGCGGCGATCTGCGATTTTTAGCGGGACTGCGACATTGCGGTGGACAGATCGGACACTTTTGACACATTTTTGGGACCACTCACATTTATACAGCAATCAGTGCTATAAAAATGCACTGATTGCTGTGTAAATGTCCCTGGCATGGAAGGAGTTAACACTAGGGGGAGATCAAGGGGTTAAATGTGTTCCCTCTTGTGTGTTTCTAACTGTGGGGGGATGGGACTGACTAGAGGAGAAGACATATCGCTGTTCCTGATTAGTAGGAACAGCAGATCTGTCTCTCCTATCCTGTCAGAGCAGGGATCTGTGTGTTTACATACACAAATCTCCGTTCTGGCTCTCGTGGCCGGTGGACATCGCAGCCATCGACCACGCGCATCGGGTCCCCCGATGTACAGCTTTAATATACTATATAGTGTATATAATAGAAGTATATAGATGGGTATATAGTGTATATAATTAGAAGTATATAGTGTATATAATATAAGTATATAGATGGGTATAATGTGTATATGATATAAGTATATAGATGGGTATAATGTGTATATAATAGAAGTATATAGATGGGTATTGTGTATATAATAGAAGTATATAGATGTGTATATAGTGTATATAATTAGAAGTATATAGATTGGTATATAGTGTATATAATAGAAGTATATAGTGTATATAATAGAAGTATATAGATGGGTATATAGTGTATATAATAGAAGTATATAGATGGGTATATAGTGTATATAATAGAAGTATATAGATGGGTATATAATGTATATAATAGAAGTATATAGATTGGTATATAGTGTATATAATAGAAGTATATAGTGTATATAATAGAAGTATATAGATGGGTATATAGTGTATATAATAGAAGTATATAGATGGGTATATAGTGTATATAATAGAAGTATATAGATGGGTATATAGTGTATATAATTTGAAGTATATAGATGGGTATATAGTGTATATAATTTGAAGTATATAGTGTAAAAAAAAGTATTAATTTTTATATGCGCAATAAATCTATTGCTAAACGGTACTTCACTATAGTTCCCTCCTTTTATTTAGTTTTTTGGGTACTAATTATATTGGATGAGTATCATAAACATGTTAGATCTGCCTGATGAATTGATGTTAAGCTGCCATCCCCTGGCCACTGATAAGCCTGAAGTGACCCCTAGACTTAAGAGCTAATTGTCCATTCCATCCGGTGAGTGGGGACACAGGAGGGGGTGTTTTTTGCACCTTGAAAACTTTGGAGCACTTTGCACTTTTTTGAATTGGAGCACATTCAGAAAGTACCTATCAATAGAATAGGAGACAAAAACTGTCTACGTTACAATTTGTAGGTAATCGGGCAGGCCCTTGTACTACATGGTTTGGTGAATTTATACAAAAATGTAAACACAAAAGAGGGATAGTGTGTTTGTGTTTGGCAAAGTCAGCAGATAGAGTATTTGTATCTGTTGACCTTGCATTTTTTGGGGGAAGGGAGGGTTCCAAATGAGTCTGTGCCCCAAAAAAATGGTCTCTTGCACTCTGCCTGAATTTGAGGACAACAATAACATTTGTACACATTTTAGGGGTTGTTTAGGGTAAGCCCCAAAATTTAGCTGACAAAAAACACTGTGAAGTTACTAGGTTAGGTGTGTATGGGCCCAGGATAGCATGCTGGGGAGGTTAGTTATGGAAAATATGCATGTAGGCCAACAAAGGAGCAGGAAAAGCTTACAGCATACATGAGGACAAAGAGGACATTCACAGCATATTACTAAATAATGAAAATTATGTAATCAACAAATTAAGACAATACATTAGCAAACATTAATACATAGAATGTGATCTTAAAGAGAAAAACTTACCCGAATTATAGTCCTTCTGCAGTACTTGAATAATGGCTGAGCAGGTGTCTGGAATAATGAGTCACAGAGCCTGGGAGGAGATCCCAGTGGTAAACTTGAGGTCCTGGAGACTTCTCCCCGTCGTCAAGTTACGCAAGGTGGCTATGAGCCTTTGCTCTGGAGTGATGGCAAGCCTCATGCATGTGTTCTGGGGATCACCAATGCCAAGAGTTGGTGAAAGCAGGGGTCCGTCATCCGCAGATAATTTCGAAAATTATTCGGATTATTCTCCTGAAGCTCCCGCAGCAAAGGCATATGAGAGAATTGGCCACGATTAAGCAACCAAATTTTGGTCCAAGAACGCCTCCTCCTCCTGTTCCTGGACTGGACTTGGGTCAAAGCAATAACTCCAAGGCCAATAATAGCACATTCTCTCCTCCGATTCCGCAACATGGCTGGTTGACGAACGGCCGTTCAGAAACGAACTGAAAAGAGCGAATCAACACTCACCAAACTTCTACTAACACGAAATTAGCAGAAGGAGCCCAAAGGGTAGTGCATGACAATTGAACTGCCTCTTTATCGGCTCGTAGTATGGCTAGTACGACACTACCTTCGTGTTTGTTGGTCGACAATTGTGTACCATTTGTATGCAAGACAAGTTCATGGCACACGCCCTTCGGACAAAAGTCTGACGATTTGTTGGCCAACAATCAGATCGTGTGTACAAGGCTTACCTTTGCTTGCCTTTATCCAGCCCTTGGAGCACTATTCCTCCCACTGATACCAATGATGGGGGACTATTCCTCCCACTGATACCAATGATGGAGCACTATTCCTCCCACTGATACCAATGATGGGGCACTATTCCTCCCACTGACACCAATGATGGGGCACTATTCCTCCCACTGACACCAATGGTGGGCCACTATTCCACCCACTAATACCAATGATGGGGCACTATTCCTCCCACTGACACCAATGATGGGGACCTGTTCCTCCCACTGACACCAATAATGGGGCACTGTTCCTCCCACTGACACCAATGATGAGGTCCAGCTCCTCCCACTGACACCAATGATGGGGCACCATTCCTCCCACTGACACCAATGATGGGGGCACTATTCCTCATACTACTGTCCAGAGGAGCTATTTATTTTTTAGTCCCACTGATCCTTACACACATTTTTTCTGCTTTCAAACACATTAACTTCAGGGACAACATGTTTATTTGCCGCCTACTACATCCAACCCACTTGCAGATGCCATTGTAACAAAATAACCAATGTTATGGCAGATTGGTGTGTGAGAGAGAGAGAATATATATATATTGTATGTGCCACAAAAAAGCGCACACGCTCCGTCATATCTGCAAAGGTGTGAATGGAGCCTTAGTGCTAGTTTACATTTGCAGTATCCCTCTGAAGAGTGATTTGCATTGGATCACTTTTCAGAGAGCATTTGACAGACGATAAGAACACAGTGGGGGGGGGGGAGATTTTACCAAAACTGGAGCACTCAGAATCTGGAGCAGCTCTGCATGGGAGCATCAGCTTCTAACTTCAGCTTCTTCAATGTACAATAAAAGTAAAGCGTTATGTAAATTGCAGGCATTATATTTCTAGCCTACTCCTATTATGTACTTGACCTCTGGAAAGTTTAACCTCTTCATGACCAGGGCATTTTTTGCTCTTGAGCACCACTCTACTTTAACCGGTTATTGCACGGTCATGCAGCTGTGCCCCCAAATGACATTTATATTATTATTTTCATACAAATAGAGCTTTATTTTGGTAGTATTTGTTCACCATTATGATGGATTCACCCCTAACCAACAGCGACGTTATCTTACACATAACAAAAAACCTTTAAATACCCACTAAAAATAAAAAATAAAATAATTGTAAGTTAACCCCTTCAATACCGGACACTCAAAATCCCCCCCCCCCCCTTCCTGCCCAGGACAATTTTTCAGCGCTGTCACACTTTGAATGACAATTACGTGGCCATGTAACACTGTACTCATATGATGTTTTTATCATTTTCTTGAGACAGATAGAGCTTTCTTTTGGTGGTATTTGATCATGACTGGGTTGTTTTTTTTTTTGATAAATAAACAAAAAAGACTGAAAATTTTGAAAAAAAAAGTTTTTCTTTGTCTCTGTTATAAAATTTTGCAAATAAATAATCTTTCTTCATAAATTTAGGCCAAAATGTATTCTGCCCCATTTCTTTTGTGAAAATACTCCAAATCAGTGTATATTATTTAGTATGTAGGAAAGTTATACAGTCCACAATATATGGGATATATATATGACGGTCGATCACATTTTTTGAGGCCCAAAAATGTCAAGACAGAGAACAAATACCCCCCAAATTACCTTTTTGGAAAGTAGATCATTTGAGGTATTTAGTGAGAGGCATGGCAAGTTTTTTGAAGTTGTCATTTTTTGCCATCATTTTTTTACATCCTGTCACCAGTGCAGTACAGCGCCATCATATAACTGGTGTGGCGGTGATCAGGGACACTGACTGGTGACAGTATGAAAAAAGAAAAAAAAAATGAATCATCCTTTTTTCAATTTTTTTTTTTACTTTTTATTATATATATTTTTTTTACGGTTTTATTTTTTAACACACTGTAACCAGAGCAATATAATGTTACCATAGTAACATTGCACTACTCTGGGGAAGTTATCAGGATTTTTTTTTTTTTTTACACATTATGACTGCTTATACCAGTGCATTACATTACTATAAGCAAGCATGTTACAAGCTGGGTGGCAATTGGTTAAACATAAAAAAAAATCCTTCACATACCCACTAAAATCAACAAAATAAAATAATTGTAAGTTAAAGCGGAGTTCCACACAAAAACGGAACTTCCGCTTTTCGGAACCCTCCCCCCCTCCGGTGTCACATTTGGCACCTTTCAGGGGGGAGGGGGTGCAGATACCTGTCTAAGACAGGTATTTGCACCCACTTCCGGCATAGACTCCCATGGGAGTCTATGCCTCTTCCCGTCCCGACCGCGCTGTCTGCTGGGAACACACAGCTCCCAGGAGAGAGCGGGGACCACTAGGGACGCGCAGCGCGACTCGCGCATGCGCAGTAGGGAACGGGAAGTGAAGCGGCAACGCTTCACTTCCTGATTCCCTCACCTAGGATGGCGGCGGCAGCTGCCGAGAACCGAGCGGGTTCTCGGCGTCCCCTGCCGACATCGCTGGACCCTGGAACAGGTAAGTGGCCATGTATTAAAAGTCAGCAGCTGCAGTATTTGTAGCTGCTGGCTTTTAATATTTTTTTTTTTGGTGGTGTGGGTAAACCCCCGCTTTAAAAAGAAAAAAAAAACAAGTGTTATAATAAGGTGGAAAAATATTCATAACCAAAGAGTCCATATAAAAGTCCACTTAAAATAATCCCATAAGAATTCTGTGTAAGACCCCTTTCACTGGAGGCATTTTGCAGGTGCTTTAGCGCTAAAAATAGCGCATGTAAGGCGCCTGAAAAAAGCCTCATCTGCAATCCCAGTCTGAAAGTCCGAGTCCTTTCACATTGGGGCGCTGCGCTGGCAGGACGTCAAATAAAGTCCTGCAAGCAGCTTCTTTGAAACGCTTTAGGAGTGGTATATACATCGCTCCTAAAGCGCCCCTGCCCATTGAAATCAATGGGCAGCACCTGCAAAGCGCCTCGCTAGCGACGCTTTGTGGGCACTTTTAACCCTTTAAGTCTGAAAAGCTCCGTAAAAAAGGTGGTAAAGCACAGCTAAAACTAGCGGCGCTTTACCACCGATGCCCCCGTGCTGGCAGTGTCTAAATCTTCTATATATTGTGCAATCTTCACACCACACCTCATGCTTCCGTGTCACCACCTCCCAATAGGACGCTCACTCACCAGATTTATTTGCCTCACACTCCTCCCCATAGGACGCTTACTCACCAGATTCATTTGCCTCACACTCCTCCCAATAGGACACTCACTCACCAGATTTATCTGCCTCACACTCCTCCCAATAGGACGTTCACTCACCAAATTCATTTGCCTCACACTCCTCCCAATAGGACGCTCACTCACCAGATTCATTTGCCTCACACTTCTCCCCATAGGACGCTCACTCACCAGATTAATTTGCCTCACACTCCTTCCAATAGGACGCTCACTCACCAGATTAATTTGCCTCACACTCCTCCCCATAGGATGCTCGCTCACCAGATTCATTTGCCTCACACTCCTCCCAATAGGGCGCTCACTCACCAGATTCATTTGTCTCACACTCCTCCCAATAGGACGCTTACTCACCAGATTCATTTGCCTCACACTCCTCCCAATAGGACGCTTACTCACCAGATTCATTTGCCTCACACTCCTCCCAATAGGACGCTTACTCACCAGATTCATTTGCCTCACACTCCTCCCAATAGGATGCTCACTCACCAAATTAATTTGCCTCACACTCCTCCCAATAGGATGCTCACTCACCAGATTAATTTGCCTCACACTCCTCCCCATAGAACGCTCACTCACCAGATTTATTTGCCTCACACTCCTCCCCATAGGACGCTCACTTACCAGATTAATTTGCCTCACACTCCCCCCATAGGACCCCCCTCACCAGATTCATTTGCCTCACATTCTCATGTTCGGCAAAATGCACTTTGACTCTGAGGTCAGTATGCTCTCTCTCTTTCCTTGCAGAGAGAAAAAAAACTGTGTAAAAAATCACATCTATATACGTGACTGAGCCTGTCCATGCCGTACCGCCGCAGAAATTGTACTGTAACGGGCAGCTAGTGATTGAAGTGGAACTTCACCCAAAAGGGGAAGTTCCGTTTGTTTGCACCCTCCCCTCCTCCAGTGCCACATTTTGCACTTCTTTGGAAGCAAGTACCTTGTTTTTTACAGGTACCCGCTCCCACTTCCGAGTCAGATCACCCTGGCGTTCTACGTGGCCTCTCCTACTTCCCCTTCTGGGACACACACAGAACCCAAAAGGACTATTCACAAAATACAGTGCGACACGCGCATTGCACAGTAGGAAACCGGCTGTGAAGCCAGAAGGCTTCACTTCCAGCTTCCCTTATCTAAGATGCCGGCGCCTGAATATATATATACACTACCGTTCAAAAGTTTGGGGTCACCCAAACAATTTTGTGTTTTCCATGAAAAGTCACACTTATTCACCACCATACGTTGTGAAATGAATAGAAAATAGAGTCAAGACATTGACAAGGTTAGAAATAATGATTTGTATTTGAAATAACATTGTTTTTACATCAAACTTTGCTTTCATCAAAGAATCCTCCTTTTGCAGCAATTACAGCATTGCACACCTTTGGCATTCTAGCTGTTAATTTATTGAGGTAAGCTGGAGAAATTGCACCCCACGCTTCTAGAAGCAGCTCCCACAAGTTGGAATGGTTGGATGGGCACTTCTGGCGTACCATACGGTCAAGCTGCTCCCACAACAGCTCAATGGGGTTCAGATCTGGTGACTGTGCTGGCCACTCCATTACCGATAGAATACCAGCTGCCTGCTTCTGCTGTAAATAGTTCTTGCACAATTTGGAGGTGTGTTTAGGGTCATTGTCCGGTTGTAGGATGAAATTGGCTCCAATCAAGCGCTGTCCACTGGGTATGGCATGGCGTTGCAAAATGGAGTGATAGCCTTCCTTAGCTTTTACCCTGTACAAAGCTCCCACCTTACCAGCACCAAAGCAACCCCAGACCATCACATTACCTCCACCATGCTTAACAGATGGCGTCAGGCATTCTTCCAGCATCTTTTCATTTGTTCTGCGTCTCACAAACGTTCTTCTTTGTGATCCAAACACCTCAAACTTGGATTCATCCGTCCACAACACTTTTTTCCAGTCTTCCTCTGTCCAATGTCTGTGTTCTTTTGCCCATCTTAATCTTTTTCTTTTATTGGCCAGTCTCAGATATGGCTTTTTCTTTGCCACTCTGCCCTGAAGCCCAAAATCCCGCAGCCGCCTCTTCACTGTAGATGTTGACACTGGTGTTTTGCGGGTACTATTTAATGAAGATGCCAGTTGGGGACCTGTGAGGCGTCTGTTTCTCAAACTAGAGACTCTAATGTGCTTATCTTCTTGCTTAGTTGTGCAACGCGGCCTCCCACTTCTTTTTCTACTCTGGTTAGAGCCTGTTTGTGCTGTCCTCTGAAGGGAGTAGTACACACCGTTGTAGGAAATCTTCAATTTCTTTGCAATTTCTCGCATGGAATAGCCTTCATTTCTAAGAACAAGAATAGACTGTCGAGTTTCAGATGAAAGTTCTCTTTTTCTGGCCATTTTGAGCGTTTAATTGACCCCACAAATGTGATGCTCCAGAAACTCAATCTGCTCACAGGAAGGTCAGTTTTGTAGCTTCTGGAAGGAGCTAGACTGTTTTTAGATGTGTGAACATGATTGCACAAGGGTTTGCTAATCATCAATTAGCCTTCTGAGCCAATGAGCAAACACATTGTACCATTAGAACACTGGAGTGATAGTTGCTGGAAATGGGCCTCTATACACCTATGTAGATATTGCACCAAAAACTAGACATTTGCAGTTAGAATAGTCATTTACCACATTAGCAATGTATAGAGTATATTTGTTTAAAGTTAGGACTAGTTTAAAGTTAGCTTCATTTAAAAGTACAGTGCTTTTCCTTCAAAAATAAGGACATTTCAATGTGACCCCAAACTTTTGAACGGTAGTGTATATATATATATATATATATATATATATATATATATATATATATTGTAACCTGGGGGACAGGTAGCAGGCACCAGGCTCCCTGGGATGAGCAGTCTTTCAGGCACAGATACCAAAGCCAGTGGAATAGTGACAAACAGTGCGGTGTTTATTTGTGATATTTACAAGTCTATATACAGGTGCTGTACAGTGTTCCAAAAGAAACAAATAGGAACAAAAATAGCCAAAACAAAACCTAGCCGTGTCTCGGCACTAACTAAACAATATTTACAGATCCTAACTACTAAGCTGAGCAAGCCTACAGCTTGTCAGCTTCCACATACCTTTTTTGCTCTCTTACACAGAAGTTCTCTGAGTATCCCAGGCCAAGAGCAAGGCTGTCTTGCTCAGGTGAGCTTTAAATTAGCCTGGGGGAGGGGACCAAGACCTGAACCGGACCATGGATCAGAGATCCCTGAACCTGTATGAGAGGAGCCTGGGAGATGTATAAACCCCGAACAGGACTTTTCCTGGCTCTCTCTGGGATGCTCTGCTACATATCCTCCCCCCTTGTTTCAACCCCAGGGTTGGAACACCTGTAGCCCAACAGGAGTGAACACGGGACAGGGCATCTACATTCCCCATCTCAACACCTGGCCTGTGTTTTACAGTGAATGAGTAATCCTGTAGAGCCAAAAACCACCGGTTCACCCGTCTATTAGTCTCCTTCTTTTGGGCCATCCATTTCAGAGGAGCATGGTCAGTTATTAACTCAAACTGGCGTCCTAACAAATAGTACCTGAGTGCGTCCACGGCCCACTTTATGGCTAAACACTCCTTTTCAATGACTGCATACCTTTGCTCATGGTCGTTGAGCTTTCTGCTTAGGTACACCACAGGGTGTTCTTCCCCATTGTGTACCTGTGATAGTACTGCCCCAATACCAACATCAGACGCATCCGTCTGAACCAAAAAATCTTTGGAGAAATCGGGGGAGTACAGTACTGGCTGTGCACAAAGAGCCTTCTTTAGGACTTGGAAAGATTCCTCTGCTACTGAGGACCATTTCACCATTACAGAGTCTTTCCCTTTCGTAAGGTCTGTCAGTGGGGCAGCTATAGTTGCAAAATTTGGGATAAATCTTCTATAATACCCCGCAATGCCAAGAAAGGCCCTGACCTGCTTCTTGTTTGCAGGACGTGGCCATTCCTGGATAGCTTCTATTTTATTCACTTGAGGTTTTATGACACCACGCCCAATAGTGTAGCCCAAATACTTGGCTTCCTCTAGACCAATGGCACATTTTTTTGGATTTGCTGTAAAACCTTCTTTGAAGAGGGAATCGAGGACAGCCTGGACACGGGGCAAGTGAGACTCCCAGTCAGTGCTATGTACCACTATGTCATCTAGATATGCTGCTGCATATTGTCGGTGGGGTCTTAGAGTCCTGTCCATGGCCCTCTGAAATGTGGCGGGGGCATTTTGCAACCCAAACGGCATTTTTTTATATTGAAAGGAACCCTCCGGGGTCACAAATGCAGTCTTCTCTTTGGCGCTACCAGTCAGGGGTATTTGCCAATAACCTTTTGTCAAGTCCAAAGTGGTCAGATAGCGAGCCTTGCCAAGTCGGTCTATAAGTTCGTCCACTCTGGGCATTGGGTACGTGTCAAACTTTGTCACTGCATTAAGCTTCCTGAAGTCATTACAGAACCTCCAAGTGCCATCCGGTTTTGGGACTAACACGATGGGGCTAGACCAGTCACTATTGGATTCCTCAATGACATCTAGCTCCAACATTCTTTTAACTTCCTCGCTGATGTCCTTTCTCCTCGCTTCAGGAATTCGGTATGGTTTTAGTTTGACACGGACCCCAGGTTCAGTAACAATATCATGCTGAACTGCTGAAGTCGTGCCAGGTAACTCTGAAAATTTCTCTCTATTTCTTATTAGGAATTCTCTAGTTTCCTGCTTTTGAGAATATGACAGGGTGTCTGGAATCGTGACCTCAGGGATCAGAGGGGACTCAGTACCCTTAGGCGTTACCGGGAGGGACCTCATAGTTAACGCCAGTCTATCCTTCCAGGGCTTTAACAGGTTTATGTGGTAAATCTGTTCGGGCTTCCTTTTTCCTGGTTGATATATTTTGTAATTGACCTCCCCAACTCTTTCAATTACTTCAAAGGGACCCTGCCACTTAGCCAGGAACTTGCTCTCAACAGTGGGAACTAACACCAGGACCCTATCACCAGGTGAGAAAACACGGAGTTGGGCCCCCCTGTTGTATATCCTTTGTTGAGCTGTTTGGGCCTGTAGTAAGTGTTCTTTTACCAACGGCATGATTGCTGCAATCCTGTCCTGCATTTGAGCGATATGCTCAATGACACTTTTATGGGGTGTCTGCTCCCCCTCCCAAGTTTCTTTGGCTATGTCCAAGAGTCCCCGAGGGTGTCTCCCATAAAGCAACTTAAAGGGAGAGTACCCCGTGGAGGACTGGGGAACCTCCCTGATGGCAAACATCAAGTATGGTATCAGGAAGTCCCAGTTTTTCCCATCCTTGTCAACAACCTTTTTTAACATGCTCTTTAATGTTTTATTGAAGCGTTCCACCAAGCCATCCGTTTGAGGATGGTACACCGAGGTTCGCAATTGCGTCACCTTAAATAACTTGCACAGCTCTCTAGTTATTCGTGACATAAATGGGGTGCCCTGGTCTGTAAGGACTTCTTTAGGGATTCCAACACGACTGAACACCATAAACAGCTCTTTGGCAATGTTTTTAGCAGACGCGGTGCGTAAGGGAATTGCCTCTGGGTAACGGGTAGCATAATCCATGATTACGAGGATATGCTGATGACCTCGGGCAGACTTGGGGAGTGGACCCACAAGGTCCATGGCAATCCTCTCAAAGGGCACTTCAATAATGGGCAAGGGCACTAAAGGACTTCGGAAGTGTTGTAGTGGGGCTGACATCTGACACACAGGACAGGATTGACAATAATTCTCAATATCCTTCTGTATTCCGGGCCAATAAAACCTGCGCAACACCCTTTCAGTAGTTTTCTCAACCCCTAAATGACCTCCTAGCAAGTGCCCATGGGCAAGTTCCAACACCACCCGTCTGTATGGCTTAGGAACCACCAACTGTTCAACCACTTCATCATTTTTTTTACATACACGATACATTAAATCCTCATTGCTGCTAAAATAAGGAAAACAGAGCCTGTCCCCTGATTCGACAGGTACATCATTAATCACCATTACATTTTCCCAGGCCCTGGCAAGGGTTGGGTCTTTTCTCTGCTCGGTACCAAAATTTTCCTTGTGTACATTAAGGTCAGCAAACTCCAATGTAGGCTCAGATTCAGCAGATGGCTGTCCAGCTCCACTGGTTGTGGGGACCTCCTCAGGCTCCTCCAGCTCTCCTGCCATAACTGAGAAAGGAAAACCTGGGGAGCCCTGAGAAGAGTCCCCTGAACCCATATTGTCAGTAGCGGCCAGGAGTTCTGGCTCTGTCACTGAGTCAACTACTGCGACCGGGTCGGGACGATCCCACAGTTTCCAAAACTTAGGGAAGTCCCTACCAATGATGGCCTCGTGCACCAAGTGGGGCACAAGTCCGACCGGATGGGTCACCGTACCTAAGCCAGTTTTAAACTGAACAGTGGCTATAGGATACTCGCGGGTATCCCCATGTACACAGATCACAGCAACTTTTTTAGTATGCAAATTCACAGTTTCAACCATCTCAGCTGTAACCAAAGTCACTAGACTTCCAGAGTCCAGCAAGGCCGTAATAGGCTTATTATTAACAGTCATTTGGCACATGTGTTTTCCCATACTTGGTGCTGCAGCGCATGAAACAGCAGCAAACATAGACTGCCTTCTAACAGATAGATCACACTGCATTGGTTCATCTGTCAATGGACAATTTGCTGCAACATGTCCCAGTTCTTGGCAACGAAAACACCTGATGCCTGGGGAGACCGTGGCTTTGGGCGGAAAGTCCGTGCGGCTGTAGGGGTGGTGACCAGGTTCTCTGCAGCAAAGTACCTTTCAACAAGTTCCACGAGGTTATCCGCCGAGTTGGGGTCTCCTTGACTCACCCACTTCTGCAGGGGAACTGGTAGTGACCTCAGGAACTGGTCCATGACCACACGCTCCACTATTTGTGACCCAGACAGGGACTCCGGCTGTAGCCATTTTCTCACCAAGTGAATTAGGTCGAACATCTGCGATCTTGGGGGCCTCTCGTCTTGGAAGAACCAGCTGTGGACCCGCTGTGCTCGAACTGCCAGGGTGACACCAAGTCGCGCCAGGATTTCCCGCTTGACCTTCTCATAGTCTCCTGCTTCTGCTGACTCCAAATCATAGTAGGCCTTCTGCGATTCTCCAGACAGCAAGGGGGCGACCAGTCCTGCCCACTGGGTTTTGGGCCAACCTTCCCTCTCAGCGGTCCGTTCAAAAGTTAAGAGAAAGGCCTCTGGATCATCATCTGCAGTCATCTTGGAAAGAAAGCGACCCACATGGATGGCTGAGGGCTTGTCTCCAACAACATTAACTTTAGCAGGTGACCACTGTGCTAGCGTCTCCACAACCGCAGCCAAGGTTTTCCTATCCTCTTTTGCATCAGTGGCTAGCTGTTCAAACAGCCTCTGCGATAGCTCCTGTACAGCACCAATCTGTTGGCACAGCGCCTTGGTTTGCTCCTGTGCGATAGCGTTTGTTTGCTGCAGTGCAGCGTTTGCTTGTTGCTGTGCAGCATTGGATTGTTGCTGTGCAGCATTGGATATCACCAATTGTTTTAGGATTTCCTCCATGTTTAGTCACTCTAGGTACTGGCCTTTTAAGTAGTAACTTACTACAGCTGGTCGCAGTCTCCACCATATGTAACCTGGGGGACAGGTAGCAGGCACCAGGCTCCCTGGGATGAGCAGTCTTTCAGGCACAGATACCAAAGCCAGTGGAATAGTGACAAACAGTGCGGTGTTTATTTGTGATATTTACAAGTCTATATACAGGTGCTGTACAGTGTTCCAAAAGAAACAAATAGGAACAAAAATAGCCAAAACAAAACCTAGCCGTGTCTCGGCACTAACTAAACAATATTTACAGATCCTAACTACTAAGCTGAGCAAGCCTACAGCTTGTCAGCTTCCACATACCTTTTTTGCTCTCTTACACAGAAGTTCTCTGAGTATCCCAGGCCAAGAGCAAGGCTGTCTTGCTCAGGTGAGCTTTAAATTAGCCTGGGGGAGGGGACCAAGACCTGAACCGGACCATGGATCAGAGATCCCTGAACCTGTATGAGAGGAGCCTGGGAGATGTATAAACCCCGAACAGGACTTTTCCTGGCTCTCTCTGGGATGCTCTGCTACAATATATATATATATATATATATATATATATATATATATATATATAAGAATCGGGACCCCCTTCCTCCTGCTGGTGATCCCTCTAGTGATATAAAGATGTATATAGAGGAATCAGAACCTCCTTCCGGTGATCCCTCTAGAAATATAAAAATCTATATAGAGGAATCAGGACCTCCTTTCTCATGCCGGTGACCCCTCTAGTGATATAAAGATCTATATATAGAGGAACCGGGATCTCCTTCCTCCTGCCTGTGATCACTCTAGTGATATAAAGATCTATATAGAAGAATCCGGACCTCCTTCCTCCTGCCAGTGATCCTTCTAGTGATATAAATATCTATATAGAGGTATCGGGACATCCTTCCTCCCGCCGGTGATCCCTCTAGTGATATAAAGATCTATATAGAGATATCGGGACCTCCTTCCTCCCGCCGGTGATCCCTCTAGTGATATAAAGATCTATATAGCGTAATCCGGACTTCTTTCCTCCTGCTGGTGATCCCTCTAGTGATATAAAGATCTATATACAGAAATAGAGATTGGCAATCCCTGTCTAGCCCCCCTCTCCTCTTTGCCACCCTGTCTTCTCAGCCCCCCTCTCCTCTCGCCCTCCTCTTATCTTTGCCCCCCCTCTCTTCTCAGGGCCCCCTCTCCTCTTGCCCCCCCTCCACTCTTAATCCCCCCTTGCCCCTCCTCCTCCTTTTCTCCTTCTTTCCTTTTTCTTCCCCCCTTCTCTACCCTACCTTCCTCCACCCCCCTTCCCACTATTACTCTTCTTCCTCTCCTCCCTCATCTCTTTCACTCCCCCCCTTACCCCCTCTTTCTTCTCCCTTCCTTCTCTCCCTCCCCTCCTCTTTCTCTCTATCCCCTACCCCCTCTTATCCCTACCTTCCTACTCTCCCTTTCTCCTCTCCCTCTTTCTTCTGCCCCCTCTCTCCCTCCCCCTCTTTCTCTCCCCCCTGCCCCCCCCTTTCTCTCTTCCTCCTCCTATTTCTCACTCCCCTCCCCCCTCTTATCCCTATCTTCCTACTCTCCCTTTCTCCCCTCCCTCTTTCTTCTGCCCCTCTCTTTCCCTCCCCCTCTTTCTCTCTCCCCTGCCCCCTCTCTCCCTCCCCCTCTTTCTCTCTCCCTCCCTCTTTCTTCTGCCCCTCCCTCCCCACTCTCTCTCTCTTCCCTGCCCCCTCTCTCCCTCCCCCACTTTCTCTCTCCCCTGCCCCCCAGGTGAAAGGCTGCAATCACTACACCCACACAGGTGATAAGCTGCATGATCACAATCCAGAATGGGAGATGAAGAGGTCAATGAAGTCTGGCAGTGGATCACACCAGAGGTCTGAGAGTCCACATGGTGCCGTCAAAAGAGATGGGATGGGTGAGAGGCGCTACCTTTGTAGGAGCGGCACAGCGATCAAGAACGTAGTGGATTGTGTTGTTTCCCAAAAAGCTTGGTCACTAAAAAATAAAAACATGTCAGCATCGACATTATAATGGAAAAGATTCAACATTGGATTGCTGCTATGATGAAGGCGCAGCACATCGACAACTGGAAGGAGGACACCTTTGCTGCCTAAACTGACATTAAAGACATCACCCGCGAGTTTTATACAGAGGATTTCATCTTTCAGTTTCCTGAATTCCCCCCATGTGTCCACTATCACTCCTTTCTTCAATAGTTTTTTTGCAGTGTACGTAATCCCCTCATCGTCTTCAAATCGGACCTTCCGTGTCTCACAGCCAGGACATGACTCGCGGCAGAGAATGTTGTCCACACACTTTTCCCGGTACCTCTTGTAAAGGTCTTTGAGGTTCTCCAGATAGTCTTTTTTTTTTTTTTCACAATAGAAAACATTTTTTATTCAAGATTTAAACATTACAAGCGATGCATAGGCACATTTAGATATAATAACAGTATATGTACATAGTCACAATATGGATGATCAATTTTCCATATAGACAACATAAAGAAGCATGAGAGCAGTATATGGCATTGCAGCAAAACAGTGGTGTAGAGGTAGTATATTAAAGTAGTCAATCAAGAGGTCTGCTGGAAGGGGATAGGGAGGGGAGGGAAAGGGAAAAGGAAAGGGAGGGGGGGAAGGGGGGGGGGCGGCTTAAGGATACTTAAAAGAGGAGGGGGGGAGGGGGAGGGGCGAGAGGAGGGAGGCAAGGAAGGAACCATAAGTACCGCAATAGCTTAATTAAACACATACACTAAATGATATTTAAAGATAATTCAATCTTGTCATATAACAGCTGGCATCTCTGCGTCAACTTGAACATCATTCACCACCTCAGCACCCCATGCATCTATCCAGCCCGACCATATCTTATCAAATTTCTTGGGGCAATTACGATTAAGATACGTAAGTTTGTATAGTGGGAGTACAGAGTTCATTGCTAGGCGCCATGAAGATACTCTAGGGGGTAACACATCCTTCCAATGGAGAAATATTTTTTTTCGGGCATAGAACGTAGCATAACCCAAAAATAGTTTGGTATATTTACCTCTAACGTCTGGACTGAAAATGTTCAATAGCATTGCCTTGGGATGAGCACCCACATCTAAGGAGGTAACCCGGTTGAGAATGTTAGATATTTCCGTCCAATAGTCTCCGAGGCGTGGACAAGACCATACCATATGAATAAAGGAGGCGGACTCTAGACCACATCTGGCGCAGGCCACTGGACTGCTAGGTGTCATAATTGTCAGACGTTTTGGGGTATAATAGGCCCTGTGGAGGAACTTGACCTGCATAAATCGCTCTCTGGCTGATATTGTGTTAATCACAAAAGAGGATACACATGTTTCCCATTCATCCTCTGATAAATCAGGAATGTCTGCCTTCCACTTGACAAAAGTTTTTTCAAGTTTCTTTGCAGGGGGTATGGACAAATGAAAATATAGAGTAGACAGTGGTCTATCTATGATTTTTGATGTAAGCAGTCCCTCCACAGGGTCTGATTCTAACTGGATAATAGATGGAAACTGCTTCCTATAGGCGTGTCGGAGTTGATAATATCTAAACAGCATCCAGCCCGGTAGTGAGTAAGCATTTTTGAGATCTGAAAATGTTCTCAGTTTGCCACCCTGCACAATGTGCTTTAGTTTAGTAATTCCCTTTCTTGCCCAGACTTGAGGGTCTGGGACAGATTTCAAATGCGGCAGTCTAGGGTTGCCCCAAAGAGGGATGTGCGGGGAAAACCTCTCTGGGTTGTTGAAACTATTTCTAGCCTTGTTCCAAACTATGATAGTAGTGCTCATCAGATCTGTAATACCAGGGTGGGATTTCACTCCTCTGAACACCACATTACTGAGAGAGGAGTAGGACCCCATGATGGCGGCTTCCAGGGTCACTGCCGGGTTATCACGTGGTTGAGAGAACCACCATCTAACCGTCACCAGGACGGCCGCCCAGAAGTATACCTGGAAATCCGGTAGGGACAAACCCCCCTGGGTAATGGGCAGCTGAAGGGTAGCCAAGGCCAGTCTCGGGGGCCTACCGTTCCAGATAAAGGAAGACAATATACCTTTTAATTTGGTAAAAAACGAAGGCGGGGGGATCAGAGGTGAATTTCGAAAAAAGTACAAAAATTTGGGCAAATATATCATTTTAATTAAATTTACTCTCCCCACTGGAGAAAGGGGGAGAGTTTTCCATGTTGTACATTTTTGCGAGAGATTTTTTAAAAGTGGCTGAAGATTCAATTCAAAATATGTGGACAGTGGAGCTCTAATCCGTACTCCCAAATATTTAAATTCAGGTGTCCAGTTTAGGGGGGTACCTGTCGGTGGGTTTTGACCAGATGCACTTAATGAGAAGATTATCGATTTTCCCCAATTTACCCTAATGCCCGAGTAGATGCCAAACTCATCAATTATTCAAAGTGCTGGTGAAAGGGAGGATATGTCTTTGAGAAAAAGTAGGGTATCATCAGCATAAAGGGATATTTTGTCTACCACTACTCCCACCTGGATGCCCTGTACCAGAGGGGAGGCTCTAATGCGGGCAGCCATGGGTTCTATAGCTAGGGCAAACAGCCCAGGAGAAAGCGGACAACCCTGCCTAGTACCCCTAGATAGAGGAAAGGAAGATGACAATGAGTTGTTTGTTCGTATGCGTGCTGATGGGTTATTATATAGCATCCGCACCCAGCCAATGAAGCGAGGGCCAAATCCAAATTTGCGCAGGACAGCCCAGAGGTAGCGCCACTCCACCGAGTCAAAAGCTTTCTCGACGTCTAGAGAGGCCACTACCTCCGAGCCGTCCTCACCTGCCCTAGAGAGGTGCGTAAGGAGGCGCCTGACGTTTATATCGGTTCCCCTTCCTGGCATGAATCCAGACTGATCTGGATGGACCAGTGCCGTGATCACAGTATTCAACCGTCTGGCCAGTACTTTGGCCAGTAACTTTGCATCGACATTAAGGAGTGATATTGGCCGATACGAGGCACACTGATCAGGGGGTTTGCCAGGCTTAAGAATGACCACTATGACCGCTTCAGCCATAGTCGGGGGTAATGAGCGCCTTTCCGTGGCTTTTTGGAGCATTAATCTAAACGATGGGAGAATTTCTTCAGCATACACTACCGTTCAAAAGTTTGGGGTCACCCAAACAATTTTGTGTTTTCCATGAAAAGTCACACTTATTCACCACCATACGTTGTGAAATGAATAGAAAATAGAGTCAAGACATTGACAAGGTTAGAAATAATGATTTGTATTTGAAATAACATTGTTTTTACATCAAACTTTGCTTTCATCAAAGAATCCTCCTTTTGCAGCAATTACAGCATTGCACACCTTTGGCATTCTAGCTGTTAATTTATTGAGGTAAGCTGGAGAAATTGCACCCCACGCTTCTAGAAGCAGCTCCCACAAGTTGGAATGGTTGGATGGGCACTTCTGGCGTACCATACGGTCAAGCTGCTCCCACAACAGCTCAATGGGGTTCAGATCTGGTGACTGTGCTGGCCACTCCATTACCGATAGAATACCAGCTGCCTGCTTCTGCTGTAAATAGTTCTTGCACAATTTGGAGGTGTGTTTAGGGTCATTGTCCGGTTGTAGGATGAAATTGGCTCCAATCAAGCGCTGTCCACTGGGTATGGCATGGCGTTGCAAAATGGAGTGATAGCCTTCCTTAGCTTTTACCCTGTACAAAGCTCCCACCTTACCAGCACCAAAGCAACCCCAGACCATCACATTACCTCCACCATGCTTAACAGATGGCGTCAGGCATTCTTCCAGCATCTTTTCATTTGTTCTGCGTCTCACAAACGTTCTTCTTTGTGATCCAAACACCTCAAACTTGGATTCATCCGTCCACAACACTTTTTTCCAGTCTTCCTCTGTCCAATGTCTGTGTTCTTTTGCCCATCTTAATCTTTTTCTTTTATTGGCCAGTCTCAGATATGGCTTTTTCTTTGCCACTCTGCCCTGAAGCCCAAAATCCCGCAGCCGCCTCTTCACTGTAGATGTTGACACTGGTGTTTTGCGGGTACTATTTAATGAAGATGCCAGTTGGGGACCTGTGAGGCGTCTGTTTCTCAAACTAGAGACTCTAATGTGCTTATCTTCTTGCTTAGTTGTGCAACGCGGCCTCCCACTTCTTTTTCTACTCTGGTTAGAGCCTGTTTGTGCTGTCCTCTGAAGGGAGTAGTACACACCGTTGTAGGAAATCTTCAATTTCTTTGCAATTTCTCGCATGGAATAGCCTTCATTTCTAAGAACAAGAATAGACTGTCGAGTTTCAGATGAAAGTTCTCTTTTTCTGGCCATTTTGAGCGTTTAATTGACCCCACAAATGTGATGCTCCAGAAACTCAATCTGCTCACAGGAAGGTCAGTTTTGTAGCTTCTGGAAGGAGCTAGACTGTTTTTAGATGTGTGAACATGATTGCACAAGGGTTTGCTAATCATCAATTAGCCTTCTGAGCCAATGAGCAAACACATTGTACCATTAGAACACTGGAGTGATAGTTGCTGGAAATGGGCCTCTATACACCTATGTAGATATTGCACCAAAAACTAGACATTTGCAGTTAGAATAGTCATTTACCACATTAGCAATGTATAGAGTATATTTGTTTAAAGTTAGGACTAGTTTAAAGTTAGCTTCATTTAAAAGTACAGTGCTTTTCCTTCAAAAATAAGGACATTTCAATGTGACCCCAAACTTTTGAACGGTAGTGTATGTTTTATAGAATTCTGCTGGAATTCCGTCTGGGCCTGGTGTCTTACCGTTTTGCAAGGAGGCTACTGCTCGCTGTATTTCTTCTAATTGTATCGGACCATCTAACGCCTCCCTAAACGTGGATGTCAGGCAAGGGAGCTCCACCCCGTCAAGGTAACCGGTCAGTTCCTCATCCGAACATCCCATCCGAGAACCGTAGAGGTGCCGGTAGAATGAAGCAAATTTATTATTGATGTCCGCGGGATCAGTCAAGATCGTCCCGTCCGAATCACCAATGGATGAAATGGTCACCGGGGAGGAGCTTTCCCTCGCCAGCCATGCCAGCATACTGCCTGTTTTTTCTCCATGTTCAAAGATTCTTTGTGACTGGTGTAAAAATTTGGTCTTTGTGGCCGCTGTGCGTAGTAAAAGAACGTCTCTCAACGCTGCCTGGAAATTCAAGTAAATCTCAGAGGATCCTGTTGTGGAATATGCCTCCTCTAATGTTGCTACCCTTCTCTCGGCTGTCTGTGTTTCTCTCCTCAGATCCTTCCGGATCTTTCGGATATGTGTTTGAAAACTGCCCCTAGTGAAGGCCTTAAATGCATCCCAGGATGTGGTCAGGGCCTCTGATTGGTCTAGGTCTCTCCAATATTGTATCGCCTCGGATCTATAGGGTTCGGACACCCTACTGTCAGTCAACCAAAATCTGGATAACCTCCAAAGATTTTCCCCTGGGGCGTTAGATACAGAAAGCTTTAAGGTGAGCGGAGCGTGGTCGGATATGCCACGGGGGAGTATATTGATGTCCCGAACCATGGGCAGGACAGAACCCCCCACATAGGCAAGATCTATCCGTGACAGGGTCTTATGGGAGGCTGAGTGACAAGTGTAGGCACGCCGAGAAGGATGACGCCACCTCCACACGTCAGTCAAGTTAGACGCCTCCGCCCAAGAGGACAGCTCTGAATGCGAGCCTGTCCCCGATGTGAGTCTGTCCATTGCAGGGTCCGGGACCAAGTTAAAGTCTCCCAGTATTACCACATTATCTGTACCAAAGGCAGCTATTTTAGAGATAATTTGGTTAAGCACCCTTATAGAGGCGAGGGGGGGGTAGGTACAATCCCACCACTACTAACTCCAGTCTGTCCACAATGGCATGTAAAATTACAAACCGACCGGCAGGGTCAAGCTCCAGCGCCAGCAGTCTAAATGGCGTGGACTTGTGCACTAAAATGCTAACCCCCCTGGAGTAATTAGTATATGTGGAGTGGTACTGGTGTCCCACCCAGGGTCGTCTCAAACTCAAAAGTTTGCTTCCCATCAAATGGGTCTCTTGTAATATGCAGATATGGGGGTGGTGTGCTTTAAGGAACTGGAACACCAGCGATCTTTTAACAGAGGAATTCAGGCCCCTGGTGTTCCATGAAATTATGGTACAATCAGCCATCTACGCTCTAGAACACATTTATCATCCATATATCACCATATATAAGCAGTTGCAAGGCCCGGACCCTTGACAAGGTCAGGACATGGCACCTGGAGCATCTTGTGACAAGAAAATTTGCATCGCCTGTGAAAAAACAGCAAATCAACAAAGTATAACAAAACATTCCCAACCAAGCCCCCCACCCCCCACCCCGCCAGCCCCGACCCAAACCTCGGGGAGGCTCAGGATCCCAACTCAGAACCAAGGCGAACACACCTGTAACGGGGTACCGTGAGCGGAACAGCAACCACAAGCAGTAGTCAGGTGATGAAAAACATCCAGTCCTCTGCTGGAGATCGGATCATAATAATAGGTGGGTGCAGTCTCCCGGCATCAGCCGGGGGTACGAACTTAAACCTCAACGTTGCAGGAACAGTTATGCTTTCTTGGCCACGACCGACATTATCGGGGAGGATGAGGGAGGGGGGGAAAAAGGTGGATGTGCAAAGAGACCAATGACTCCCAATCCTCCAATCAAAACATCTCAGGGAATCAATAGACATTTAGGAAACCGGTGGTCCCCCGGGTTCCCTTCTACCGTAAGGCACATTGGTGCAGATCACACAGGGAACTGACTTGGGCAGGAATGATGATCAGGCCAATAAGTAAAGGAGGCACGTCTCTAGATCACCGGTCGGTCATGGCACACATAGCTAGAAATAAACAGATTTTCTTTTGTGGTAAAACTTATCTGCGAGGTAGCGTGTCGATCCATGTGGAGGCATCCTCAGGAGAATTGAAGAACCGCACCGATTCGCCGTCTTCGACTCTCAATCTTGCCGGGAACAGCATACTGTACTTGATATGCTTGGCTCGAAGTCTGGCTCTCACTGCGTCAAAGGATTTCCGTTGTTTCTGTGTTTCCAGCGAATAATCTGGAAAAATCAGGAGTTTGGCATTTTCAAAGCGGAGTTCACCCTGTGCCCTCGCCTCCTTCATCACCAGGTCACGGTCACGAAAATGAAGTAATTTAAAGATGAAGGTGCGAGGTGGCGCACCTTGTGGGCCCTTGGTGAAGGGTATGCGATGCGCTCTCTTCACTGTGAAGAATGGCGAAAACCGTGCCGAGGGGAGCAATTGTTGCAAGAGACGTTCAGCAAACGCGGTGGGATCCGTTCCCTCTGCTCCCTCCGGAAGCCCCAAAATTCACAAGTTGTTCCTTCGGTTGCGGTTCTCGGCATCTTCCGCTCTTGCCTCCAGCACTTTAACTTTGGTTTTTTAACTCGTGCAAATCAGCCCCATGGTCACGTACCGTGTCTTCATTTTGTGAGACCCTCTGTTCCACCTCGTGCATGCGGCCTCTCAGAGTGTCAAAGTCCTTCCTAATAAATTCCACATGAGTCTGTATATGGTCCACTTTTTCCGTTAGGGAGGTTATGGCCTGCATGACAGCTTTAAAGTCCGCCGCCGAGTCTGGGAGCTGCTCTGGTTCAGTCGATCCGCCGGCCTGGTTCTCCATGTGGGCAGGAAGTTTAGGCGAGACCACGGCTTCGGCCTTGTCCACGTTGCTCAGCGGGGCGGCCTTTTTTCGGGCTTTTTGCTGGGAATTCCTCCTATACATACCCCAGAGGTGCCTCAGGGATGATGGGGGGACAGGATGGTCACTTTCCCGGCGTTTATACCCCAGGGAAGGGGAGTTTTTTCGGTCCGCGCCAGCCTGGTTTCCTGAGCGGGCCGGAAATTCAGGCGAGGCCGCGGCTTCGGCCTAGTCCACGGTTCTCGGCGGCTAGGCCTATTTCGGAGCTTTTTTTATGGTGGATTCCGCTGATGTGTACTCCAGAGGTGCCCCAGGGATGATGGGGGGACAGGATGGTCGCTCTCCCGGCGTTTATACCCCCGGGAAGGGGAGTTTTTTTTCGTCCGCGCCGGCCTGGTTCCCTGAGCGGGCCGGAAATTCAGGCGAGGCCGCGGCTTCGGCCTAGTCTGCGGTTCTCAGCGGCGCGGCCTATTCCGGAGCTTTTTTGATGGGGGTTACCACTGATATGTACCCCAGAGGTGTCCCAGAGGTGAGAGGGGGCACAGGAGGGTCTTTTGTCCTGTGTCTGCACCCCAAAATCGCAGGATTAAGTCCCGATCTGTGGGAGTTCAGGCCTCACACACCTGCTCCCTCTGCCATCCCGGACACGCCCCCCCCAGATAGTCTACATGCTTGCAGAGTACATCTAATATCTTCTGGATAGTTCTTGTCTCAGATTTTCTTTCCAGACACAGCTTGTGCTTCTCTTTGACCTCCCGGGCGATTAGGTTGAGGACGTTTTGGTGGTTCCTCACTCCCGAGAATGCACAAACGTTTTGTAAAGTGTTCATTTTGGCACTGATCTTGTAGCATTTAATCTGCAGGGAGAGATCATGGTTTTTCATTAAGTAGGACTCTGTGATGTCCTGTGGATCATTAGTCCTAGTGGAAGGCGTGCCTCCCATGAGAGTCCTATGCTGCTCTTCTTGTGCCAGTGAAATAGGTGTCATCAGAATGTCTTGGAGAGTTTCTCCAGGCACCAGACGAATTACATCCAAAACCAGTTTTTTGGTGGTAATCTTAAGGTTTTCCATTTCAGTATTAAAATCGTGCAGCAGAGGAAATTTGCTGCTGATATACAGCCAGATTTTAAATCTTTCCTCTGCTTGGTCATATTCAGCTGCATCGGTGGCAAGAAGATCGTTCACGTGAGGGACTGGTCCAATATCCTTAAACACTTGGAAGGCGATGTTCATGGTGTCGCAAAATACAACATTCTTATATCTAGAAAGCAGGGAATGTGTATAGATGATGTCCTCTGCGGGGATCTTCACCACAGGAACCTGTATAGACTCAAATAACTTATTAAAGTTGAATTTTTCCTCTGGCTCTGGAACATTCAGAACATTATGAAAGAATTTCCTGGACCTTGGAATGGTACTGCAGATATTGATGGACCGTTTAGGGTCATAGATGGTTTTGTCAGTGAAGAATTGTATGGTCTGGCGGACGATCCTAGAAACACACATGAGGTTCTCCCTCTGAAATGAACCTGAATACACGTCTGGTGCAATGAGACCAAAGAGATCTGGTCTCTCTATGGCTGGCTGGAGGTGCTGAGATAGGAACTAGCTAACAGTCCTCAACACGACATCTTCAGTTTCCTCTGGAAACTTTGTTTGCAGAGATTTTTAAAGGACCTTTGTTAAGTATCTCAGCCCATAAGGAATGCTGTCTGCAGAGGAGAATATGGACTCTACAAGTTTGTCTGCCATGTTGTATATCGAGAAATCATCAATTGTTGGAGAGGTCTCAGAAATGGGCATTCCTAGTATTCTTTCTATTAGTATTCTTGTTTTTTGTGTCGATTGGAAGTCGTGTTTGCAAAGACGGCAAGATTATATGTGACGCTGAGTATCTCCCTTATTGCTGGTGTCAGCGCCTTGACTAGGCCCTTGTAGTTGGCTTGAAGTGTGTAAAATTTCACAATTAGCTTTAAAATCATTGATTTCCTACTCAATACATCCTCAATGGCATCAAGTCTTGTCTCCACTTCCTCACGAAGAGTGGCTTCCATCAGTTTCACGAAAAAGTATTCTTCTCGTGGTGTTGCAGCGTAGTTATACAGACTGTGGAGCAATCTGTCTACAATCGTCGTCATATCCTGAGGGTCAGACATCTGGCCAATAAGCCTAGCCAGGTATGTCGGATCGGTCTGGAGACAATAGATAGAGGTGTTCGTAGGAATCTACCTTCTGCCTGTTCTTTATGCCCTCACAAACCGCCTGCCTTTCCATGGTGATCCCCTCTTTGATTTGATTCTTGTTTTTGCTCATCAGTTTTTTGTATCTGGACAGAAGATCCTGCTGAGCAGTTTTGTCCTTTACTAATAAGACAATGTCATTTTCAAGGGATTTTATCTCCTCCTGTTTGTAGATGGTTTTTAGCTTAGAGGCAAATTCATCCTTCAGCAGATTCAGCTGAACCTGCTGAACAAAGCTCGGGTCAACGGGATCCAGGAGCCAGGAAAAATATCTGATCGCTCTCAGAGGAGGATTCTCGTCTCTCATTAACGATTTATAGTGTTTCCTGGCCACATAGCCTCTGATGAGCGACTGAAGTTTTACAATGGCCTGGTCACGGCGTTTCTCCTATACTTCTCTCTCGACTTTGTCAACCACGGCTTATGTCCCCACCAGTTCTTGGCTCTGGTTAGTTGGGGAATCCATTTCATCATCGTCAGTCTCGGTCCCCACCAGTTCTTTGCTCTGGATAATTGGGGAATCTGTTTCTTCATCTTCGCTTTGGAAAAATGAGCTGCTGAATCGGTCTTTGGAGGAGACGTCTGAATTCTGGTTAGTTGGGGAAGGCATTTTGTCATCTTTCCTCTGGAAAAATGAGCACAGCCAATTACGCATCCCTTCATTGGAAGAGATGTCCGAATTCTGGTTAGTTGGAGAATCCATTTCGTCATCTTCCCTTTGGAAAAATTAGCTCAGTCAGCTGCTGAACCCTTCATTGGAGCAGACGTTTGAATTCTGGTTAGTTGGGGATTGCACTTTGTTATCTTCCCTTTGGAAAAATGAGGTCAGCAAACTTCTGATCCCTTCATTGAAGAAGATGTCCAAGCTCCGGCATAAAGTGGTCTGTCTCTTTTGCAGAGTAGTCATTTTCACTTTCACAGCTGTAGAAAAAAAAATAGACGTTAGTACTCTTAGAGGAACCTTCTGGAAGATCTCTACTTGTCTCTATGTAAGTTTTCTTTAACTAAATCTGACACAATTCCAAGTCTGTGATGGATCGAGAAAAAAATAGACGTTAGTACTCTTAGAGGAAACTTCTGGAAGATCTCTACTTGTCTCTATTTAAGTTTTCTTAACTAAATCTGACAGAATTCCAAGTCTGTGATGGATCAATGTACTACTGAGTATATATATTAGTATTATACTAGTAAATACTGTTTATGATAAGAAGTATATGTACTGGTAGATAGCGGTCTGGGCTTTCCAACCCGCCATCCCAGAGCATCAAACAGAGTTCAGTGCTTGTAAAGTTGTTGGTGTTCCGGCAGCAAAGGGGGCAGATTTTTTTCACCCCTGCCCCAATCACATCCCCTATGAGCTGTAGCAGTTGGGGAGTGTACATATGTCGTAGGCGCAGCATAAGTCATACGCCCTGTCATGGTAGGTGGGTGTAGCACTCGGCAAGCATGACCCATTCAAGTGAATGAGGAGCCCTGCAACCTTGTGCAGTACAGCAACCAAGGGGTTAAAGCAGGTATTGCCTCCTCACGCCCTGCTTTAACCTCTTGGGCCCCGCAGAAGTACGCAGTTGCGGGGGGGGGGGTTTGCAGAATGGCCTCATGTATATATTAGTATATAATGAGTGCAGATATTAGAAGTATATAGTGCATCTAATAAAAGTATATAGCTGGGTATATTGTGTATATAATAGAAGTATATAGGTGAGTATATAGTGTATATAATAGAAGTATATAGATGGGTATAATGTGTATGTAATGGAAGTATATAGATGGGTATAATGTGTATATAATAGAAGTATATAGATGGGTATAATGTTTATATAATAGAAGTATATAGATGGGTATATAGTGTATATAATAGAAGTATATAGATGAGTTTAATGTGTATATAATAGAAGTATATAGATGGGTATATTGTGTATATAATAGAAGTACATAGATGGGTATAATGTGTATATAATAGAAGTATATAGATGGGTATAATGTGTATATAATAGAAGTATATAGATGGGTATAATGTGTATATAACAGAAGTGTATAGATGGGTATAATGTGTATATAATAGAAGTATATAGATGGGTATAATGTGTATATAATAGAAGTATATAGATAGGTATATAGTGTATATAATAGAAGTATATAGATGGGTTGCAATAATTTATGTCACACTGTATTTGCGTAGCTTTCTTACAAATGCAATTTTTTGGGGAAAAAATACACTTTTTTAAATTAAAAAATAAGACAACAGTAAAATTAGCCCAATTTTTTTTTATATTGTGAAAGATAATGTTACAAAAAAAAAAAAGTTATAGCGTCTACAAAATAGGGGATAGATCTCGTCATATACATACTCGTCATATACAGCGCAATAATCACCCTGTTACTATCCTACTCGTTAACATAATCAATGTTTCTTATCGTACATCACGGGACACAGCAGAGCCATAGTAGTTACTATGTGGGTTATAGGCCACCTTCAGGTGATGGACACTGGCACGCCCCAAATTAAAAAATTGCACTCCTTATGTAACCCCTCCCACTGGTGGGAGTACCTCAGTTTTTTCGCCAGTGTCTAAGGTGTTGGTCACGAATAAAGATGTGCTGTGCTGAGCTCCTCTGGAGCAATCCATGCTGACCGGATCCATTCAAAGTGTCTCTTTTGGCCAAATTGAATGGTAACCGGGCCTCGTATCTGAAGAAACAAGGTTTTTCCTGTAAATGCTTCTCTTTTTAGAGAACTGGACCCTGAGATCCAGTACTTTTTGGTAGTAAGGCCATAACGTTTTACTGGCGGAGGTGTTGTTACAGGTCCAGAATAGTGGGTTTTCTGAGGATCCCCAGCTCCTGAAGGTTTAACGGAACCCATCGTGAAGGGTGAAGATTGGGTCTGTTGGTTTACCACAGAAAACCCTGCGGCGTCAAAGGTAAGTGGAGTTTTCTAAGAAATTTTTTTAATTTTCTTATGAATGTCTCCTTTAAGATCAGTAAATGTTGTCATGCCTATGTGTCACCACTGGGGGGCTGTATTGAGCACTCACCTCCTCGCGCTGAGAGAACACGCTGTGTCAGGGAGCTGAGATTCTTCTTCCTCCAGGCAGATAGCAGGACCTCCGGTATCGCCCCCCTGTGCTGACAGTCTACCCCTCTTCATGGGGGAAGAAGCGCTCTAAGTTTTTCTTTTGAAAAAAAAGCGAGAGAGAAGAAAACTAGCGCGATCAGCGCCGCTCGGCGGCTTACAGACCCCCCCCCCCCCCGCGCCATGCTGATCCTTCCCATAGGTCCCAGAGGACCTGTAGTCAGCCGTTCACGCGGGAAAAAGTTTTCTTTTAAAAGAAAAGGGGGAAGAGCTGTAGGCAACGTGGGGGGAGGGGCTTAGCGGCGTTGGCGTCCTCCGACACCCAACACAAGGAGGCAAGGTTTTTAAAGCACCTTTTGTGTTGCTGCAGGCTGTAGAGGGACACAAGAGCAAAAGGTGGCGTTAAGAGGTTTGGTGACACAGGCATTTCCTTTGACACATTTTACTGCTGCATCAGGCTGGGCATTAATAGCAGCAACTGTGCTGGACTATAGCTCAAGCAGTATATGCATTCCTTCTGGTAGTACCTCTGCTTTGTGCATCGGGCTATGGCAGAAGGGGGGTAAAAACACCTCAATAAAGGGCTCTAGAAAGACTTATTTAGTCACATGGAAGCCTAGATTCATCCCAGTAAGATGGCATCCTCCCCTGAGATTAATATGGCTGGTCACGGTGAGCCGTCAGGAGGGGAAAGTGTTACAGCTGCTCTTAAACACTGCAGGCCCTGTGTATATTACTAAGGAGTTTTTTTCTTCAACCATTTTAAGCTTGAAGTAAAAGTTTGATGATTTAATCGCATCCCAGAGTGGAACTAAGCGTAACAGGTCCCCGTCCATTGCTCAGGACCCTCATACTGAGGAACAAGGAGCGAGAGATGGCGGATTTCTCTCTAGGACCAAGAAAAGGCTGATGTCTCCTCTTCCGAAGAACCTGATGCGAAGTATCAAGCTCGCAGGAAAGGTTGTTTACAGTCGCTCACTGAATTGGTCCGCTCCACATTTTTACTGCCAGTAACGCAGTCAGTCGCTGAGCCCACTTTTGCTTTGGGTTTACTAAAAGCCCCCCCAATCTGTTCATGCTTTTTCTATCCATTAATGGCTAAGAAAGCTTATGTATTCTTAGTGAGAGCACCCAGATAAACAGTTTTTTTCCTCTAAAAAAATTTTATCGATACTTTATTTTATGGAGGAAGAGTTTTATGGGGAGTTCCAGCTGCTATATCCTCTGTAAAAAAAAAACCTGACTTGTCCAGTAGACAATGCTCATATGCCATAGGGTCCAACAAATGTTGGAGTTCCGTTTTAAAAAAAAAAACTATATTTCGCTCGCAGGTTCAGTCATTCAAACCTGTGCTGGCGTTCAGAGTATCTCAGTCCTTAAAGGACCAGTTTATAGAGGCACTCAAAGTTATTTCTGATCAGCAGGCCCAGGGTTTGGCCGGCTTATCAGAAGCGTTCTGTTTTACAGTTGACGCTATGGAAGATTCTATTCTCCAGGCCTCACGGCTCATGCTAAGGCTGGTACATGTGCATAGAATCCTATGGTTGAAAGATGGCCAGCCAAAGCTCCATTCAAAAAGCTCTTGGCCAGTTTCCCTTTTTATGGTAAACGGTTATTTGGAGACAATCTGGATAAGTATATCCAAAGAATTTCTAATGGGAAAAGTTCCCTTTTTTCCAGTTAAGAAGTTTAACCACTTCCTGCCCGGGCCATAGCAGATGACGGCCGGGCGGTGGTTCAGTTATCCTGACTGGGCGTCATATGACATCCAGAAGGATAACATGCCGCCGCATCGCGGCGATCGGTGGAGCGGTGTGTCAGTCTCTGGCGGAGGCTCTTTACCATGTGATCAGCCGTGTCCAATCACGGCTGATCACGATGTCAATAGGAAGAGCCATTGATCGGCTTTTCCTCACTTGCGTCTGACAGACGCGAGTAGAGGAGAGCCGATCGGCAGCTCTCCTGACAGGGGGGGTCTGCACTGATTGTTTATCAGCGCAGCCCCCCCTCAGATGACCACACTGGACCACCAGGGATCGCCACTAGAACCACCAGGGAAGGGGGCAACATGTGGATGGCCAGGTATGTACCCCATGGCCATCCACATGTGCCCAGTCAGTGCCCAATCTGTGCCAATCAGTGCCTACAAATGGGCACTGATTGGCACCATTATATTGCAGTGATGCCCAGCAATGTCACCCTTAGGGGCATCAGTGCCACCAATCAGTGTCATCAGTGCCACCCATCAGTGTCCATCGGTGCCACCTGTCAGTGCCCATCCATGCCCATCAGTGCCCACCTATCAGTGCCCATCAGTGCCCATCCGTGCCACCTATCAGTGCTACCTATCAGTACCCATCAGTGCCACCCATAAGTACCCATCAATGTCACCTACGAGTGCCAATCGGTGCCACCTATGAGTGCCCATCAGTGCCGCATACCAGTGCCGCCTATCAGTGCCCATCATTGCAGCCATATCAGTGCCCGTCATTGAAGAAGAAAACTTATTTACAAAAATTTTTAACAGAAACAAAGAAAAACTTGTTTTTTTTCAAAATTTCCGGTCTTTTTTTATTTGTTGCGCAAAAAATAAAAACCGCAGAGGTGATCAAATACCACAAAAAGAAAGCTCTATTTGTGGGAACAAAATGATAAAAAAAAATTTGAGTACAGTGTAGCATGACCGCGCAATTGTCATTCAAATTGCGACAGCGCTGAAAGCTGAAAATTGGCTTGGGCGGGAAGGTGTCTAAGTGCCTGGTATTGAAGTGGTTAAGTATTTTACTTTTAAATGTGCTTCTTCTCCAGTGCCAGGGGTATCTGCCTCCAGGCAGTCACGACGGCCTCCACCGCCAGGATTTAAGAGGTAAACCTCAGGGTCAGTCCCAGGGTCAAAAGAGGACCTGGGGGAGGTAACCCACAAAACAAAATACTAAAGCCTTATGAAAGGGCGCCCTCGCTCGCGTGGGGGGGAAGGCTTCTACAGTTTTCAAGGGTCTGGCAGGAACATTGTCAGAGTTCCCGTCTCCTCGTTTTCTCAGATCAAAACGTTCCCAGAGATCCAGTGAAAAGAAGTCTCTCTTTCTAGATTTGGATCATCTCTTGTCTCAAAGAGTGATATCGGTGGTCCCCTTGGTAGAGCAAGGATTAGGGTTTTTCATACCTTTTTTACGGTTCCAAAACCATACGGGGATCTCAGACCCATTTTGGATCTCAAAGATCTAAACCAGGTTTGAATATCCATTCTTTTCGCCTGGAGTCAATCCGATCAGTAGTCTCCGTCCCACAAGGGGGAGAACTTCTGGCATCAATCGACATCAAGGATGCTTTTTTCCATGTGCCGTTTTTTTTTTTTTCCCTGCTCACCAGAAATTTAGGCTTCAAGGTAGAAAATCTTCATTTTCAGTTTGTAGCTCTGCCTTCCGGTCTAGCTACGCCACCTTGAGTGTTTACAAAGGTCCTGGCTCTTACTTTAGCCAGGGTATTGGCTCAAGGTATAACAATACTAGCCTATTTAGATCTTCTCTTCATAGATCAATTCGGTAGCCTGCTTAATCCAAACTTTGGTCACCGCAGTTAGCTACCTGGAATACCTAGTTTGGATTCTCAACCTAAAGAAATCCTCCTTAAATCCATCAAGGAGATTGCAGTACTTGGGGCTGATCGTTGATACAGCTCAAAAGAGGATGCTTTTTTTCCCCAGGAAAGGATCAGTTCCATAAGGGAACTGATTAAGTTACTCAAGTCAAAGAAGAATCCTTCTATTCGGCTTTGCATTAATTTGTTGGGAAAGATGGTGGCTTCTTTCGAGGCCATTCCTTATGCGCGGTTTAATTTAAGACTGCTGCAAAACAGTATCCTGTCAACTGGGAACAAGAAGGCCCAAGCTCTGGGCTTCCCAATGCGTTTATCCCCCAATGTGCGTCAGATCCCCAATGAATGATTGATATCCAAGAATCTTCAAAAAGAGGAATCCTTTCTACCAGTTACCTGGAAGGTGGTAACAACAGACGCCAGCCTTCTGGGCTGAGGAGCAGTCCTGGAAGAAGCATCTGTCCCAAGGGAATGGTCCAAATCAGTGATGACCTTGTCCATCAATATTCTAGAGATTCGGCAGTACGCCTGGTCCTTGAGGCCTGGACGCTCAATCTACGGAATTGTCCTATCAGGATCCAATCCGACAGTGCCACAGCTGTGGCTTTTATCATTCACCAAGGGGGCACGAGAAGTCGTGCGGCCCAGAAAGAGGTGAATCATATTTTATCTTGACAGAAAACAACATTCTAAGAAAAAAGCAACAAAAGTGGGAAATATCAGCAATAATAGCAGCAAATATACATGATTCAATGAATAAAACAATTCTCCATGGTACATCAGTAGGATATTAATACACAACCATATAATAAGAAGTATTGCCTGCAAAATAAGCCTCCAAAGAACTCAAAAAATTAGGAAATGGTATGACGCTGGTGAGAAACGCGACAATGGTAGCTCTACGCGTTTCGTGGCTTCTTGTGCCACTCGTCAGGAGCAAGCGCGTATCTTGATCTAAAATAAAGGATATAAAAATGAACTAGTAATTATAAACATGAAACGGAGGTGGGGTAATTGAAAAAACCCCACACAGAGTGCATGCTTACATATTGTGGTTCGTGAGATGGTGGCGGAGGCCATACATCGCTCGGCAATCGGAGACACCACCCCCCCGGGAGCTGAGGTGGACGGACCAATGGGGGCAGCCCCACAGGGCACCATCCAAGGCAGGCCAGGACCCCCGAGGTAGACCTGGAGTGGGAAGTACAGATAAGAGATCAAATTAGCAACCCAACCGTGGGGGTGAACAGCTAAGTGTGAATGGAAAATGCAGGGGTGAAATAGAAGAAAGATGAGTGACCATGTGGAGGACAAGGAAAGAAGGCTAGATAGAAGCATCCAAGCAAAACCGCCAAAAGAAAACCGACACCACAGAGCAAGAATGCAAGAGAAGAAAGAAAAGAGCCAGAGAGTATAGCATGGATGGAGATACCTGGTGTGCAGGGTGAGGCATCATGGAGGAAAAAAGACGGTGTGTGTTGCCAAACAGACATGACACCCAGTGGAGTGGGCAGCCTCGAGAGCCAAACCCACCGAGGCTGCGCCCATATGAGCGCCACCACCGGAACCGCCCACCAATGTCACGCCGCACACACATGGGAGGGGCGTACGGCATCACCAATCGGGCACAGGCGCCCGGCCAGCCAACGCCCACGCCCCTTCCCAGTAGTGTGCGTGAAGGATACCATCCAATCGAGCGCGTCGGCATCCAAAAGGGTGCGCACGCTCGATGGGGAGTGCGTGACGCTGACGCGCAGTGGCGGCGGATCCACCCCTCCCTTCGGGGAAGGGGGAGGGGCCGACAGGCGCGTCACAGCTCCCGGAAGGGGGGAAAAAACCAACAGCACAAGCGGCGCATTGAGGCCAAGGGGGCCACCACTGAAACAAACGAACCCTCTATACAGCTGGTGTCAAGATCTACATCATAAATAATTATCCAAAAATAGTTCAAAAATGATGATAGTAAAAATATAATCGAGCAATTGAAAAAAAGAGGCAAATGAAATTTTAAATAAATCACAATGAATGTGATAGGATTGAAAAATGGAACAATTTCACGCTTATCCATCCCTGTACATTAATGTTAGAAAAGGGTTTGGGACTGACCATCCCGTGGGACTTTAAATGAAACCATGACCGGATGAGGTCATGCGTTTCCATCCCTTTACTAGTCTAAGAAAAAAGCAACAAAAGTGGGACTTTAAATGAAATGCGTGAAATGTCCAAAAAACAAAACCAATGGACTACTAGGAAAATTTTATTAAATTCATGAAAGTAGAACATGCATATAAAATTATATATCAATCACAAATAGAGAGAAATATCAGCAATAATAGCAGCAAATATACATGATTCAATGAATAAAACAATTCTCCATGGTACATCAGTAGGATATTAATACACAACCATATAATAAGAAGTATTGCCTGCAAAATAAGCCTCCAAAGAACTCAAAAAATTAGGAAATGGTATGACGCTGGTGAGAAACGTGACAATGGTAGCTCTACGCGTTTCGTGGCTTCTTGTGCCACTCGTCAGGAGCAAGCGCGTATCTTGATCTAAAATAAAGGATATAAAAATGAACTAGTAATTATAAACATGAAACGGAGGTGGGGTAATTGAAAAAACCCCACACAGAGTGCATGCTTACATATTGTGGTTCGTGAGATGGTGGCGGAGGCCATACATCGCTCGGCAATCGGAGACACCACCCCCCCGGGAGCTGAGGTGGACGGACCAATGGGGGCAGCCCCATAGGGCACCATCCAAGGCAGGCCAGGACCCCCGAGGTAGACCTGGAGTGGGAAGTACAGATAAGAGATCAAATTAGCAACCCAACCGTGGGGGTGAACAGCTAAGTGTGAATGGAAAATGCAGGGGTGAAATAGAAGAAAGATGAGTGACCATGTGGAGGACAAGGAAAGAAGGCTAGATAGAAGCATCCAAGCAAAACCGCCAAAAGAAAACCCGACACCACAGAGCAAGAATGCAAGAGAAGAAAGAAAAGAGCCAGAGAGTATAGCATGGATGGAGATACCTGGTGTGCAGGGTGAGGCATCATGGAGGAAAAAAGACGGTGTGTGTTGCCAAACAGACATGACACCCAGTGGAGTGGGCAGCCTCGAGAGCCAAACCCACCGAGGCTGCGCCCATATGAGCGCCACCACCGGAACCGCCCACTAACGTCACGCCGCACACACATGGGAGGGGCGTACGGCATCACCAATCGGGCACAGGCGCCCGGCATCCAAAAGGGTGCGCACGCTCGATGGGGAGTGCGTGACGCTGACGCGCAGTGGCGGCGGATCCACCCCTCCCTTCGGGGAAGGGGGAGGGACCGACAGGTGCGTCACAGCTCCCGGAAGGGGGGAAAAAACCAACAGAACAAGCGGCGCATTGAGGCCAAGGGGGCCACCACTGAAACAAACGAACCCTCTATACAGCTGGTGTCAAGATCTACATCATAAATAATTATCCAAAAATAGTTCAAAAATGATGATAGTAAAAATATAATCGAGCAATTGAAAAAAAGAGGCAAATGAAATTTTAAATAAATCACAATGAATGTGATAGGATTGAAAAATGGAACAATTTCACGCTTATCCATCCCTGTACATTAATGTTAGAAAAGGGTTTGGGACTGACCATCCCGTGGGACTTTAAATGAAACCATGACCGGATGAGGTCATGCGTTTCCATCCCTTTACTAGTGTAAGAAAAAAGCAACAAAAGTGGGACTTTAAATGAAATGCGTGAAATGTCCAAAAAACAAAACCAATGGACTACTAGGAAAATTTTATTAAATTCATGAAAGTAGAACATGCATATAAAATAATATATCAATCACAAATAGAGAGAAATATCAGCAATAATAGCAGCAAATATACATGATTCAATGAATAAAACAATTCTCCATGGTACATCAGTAGGATATTAATACACAACCATATAATAAGAAGTATTGCCTGCAAAATAAGCCTCCAAAGAACTCAAAAAATTAGGAAGTGGTATGACGCTGGTGAGAAACGCGACAATGATAGCTCTACGCGTTTCGTGGCTTCTTGTGCCACTCGTCAGGAGCAAGCGCGTATCTTGAAAACAACATTCTTTACCTATTAGCAATTTTCATTCCAGGAATAGGAATTGACAGGCGGACTACTTGAGTCGCCAACAATTGTTCTTGGGACAATGGTCCTTTCCCCCCAACATGTTTCTGTTGATATACCAGAAAATGGGGAGTTCCGGATGTGAAACATTGTGTCAAGGACAAGGGATCCGATGGCATACGAAACAGATGCCTTGATTTTATCCGTGGGATCAGTTTTTAATGATCTTTGCGCTCCCTCCTGTTCTGCTGCTTCTGCTTCTGCTTTTTCGCAGGATCAAGCAAGAAGGGAAGGAGGTGATTCTTGTCGCCCCAGTGTGGCCCAGGAGATCTTGGTTTGCTGAGATCGTAAAGATGGCGTTGGGGGACCCTACCACTATGGCCAGACCTTCTCTCGCGAGGTCCGGTATTCCATCCTACCTTACAAACGCTACATTTAGCGGTTTGGCTATTGAGACCCACATTCTGAAAGATCGTGGGCGGTTAGCTTCTTCTTCTCAGTAGTTCTACTTGGGTAAATGCTGGGAAGCTGGCCTCCAGAGTCAAGTATCTGGAAGGCATATGTCTCCTGGTGTAAATCCAGGGGTTGGCACCCCAGGAAATATGTCATAGGTTGCATCCTTGAATTCCTACAGATAGGATTAGAAGCTGGCCTTGAGTACTATCGATGGCCAGATGTCGGCCTTATCGGTCTTTCTTTTCATCAACCACTTGCTTCTCTCTCTCTGGTTCGTAACTTTATTCAGGGGGTAACGCGGATTAATCCTCCAGTTTGGTCACCCCTGAACCTTTGGGACTTAATTTTAGTCCTGTCGGCTTATAGAAGCAGCCTTTTTTTGGAGCCAGTACGAGATATTCCCTTGGTCCTCTTGACGGGGGAAAAATAATTTTCTTGGTTGCCATATCTTCTGCAAGAAGAGTATCAGTGTTGGCTACTCTTTCTTGTAAGGAGCTGTATTGGTTTTTCATAAGGATGAGGCTGTATTGCAGCCTGATCCTGAATTCTTACCGAAGGTAGTATCAGGTTTTTATTTAAACCAGGATATTGTTCTGCCTTCATTTTTCTCCAGAACTTCATTTCTGTGGAAGAGAGGTCACTACATTTTCTTGATGTGGTGAGAGCGGTCAAGATCTACTGAAAGTGACCGCTCAGATTCGTAAACAAATGTTTTGTTTATGTTTCCAGATGGTCCTAAAAGAGGACAGGCAGCATCGAAATCTACTGTTTCTAAATGGTTTTGTCAAGTAATTGTTCAAACATATGGTTTTAAGAGGAAGATTCCTCCTTTTCATATTAAAGCGCACTACACCAGGGCTGTTAGTGCTTCTGGGGCAGTGCATCACCAAGCCTCCATGGCTTAAATCTGCAAGGCCGCAACTTGGTCTTCAGTCCATACATTTACCAGATTCTATCAAGTAGATATAAAAGGCATGAGGACATCGCCTTTGGGAGCAGTGTACTGCAGGTTGCAGTATGAGTCCTCTAGTCTCTTGGTGCCCTACTTTGCTGTGTCTTCCTCCCTTCAGTTGGCATTGCTATGGGACATCCCACATAGTAACTACTATGGCTCTGTGTCCTGTGATGTACAATAAGAAAATAGGATTAGGATTTTTATAACAGCTTACCTGTAAAATCCTTTTCTTTGAAGCACATCACGAGACACAGAGGTCCCTCCCTTCTTGGTATACACGTGTATTGCTTTGCTACAAAACTGAGGTACTCCCACCAGTGGGAGGGGTTATATAGGGAGTGCACTTTTTAATTTAAGGCATGCCAGTGTCCATCACCTGAAGGTGGCCTATAACCCACATATAAACTACTATGGCTCTGTGTCCCGTGATGTACTTCAAAGGATTTTACAGGTAAGCTGTTATAAAAATCTTATTTTTTTACAGTTCACTTTATTATCCATGTGTCGATGAATATTGTAAATTTTTCTATAGAAGCTTAAAGGGGTTGTAAACCCTTGTGTTTTTTCACCTTAATGCATCCTATGCATTCATCTATGCCGAGGGACCCCAGAAGAGGACGATCGGTGCCACTCTATGCAAAACGAGCTGCACAGTGGAGGTAAGTGTGACATGTTTGTTATTTTAAATAAAATAAAAAAACGAAGGCTTACAATCACTTTAATGTTCTTTGCGATTGAACCTGTCATATGTCATTTGCAAATTTGTAATGGTCTACAGTTTGTTCTCTTATTTTTGATACAATAAATTAATATTGAACCAGAAACGTGTCATATATTTTGCAGTGCACAGATTGCAGTGGTCAGGAACATGTCATATACATTGAGTGTACAAATTGCAGTGGTCAGGAACATACCATATACAATGCAATTACAGATGGCAGTGGTCAGAAACATGTCATATGCAGTGAAGTGTACAAATTGGAGTGATCATGTCATAAATAGCGCAATGTACAGATTGCAGTGACCAGAAACATGTCATATGGAGCACAGTGGTCAGGGACATGTCATATACATTGTAGTGCACAGATTGAGGTGGTCAGGATCATGTCATATGCTGTGCAATGTACAGATTGCAGTGGTTAGTAGCAAGTCCTACACAGCTCGATGCATAGAGGGCAGTGATCAGGAATATATATACAGCTTACTGTATAGCGTGTGGTGATAAGAAACATGTCATGTGCAGTGCAGTGTACAGAGTGCAGTGGTCAGGAACAAGTCATATACAGTGCAGTGGTAAGAAACATGACATATACAGCACACATAGCTCCCAACTTTTTCAGATGGGAACGAGGGACAGACACCTTTTAGAAAAAACATTGAAAAAAGGAATTGCACGAGACAATTAATTTAGAAAAATAGAAAATTTATTTATATTTAAAAATTCATAAATGAAAATATAAGAATTCCACAATGGATCAGTAACAAATACCAACAAAAGTGTAATTGTATCTCTACATGTTTTGCCTTTTGAGGCTTCTTCAGAAAGATTCTGTTACAATAAACACTGTGTATGTAGACTGATCACTAAAATATAAAAATATATATCAGAAAAAGCAATTAAGAAAAAACACAAAAAAACAATTCAATACAATTACATAGTGGACTGAGGGCAACAAACAAAAAGCATGTTCTGATCATGGTACCAACCTTTTGAAAAGATTTTTTCAAAGTTGTAATCATCAATAATTGTGGAAAAGCATATGGGACCATTTGAGACCATCATAGAGAAGGGTAATAGACTGGGAAGATCCAAAGTCCATCTGAATTAAAGGTAAGTAGGTAAAAAGTCAGTAGATATTTACCAGAAGCGACAAGGCACAAGGACGATACTCTCTACTATTTTTTTTTTTTTTATTATTATCAAATTTTTTATTTATTTTCCATTATATACATTACTTCATACTTTGAATCTACAATATTAAAGTTTATGCAAATAGATACATTTATCTTAACAATTAACAATTCTTAACAATTCTTCCCCCTTTTAAGCACAAAAAAAACAAAAACAAAAAAAAACCCAATAAAATTTAAACACCTTCCCCCTTCCTTATTTCTCCCACCCCTACACCAGTAGTGCTCCCTCCCCCACTCGTCTCATCTCTTCCTCTACATATAGTGTTTCCATTGTGCTCCACACTTCTCTTCCAAATCCACAAAATTGAAAAGTCATTCCTTCCTTGTGATAGAGAAAAAAAAAAAAACCCTCAGCCTGCACAAAAAAAAAATTCTATTTAGGAGGCTACTAAGCCAATTCAAATCACTCTTAAGCATCAACCTTAATATCCCCAAAAAAAACAAAAAACTATATGAGGCTTCTATGAGCCATACATCCTTCATAATCAGTGAGTAAATATGCCCTCTTCCCTTTACTATATCTGTTCAAACTATCCCTTCTCTTCTGTGACCCCCTTCCTCCTTAAATGTTCTATCCCTTCCCATTTCCCCACCTCTTATCCCTTCCCCTTATTCAACCCCAGGTGAAAGGTGAAAAAACCTAATAAGGGAGAAGAGGAGAAAAAAAAAATTAGTATATCCCCCCCCCCCCCCGGGACACCCACGATCGAACCCAGAGACCACACTGCTCTTTACAACGTTGTTCTATCTAATCTCTTTCAAGCAGTGCACCCATCCTGCCCATGTTTCAATGTTTTTATCTTTCTTGTCTTTTGCTGCATGCACCCATCTTTCGGCCTCGATTATTAAATTAACCTCTTTCTTCCAGTCCGCCAAGGTTGGACTTCTAGTTTGTTTCCATAGCCTAGGTATTAATGATTTGGCAGCATTTAGTAAGTGTGGAATAACACTATTCTTATAAGCTCTAACAGACATTGAAGTTCCATGAAACAAAAAGTTCCAGGGTGTCACCTCTATTGGTCCGGGGGATAACCTTTCAACCCAAGAAGCGATTGCTTCCCAGAACACCTTAATCTTAGGGCAAGACCACCATAGGTGGAGAAAGGTGTCTTCCTGTCCGCACCCTCTCCAACATCTGGCGTCTGCCGTCGGGAACCTCTTTGCTATCTTAACTGGGGTCCAATACCACCTAGTCAAAAATGTATATGACATTTTCTGAATCTGAGAGCTTATAGACGTAGAGTGCGTCAAATTAAATAGTTTCTAAATTTGTACTGTGGTAAGATTATGACCTAGTTCTCCTTCCTATTCTCTAATAAAGTATGGAACTATTTGATTTTGTGTCGCGAGAATCAATCTATACATCTGTGACTGTCTTTCAGTGAGTATATTTACACACATGGATTCAAAAGCAGTAAGAGAACTCACTGGTCTCATCACGGGTTTCAGACCCTTGAAAAAGCACCCCAAATGATGGTATCTCCACTCCTCCATGGGTATCCTCCCCATTTTCGATGTCAAATCTCGCAGGGGGGTTAATGTTCCATGAGGGGCAAATTTGCCACATGTCGTATCCCCATCCCTCCACCAGGCTCCAAAAAATCCCACCTCCTCCCCTGGAGGAAACCATGCGTACTCCTCCAATGTGGACAGAGGGGATATCCGAGGAGCATAGTCTCCTGATTGATTTAATTTATCCCAAATTAACAGTGTGCTCTTTGTTAATGGTGACGTCCATTTTGAGAGGCCCCTGTCTGTACTCGGAATCCACGGGATTCCGGCCAGCTTCCTGCCTGCCATTATCTGCTCTATGGAGACCCATATTTTCTTTCCGGAGTCGTGGCACCAGTTCAGGATCCGCACTAAAGACATTGCTCTATAATATAAAGCTACATCTGGTAGTCCCATTGCTCCTTCCAATTTGCCTCTACGCAAAACATCATACGCCAATCTGGGATGTTTATCACTCCATACAAATGCTATGAAGGCCTTAGGTAAGGTTTTAAAAAAACTTTGTGGGAGTGTAATTGGCACTGTGTGGAAAAGATCAATTATTTTGGGTAGTACACTCATCTTTATGGCGCTGACCCTTCCAAACCACGTTAATAACCGGCCCCTCCATTTCTGCAGGTCCCCCATTACCCCCTTCATTAAGGAACCATAGTTTAAATCATACAGTAGTTTAGGATCTGCTGTGATATGTATTCCCAAATAAGAGTTTTTGTTCCAAATAAAGGGATAAGAATTTTGCAAAATCGTTTTCATCCCTAAGGGGACATGACTAGGTAACAGTGCAGGCTTTTCAAAATTTATTTTGAAGTTAGATAAGTCTCCGAACTTAGAGACTTCTGCCATCAAAGCCCTTAGTGATGTCTGAAAGATAGAATAATAAGTCATCAGCATATGCCGAGACTTTATATTCAACTGATCCGACCCGTACCCCCTGAATTTCAATGTTTCCCCTCACTTTGCAAAGAAATGGTTCTAATATCATAGCGAACAACAGCGGGGATAATGGACACCCTTGTCTTGTGCCATTACGTAAAATAATCTGACAGTGTGCCATTTACTTTGACTCTCACTCTCGGTGTCGCATATAATGCTGCAACCCAGCCCATCATGCGTTCCCCCAGACCCATCCCCCTTAGCACCTCCGTCATGAATCCCCAGTTCACCCTGTCAAGCGCCTTTTCGGCATCCATTGACAATATCACTCTTGGGGCCTTGTCAGGGCCGTGTTGCATCCAATGAAGGGTGTGTAATGCCCGAATGGTATTATCTCTGACCTCACGGCCCTTCATAAATCCCGTCTGATCAGAGTGAACTAGTTTCACTATATGATCCTGTAACCGAAGAGCCAAAATTTTTGCTAAAACCTTAGTGTCTGAGTTTAACAAGGAGATGGGTCTGTAGTTCGCGCACTGCTGAGTATCTTTCCCTGGTTTAGGAAGTATCGTTATGTATGCCAACAAGGCCTCTGGAGGTAATGGATTGGAGGCATTAATTGAATTAATGTAGCTACATAACGGGCCTCCTAATCTGGTAATAAATTTCTTATAATATGAATTGGTGAGCCCATCTGGTCCCGGGCTTTTACCTTTTGGCAGACTCGATATTACTTCGTTTAATTCATTAATAGAAATTAGTCTATCTAATTCCTCGATTACCGTGGGCAGCAGCGAGGGCAGCGCTGAATTTTCTATATACTCTCGAATTTCTAATTTACGCTGTTCTCCCGTCGCATTCGGCGAAACAGTATGAATATTATATAAAGCCTTATAAAATTTGTGAAATTCTGCCGCAATGGCTTGAGATTCCACTATCTTTTTATTTTGGACTATTAGGGTATGCACATGCCTGTATTCTTGCTGTTTTTTAAGCTGTCTAGCAAGTAGCAGACCACATTTATTGCCCTGCTCATAAAACCGATGCGCATAGTATCTATGCTTGTTTTTAGCTTTGCGGTCTAGGCATTGTGCTAAGTTATGTCTCAAGTCCTCCAATTGTTGGGAATCTGCTGGGTCCAAGTGTCTTTTATGTTTGATTTCTAATTCATTATTCTCTTTCAATAAATCTACTATTTCTTTTTGTTTCTCTTTTTTAATCAGTTCCCCCCAATCACTGATTTGTGGGCTTTCCAAACAGCCTGCTCTGAAACTTCTCCAGGCATATTTGTTTTAAAATATGTTTTTATCTTACAAGATAAAGCCTCCACCACTTTATTATCATCCAGTAAAGATTCATTCAACCGCCAAGTTCGTTCTAGGTGGCCTGCAGAAATTGGAAGGAAAGTCACGGTAATCGGAGCATGGTCTGAAATTGTTATTGGTTCTATAGTAAAAGAAAGGGTCCTTTCAATATAGAACTGGTCCACCAAAAAAATATCTAGGCGAGAATAAGTACCGTATATACTCGAGTATAAGTCGATCCGAGTATAAGTCGAGGCCCTAATTTACCACAAAAAAATGGGAAAAACGTATTGACCCGATTTTAAGACGAGGGTGAGAAATGCACAGCTACTGTAAGTGGAAAAGAGGGTCAACAATGCCCATTTGCAGCCTCACTGTGCCCATTTGCATGCCTCACTGTGCCCATTTGCAGCCATAGGTCCCCCAAACTTCAAACTCCCGAAATGACATTGCTGCAGATAGACACAGTTGACTGAAATTGGGGCCCTGTATCTTGGGGCTACTTAGTGCTAGGAACCCCAAATTTGGTGTGCACACCCAGTGGAACTAGCACCATGAAATATCCAAAGCTGGGGTTTCTAGCACCAAGTGGCCCTGAGATACAGGGCCCCAAAATCGTTTCAGAAAATGTCAAGCACTTTTCTGCAGCAGAGAATGACATTTTCTGAATCTACTTTGGGGCCCCTTATCTCGGGGCCACTTGGTGCTAGGAACCCCAGCTTTGGATATGTTATGGTACCAGTTGCACTGGGTTTGTACACCTAATTTGGGGTTCCTAGCACCAAGTGGCCCTGAGATACGGGGCCCCAAAGTTGGTTCAGAAAATGAAATTTTTTGCTGCAGAAAAGTGCTTGACTCGAGTATAAGTCGAGGGGGGCACTTTCAGCACAAAAAAATGTGCTGAAAAACTCGACTTATACTCGAGTATATACGGTATTGTGTATTTTGGAATAATAACTATATTCCCTTTTCCCATAATGTGTTACACGCCATCCATCCACCAAGTGAAAGGAACGTAAGAGCTGTTTTAGATGCTTTAACGCTCGATACTCTCTACTAATGAAAGCCTACCTCAATCGTTTTTTAAGGTAAGAATCACACAGAGAGATATCAAGTACTCCATTGAGAGACAAGGGGAAGATAAACTTTTTGTACCAGAAACATTTTCAAAATAATCCTGACTTCCCTTTAGATAGAAAAAACAAGAGCTATATTTCAAATAAAAAATCTTAAATGGAGATAAAGAAAGCCCAATCTATACTACTATTTACCTATTGTTCATCGAAGCGCTGCTGACGGTGAATGACAGTGAATGAAACTTGCTTCCTCTTATACCCCCTTCCAGACCGCTTGGCGCCAAAAAAATTGGCACCAAAAAACGGTCTGAGGAGACACACAATTGGCTGGATTGGCTGGAAACCAGTCGCACAAGAAATTACGCTTTCCTCTGACCAAGCGCGCCAGAAATGACATCGCGGCGGCCACAGGAGGCAAAAGAGGAAGTGAGGGATCGCATAGAATAATCCATCCACTTACTCTAAAGCAGTGTGGAAACCTATGGTAGCCAGGAACGGGGAAAAGGAAGCCAAATGTTGCGAAGATGGAAAAACCACTTAGGAAAAACAAAAATAGAAACAGGGATCCAAGATAAACCAGCTAGATTGGCGTTCACCAAGATAGATAAACACCTTGGGTGTCCATGTGATGCATCTAGTCCATAGCTAAACCACAAAAGAATATGTATAATATCCACAAAATGTGGAATAGGGATTCTAAAACACAACTGTGGGAATCCAAAATAAGGGAACAAGTTTGATAAATAAATTTGATTATTGTTATTGACACGGTACCATGAGTAGTCAGACATACAAAATGTTTACAGCAATTTCAGTCCAATTATGCATGAAGTTTGTTAAAACCTCAATTTAACAAATAAAGAAATATACAAAAATACTAATAAATACAGAGAGATATTAAATTCCTCCATATACAACGGCTAAATCCTTACAAAAAAGGCTTAAAGCTCAAAGACTCATTCAGGCCTGGATGCACAGTGGCAGATAAATTGTGTATCAATTTTGATTCACATTGAGGAAGTGTTTTGTCTATATTACCACCCCCTACTGAAATCTGGTACATGTTCAAGTGCAAAAAATTGCATTTTTGAGGCATCAAATGCATGGTAAAGCCCCATGTGCCTGCTGATCAGAGTTTCCATCTTTTTTTTAGATAATAACTTAACATGTTCTCTTATCCTATGAAAAAAGGGCCTCTTGGTTTTACCCACATAAAATGCGTTACATACACACTTCATATAGTAAACCACGCCCACCGTTTTACAATCAGCGAAAATTTGGTTTATAAATTTGGCCGTTGGGAAGAGTCACCTCGGCAGTATTAGCAAGTAGATAGCAGAAGTCACATCTTCCACAGGTGTAGGTTCCTTTGCGTCTGGTTTTGATTCTAGGATTAAGATGGCTATGTACTAAATGATCTTTCAAGTATCTTGATTTAGGGTAGGTGATTTGAGGATTCTCCCCTACATATTTAGACAAAATTTCATCCGTAGCAAGTAAGTACCAATATTTTTGAACGATTCTACAAACCTTTTTATGTTCCCCTGCAAATCTGGTAATAAGACATACAGGTTGTCCACTCTTAGCAATTTTTTTTGAGTGGATCAAACTTTTTCGATCCTTCTGTTTCACTCACTGGTAGCCTTTTTTAAGGCAAGTCTTCGTATATCCTCTATCTAGAAGACGAATTTGAGAGATGAGCCAAGAGTGCCATCTGGGTTGGTGTAGATTGTAATATCCAAAAAAAAACAATACATTTTTGGTCACAAGATAAAGTAAATTTTAAATTGAATACATTTGATTCCAAGCTCTTCAAAAAATGCATCAATTCATCCCTAGTTCCCAACCAGATGACAAAAATGTCATCTATGAATCTCCTCCATAGCAGTACCTTTTCAAAATAAACAGCAAATTCATCAGAGGAAAAAATCTCCCGCTCCCACCCCCCCGGTACAGGTTGGCATACGATGGGGTACATTTAGTCCCCATCGCAACTCCCTGCACCTGGAGGTAGTGGGAGTGGTCAAAAACAGAAATATTATTGGAGAGAATAAAAAGCAGGAGGTCGACAACAAAATTGTTATAAGCCTTAGACTGAGGTCCTCGTTCAGATAGGAAGCCATCAACAACTCGAGCCCCCAACTTATGGGGGATCGAATTGTATAGGGATTCCACATCTATTGCAACAAGCCAAGCCCCCTCAGGGATGGATAAACCATCTAAGGAACACAGAAGGTCTGCCGTATCCTGAATATAGGAGCTTAATGACTTTACATGTGGCCGTAAGTATTCATCAATTAATTGACTAGCTGGCTCAGTCAGGCAGCCATTGCCAGATACTATGGGACGCCCAGGTGAAAAATGGGTGTTCTTGTGTATCTTTGGCAAAGCATAAAAAGTTGGCAACCTGGGAGTTTTTACAGATAGGAATTCACAAGTTTTTTTGTCAATTAAATTGTTAAAGAAGGCTCGAGTAATCAAACTTTGATATTTAGTTTGAGCATATTGGACTTCGCAAATGAAATAGGATGATACCAATGCCCATTAGTTAAAATGTCCATAACCATCGTCTTATAGTTGTTTAAATCCATCACAACTATATTTCCTCCTTTATCAGAAGGTTTATTGATCAACTGATCATTATTTTTCAAAGAAATTAAGGCTTGGCGTTGGACAGAGTCAAGATTAGAATTAGCATTGGATCGTTTCCATTTAGTGCTTAAGATTTCTTTTGTTACCTGTTGGATGAAAGCCCAAATATTTGGGTTCCCCTGTAAGGCGGGGAAACAAGGCGATTTGGGTTTGTATAAAGAAGGCGGGGGAAAAAGCCTATCAGGTTGAGGATCTATGGATAACAAGGAATCAGGAAATGGGTCCTCAATGGGATCATCTAGGGGGTGTGAGGGGGTTAGCTCGGCAGCGGGTGTGTGTGACCCCCTGGATGGGTTCACCACACAAAATCAGGCACAGCAGACAGCGTTGCAGGTGAAAAAAACAAAGGTGTGGTTTATTTATGCTATATGCAGTGAAAAATATAACAGCAAAACAAAAAGAAACATGAAAAGAAATCCTGGTCGGTTTGACCGCTTACTACACACGTAGATTCCCTATCTAACAACTGGGTGCAGCCTTGTACTGCCCCAGTCCCTATCCCTCTTTTAGAAGTTTGCCACACAGGCGATAACTCACTGCACAGGACAGATACCACACTCCCCAGTCTATACACACAGAACTGGTTCCAGGATGGAGCATCTCCCTAAGCATTCTAGGGTTTTTTGTATAGGTCTTAATGAGCCCACTTACTTCAGCTGGGCTCATTAACTCTTTCCCTGCAGGGCTCCCAGTACTCCCCCTAGTGGTATAAGTCGGCATAAAGCCTGAACCTAGGGCATACATATTTTCCATCCTGGATGCAACCAGCTGATTTTACCTGCCTGCTGTCACAGGGGTTACTCTCTTCCCATAATTCCATAAGCTCATTTATGGCTCGAATTTCATTTATGGTTTTATCTTTCCATATTCCTTCGGAAAGATTATTGCTAGTAGAAATTGAATGTTCTTTGTCAAAAATGACTTTGAACATCAATTTCCGAGCAAATAAGTTGATGTCTTTAATTATTTCAAAGGGATCCACCTCCTGCTCTGGACAAAATGACAAACCAAGGCGAAGGACCCTGATCTGATCATCTGTCAAGGGGTAGGAAGATAGGTTGATTACCTGGAAGCCACTTTGCTTACCAATTTGGTGGGAACTGGTGCAGTAAGAGCCTGATGACTTTTGTGCAGATCGATCCTGTTTGCGTTTTTGTGAGCCATTTGGAAAACCTTGTTTGGAACCTAGTTATTGAGAAGAAACAGAAGATTGTGAGGATTCATCAGAATCACTAGGATCAAGATTGGAAAGTTGTCTCTGGGAAGAAGGTTTTCTTTTGCGACCCCCTCTCTCAGATGACCATCTATAAGCTGAACTAGTTTTATATGCTTGTTTATCTCGATAATACTTTTTATCTTTAGTTTTGAGGATTTCCCCTACAAATATTTCAAGATGATTTTCAAGGGCTATTTCAGACTCTTTAAAAGTAGATTCTGACAATAAAGCATTATTGTCAGTATGCAATTTTTCAATCTCAATATCTAATGCATCAATTTCTTTTGAAAAATGCTGACATAGGGATCTCATCATCATCATAAAAGAACAATTCTGGAGATTACCCTCCCACTCCACTTTAAACTCTGGTTCCACCATAAATAGATTTGGAAAGATCTGCACTCGCAGATCCCACTGCACTATTTTATCCTCAATATATTTAATAAGGTATTTTTTATTCCAAAATAAACAAGCCTTTTTTTTCCAATAATCTTCTAAGACTTGCAAAAAAACGTTCTAAGGTTATACCCCCAAAGGAAGCCCCTTGTGCGAGATGAGGGCCTGTCCATCAGGCCCTCAAAGCCAGAGCCTCTATAAGTTGCCATTGATACAAATCACACAATACAATTTCAAAACAAACAAAAAAACAAAGAAATATACATGAAAAATAAATTTCCAACAAGCTGCTCAGTGAATATTAGGTGTTTGCTACCCTGATAGGTCACAAAGGAGGAATCTAGTTATAGAGCTAGTCTGTTGGAAAGACTCATTAAAGGCGCCACATCCCTTATTTTTAAATAAAACATGGAAAAAAGGAATTGGGACTTTTCAAGCGCATACAGAAACAATGAATTTAGAAAAATAGAAAATGTATTTATATTTAAAAATTTATAAATGAAAATATAAGAATTCGACTCGATCCCACACATTCCAATAGATCAGTAACAAATACCAACAAAAGTGTAATTGTATCTCTACATGTTTCGCCTTTTGCGGCTTCTTCAGGAGATTCTGTTGTAATAAACACTGTGTATGTAGACTGATCACCAAAATAGAAAAATATATACCAGAAAAAGCAATTAAGAAAATACAAAAAATAAAGAAAAAGAATTGCGCTAGGTGCATAAACAATATATAAAAAAATACTTGTATAAAGAAACCGTGAAGAGAGTACTGCTGCTGAACACTATAACCCCAATATGAGGGCACAAAAGATAGATATAAAATGAACAGTGCAGCGCTGGACATATGACACAAAAATGTGAAAAGTGGTATGTCAATGAATCCAATAACCAACAATGGTGAATAACATCCAATAAAATGACATTGACATCAAATCGGCTGATATGTAATAAATCAATTAAGTGCTCATAAAATTTCGCAAAGACATGATAAAATATATAATATAGTGAGAAAACAGTTCATATGATAAAAGTGAAGGTGAAATAAAGTCCAAAATTAATGATATTCAATGTGGGACCCTGGGTCAGTATTCCACCGTTAGTGCTGCCCACCACCTGGTGATAAAGTAATGGAGGCTTACCGGAAAGCCTGCGACCACCCTTATTCAGGGGGGTCAAAACAGGCTTAGTAGAGATGTATGGACAACAGGGGATGTCCTGCAGGAGACACTGCTGAAATCCCACCAACCTCCTTGAAGTTAAAAAACATTTACATAAAATTCCTAGCAGGGCAATATTATCCCTGCTAGGAATTTTATGTAAATGTTTTTTAACTTCAATAAAGCAGGCATAGATTCTCTGCACTAGTGGAGTCTTTTTTCTTTTGGCATTTATGGTTCGCCTTCGCTGGATTTGTGGAGGCATACATTGATTGCTCTATGGGAAGTGCTCCTGGGACTATATCTTGTGAAGTGCTCCTTGTTGTCGCTGATTAGCTGTCCATGAAGGAAGTTGGTGGGATTTCAGCAGTGTCTCCTGCAGGACATCCCCTGTTGTCCTCTGCACAGTGTGCACCTAAAGCTGCTGTTTTTTGTGTGTGAATGCGCTGCTCCCATCTATACACCCTTTCCAATATTCACATGCCCTACCTTTTAATTATGAAAAAAATATGTATATAGCTAACCTAAACAATGTGAACCTAGATAAAAAACATATACATGTGAAAATTCACCACATTAAGCCAAAACCATATATCAAAACAAAAATCCGATGACATATATCATATATGTAACAGAGTCCCCAAGTAAATGCTTTCAAATCTTCTATCAATTGCCGTGATTGGCGTGCTCCTGTGTTCCTTCAATATGCATAAAGTGACTGTGTGATCCACCACCACCTGTAAGATTGGCCACTCACCAGATACTTCTCAAATAATGCACCTTTGGTTCATTCATGGGATAACCACTCCACCTTAGAAAACCTCTTCAACGACTATAGTTGGACTTTAGTATTCCTCATATAAAATATGGATAAAACGATCATCGCGCAATACGTTTTAAAACTGTTTATTATGTAAAATCAAAAAAGAAGTGTACACTCACATTTAAAAGTGCCCTCGAGCCGGCACAGAGCTAATCCAGCAGCTAGGGACGGGTGTAGGAACTATAGCCTGGTTCGCCTGTGTGCAATGTGCGACCTCCGTGTTCCGCTTGCGTTCCACCCCTCGTATCCGTTTGCGTCCTCACCAGCCACGGCCGTTTCCGATCACGTGGGCAAAAAAATCTCCCAGCAGCCTCTACGCATTTCGCATCATAGTATGCGTCATCAGGAAGCTGCCGTTTGATTGGTTTATGTTCTATTTATATTGTGTATGGGCGGAAATAGATGTACCGCCATCTTAACTATGGGTTTTCCCTTACTATCTCCTCTATAGCTTCCTCCCTTATAACGCCATCTTGACTATGGGCATTAGCCCACTTTGTGTTTACCAAGTGCGCATACCCCCTTCCCTTTTCTACCACTACTTATCCTTACTCCATTCTTATAAATTATATACTTAAATATGTGTATATTTCAAGAACTAACCCATCTGTATCTGCTGGAGAGGCTTTTACATGTTACCATGCATTTTAACCCTTAAACACTTTAACATTTCAAGCATCTTATACATATTTCCATTCCGCAGCAAATGCTGCAAAACCTGTAATATGGGACAGCAAAAACTTTTTTACTATATTCATATACTTATTTGCAGAGAAATATATATACACCCCTACGTTTCAAAATTAATCTCTAGCATGCAACCAATACTAAATCTGAAATATGGAAACTTCAAAGTGCGACAAAATAAATAAAATTAAAGCTATAACTAAATAATAAAAAATTAAAAAATAAAATAAAATTAAATTAAATTAAATTAAATTAAAATAAAAAATAAAAAATAAAAAAATATATACAAATAAATGTGAATAACTGAATAAAAATAAAATTAAAAATAAAAATAAAAATAAAATTAAAAGTAAAAAATAAAAAATAAAAGTAAAAAATAAATAATAAAAATAAAAATAAAAATAAATATATAAAACATATAAAATCGAGAAGTTGATAACATGCTGTAGTACACATGTCACCTACATACTGGAGTGCAGTTGTGGACTGCAGTACGTGGGCAGAACAACCAGAGCCCTGTCAGTAAGAATAGGTGAACATGTCAGAAACATCAAAAAAGGATTCAAACATCACAGTGTATCTAAACACTTTAGGGACACACATGGTAGGAACCCCCAACATTTAAAGTTCTATGGAATAGATAGAATAGAGCAAAACTGGAGAAATACCAACATGAAAAGGGAAGTTTCAAAGAATGAAACTCATTGGATATTTAAAATGGACACGATGAGGCCAAAGGGGTTGAACGTGGAACTCGACATCAACTGTTATTTGGAAGATTACTAAAATTGAATTGTTTCTGGACTTTTTTTTAGCTTTATACATGTATCTTTTTATTTTATTTTATTTTTATTTTTATTTTTTTTTTATTTTTTATTTTTTATTTTTTTTATTATTTATTATTTATTTATTTTTTATTTTTATTTTTATTTTTTATTTTTTACTTTTATTTTTTATTTTTTATTTTTTACTTTTAATTTTATTTTTATTTTTATTTTTATTTTTATTCAGTTATTCACATTTATTTTTATATATTTTTTTATTTTTTATTTTTTATTTTTATTTTATTTTATTTTTAAATTTTTTATTATTTAGTTATAGCTTTAATTTTATTTATTTTGTCGCACTTTGAAGTTTCCATATTTCAGATTTAGTATTGGTTGAATGCTAGAGATTAATTTTGAAACGTAGGGGTGTATATATATTTCTCTGCAAATAAGTATATGAATATAGTAAAAAAGTTTTTGCTGTCCCATATTACAGGTTTTGCAGCATTTGCTGCGGAATGGAAATATGTATAAGATGCTTGAAATGTTAAAGTGTTTAAGGGTTAAAATGCCTAGTAACATGTAAAAGCCTCTCCAGCAGATACAGATGGGTTAGTTCTTGAAACATACACATATTTAAGTATATAATTTATAAGAATGGAGTAAGGATAAGTAGTGGTAGAAAAGGGAAGGGGGTATGCGCACTTGGTAAACACAAAGTGGGCTAATGCCCATAGTCAAGATGGCGTTACAAGGGAGGAAGCTATAGAGGAGATAGTAAGGGAAAACCCATAGTTAAGATGGCGGTACATCTATTTCCGCCCATACACAATATAAATAGAACATAAACCAATCAAACGGCAGCTTCCTGATGACGCATCCTATGATGCGAAACGCGTAGAGGCTGCTGGGAGATTTTTTTGCCCACGTGATCGGAAACGGCCGTGGCTGGTGAGGACGCGAACGGATACGAGGGGTGGAACACAAGCGGAACACGGAGGTCGCACAATGCACACAGGCGAACCAGGCTATAGTTCCTACACCCGTCCCTAGCTGCTGGATTAGCTCTGTGCCGGCTCGAGGGCACTTTTAAATGTGAGTGTACACTTCTTCTTTGATTTTACATAATAAACAGTTTTAAAACGTATTGCGCGATGATCGTTTTATCCATATTTTATATGAGGAATACTAAAGTCCAACTATAGTCGTTGAAGAGGTTTTCTAAGGTGGAGTGGTTATCCCATGAATGAACCAAAGGTGCATTATTTGAGAAGTATCTGGTGAGTGGCCAATCTTACAGGTGGTGGTGGATCACACAGTCACTTTATGCATATTGAAGGAACACAGGAGCACACCAATCACGGCAATTGATAGAAGATTTGAAAGCATTTACTTGGGGACTCTGTTACATATATGATATATGTCATCGGATTTTTGTTTTGATCTATGGTTTTGGCTTAATGTGGTGAATTTTCACATGTATATGTTTTTTATCTAGGTTCACATTGTTTAGGTTAGCTATATACATATTTTTTTCATAATTAAAAGGTAGGGCATGTGAATATTGGAAAGGGTGTATAGATGGGAGCAGCGCATTCACCCACAAAAAACAGCACTTTTAGTCCATTCCTATGAAAGGTTTTTTGAATGCAGCAGCTCAAAAATCACAATTAAATTATTCATTTGATTGATATATTGGTCTTGCACCGGTGACACACACATATTAGTGCACCTAAAGCTACCTGAAGAAAATTGGTGGTGTTCTTCTGATCCTATTAGTACCACAGGCAGCTGCAGTATTTAAAGTTAGTGTGGTGCGTCCTCTGCACAGTGTGCACCTAAAGCTACCTGAAGAAAATTGGTGGTGTTCTTCTGATCCTATTAGTACCGCAGGCAGCTGCAGTATTTACAGTTAGTGTAGTGCGTCCTTTGCACAGTGTGCACCTAAAGCTACCTGAAGAAAATTTGTGGTGTTCTTCTGATCCTATTAGTACCGCAGGCAGCTGCAGTATTTACAGTTAGTGTAGTGCGTCCTCTGCACAGTGTGCACCTAAAGCTACCTGAAGAAAATTGGTGGTGTTCTTCTGATCCTATTAGTACCGCAGGCAGCTGCATTATTTACAGTTAGTGTAGTGCGTCCTCTGCACAGTGTGCACCTAAAGCTACCTGAAGAAAATTGGTGGTGTTCTTCTGATCCTATTAGTACCGCAGGCAGCTGCAGTATTTACAGTTTGTGTAGTGCGTCCTCTGCACAGTGTGCACCTAAAGCTACCTGAAGACAATTGCTGTTGTTCTGATCCTATTAATACCACAGGCAGGCAGCTACAGTATTTACAGTTAGTGTACTGTGTCCTCTGCACAGTGTGCACCTAAAGATACCTGAAGAAAATTGGTGGTGTTCTTATGATCCTATTAGTACCACAGGCAGGCAGCTGCAGTATTTACAGTTAGTGTACTGCATCCTCTGCACAGTGTGCACCTAAAGCTACCTGAAGACAATTGCTGTTGTTCTGATCCTATTAATACCACAGGCAGGCAGCTACAGTATTTACAGTTAATGTACTGTGTCCACCTAAAGCTACCTGAAGAAAATTAGTGGTGTTATTCTGATCCTATTAGTACCACAGGCAGAAAGCTGCAGTATTTACAGTTAGTGTACTGTGTCCTCTGCACAGTGTGCACCTAAAGCTACCTGAAGAAAATTGGTGGTGTTCTTCTGATCCTATTAGTTTCACAGGCAGGCAGCTGCAGTATTTACAGTTAGTGTACTGCGACCTCTGCACAGTGTGCACCTAAAGCTACCTGAAGACAATTGCTGTTATTCTGATCCTATTAATACCACAGGCAGGCAGCTACAGTATTTACAGTAAGTGTACTGTGTCCTCTGCACAGTGTGCACCTAAAGCTACCTGAAGAAAATTGGTGGTGTTCTTCTGATCCTATTAGTACCACAGGGAGGCAGCTGCAGTATTTACAGTTAGTGTACTGCATCCTCTGCACAGTGTGCACCTAAAGCTACCTGAAGACAATTGCTGTTGTTCTGATCCTATTAATACCACAGACATGCAGCTACAGTATTTACAGTTAGTGTACTGTGTCCTCTGCACAGTGTGCACCTAAAGCTACCTGAAGAAAATTGGTTGTGTACTTCTGATCCTATTAGTACCACAGGCAGGCAGCTGCAGTATTTACAGTTAGTGTACTGCATCCTCTGCACAGTGTGCACCTAAAGCTACCTGAAGACAATTGAGGGTGTTCTCATACTAATAATACTACAGGCAGGCAGTTGATTCTGCTAGCTGCAGTATCAGTATATATATACATCCCAGCTTTGTGCAGCTACATCTCACTGCAGTCCATTAGTATGTCTGGAAGGCCAACAAGGAGAGGCAGACAGTCACAAGCCAATAAAAGAGGGCAAGGAGGCTCTGTGTCTGGAGGCAACAGTGCTGGTCGTAGAGACGGTGCATCCTCATCAGCACGTGGCCGTGGGACACGCTTGTCCTTTTTTTCGGCAGCTGGCCATGTTGAGCCGCAACATGCAGAAGACTTAGTAGAGTGTATGACCAAGCCGTCCTCATCCTCCTCATCCTCTCTCACCCAGGCTCAGGGTACTTTGTCTGGCAAAGCAGCTGCCAACGCGGCCTCTTCCCTCGGCTCAATGGCATCAGTCACTCCTTCCCTAGCCCCACCATGTCTTCCTGAGGAGTCCACCGAACTGTTTGACCACAGTGTTGGGTACATGCTCCAGGAGGATGCCCAGCGTTTTGAAGGCTCCGATGATAGTACCCAGCTAGATGAAGGCAGTAACGTGAGCCCAGAGAGAGTGAGTGCCCAAGAAGGACAGCAATCTTGCAGTCATGTTCCCCCAGCTGCAGCATACTGCCAGCTTTGCTCCAGTGATGAGGAGGGAGGAGATGATGAGGTCACTGACTCCACGTGGGTGCCTGATAGGAGAGAGGAGGAGGAGGCACATCTCCAACGAGGCAGGATGCCCTCCAGGGGCCAGCTTAAGGGCAGCACACCAACTGCATCACACCGCAGAGATCCGCATGTGCAGAGCGCTGCTGTCTCTTCGCGTTATTCCAAAAGTTCTTTGGTGTGGGCCTTTTTTGAGACGAGTGCATCAGATCCCACTGCTGCTATTTGCAACATATGTCTCAAGCGTATCTCGCGTGGCCAAAACATCTCCCGCTTGGGCACCACATGCTTGACCAGACATATGTCGACCTGCCATGCAGTTCGTTGGCAAGCGTACCTAAAAGACCCACACCTAACAACAAAGCGGACCTCTCCTTGCTCCTCATCAGCTGGGATCTCCAACCCCACTATACCTTCAGTCTTCTCTGAAACCTGCACTGAGAGGAATGAAGGTGTAGAATTAGGTGTGTCACAGCCAAGTACTTCTGGGCAATCTGCTATCAGTACACCGACGTGAGATTGTACCAGGCAAATTTCCCTGCCCCAGCTGCTGCACCGCCGAAAGAAGTTAGCTCCCAGCCATCCACATGTCCAGTGGTTGAATGCTAGCTTGGCTAAATTGCTAGAACTTCAACTGCTGCCTTTTCAGTTGGTAGACTCTGCCCCCTTCCGTGAGTTTGTGGAATGTTTGTTTCCGCAGTTTCAGGTTCCCAAACGCCACTTTCTCTCACGGAAGGCAATTCCGGCTCTCTACCGGCATGTGGAAGGCAATGTCTTGGCCTCGCTGGACAGGGCGGTCAGTGGTAAGGTGCATATTACCGCTGACTCATGGTCCAGCAGGCATGGACAGGGACGTTACCTATCTTTCACTGTGCACTGGGTGACTCTTCTGGGAGCTGGGAAGGATGCAGAACAGGATGCAGTAGTGTTGGAGGTTGTTTCACCACCACGACTCCAAAATTCTACTAGTGGTGATTCTGCCACACCTCTCTCCTCCACCCCCTCCTCTTCTTCTTTCTCCGTGGCCTCTTCCTGTTCTGATTTGGCCTCAGAACCAGCAGTGCTCCGTAGGCGTTCAAGTGGCTACGCAAGCACGCAGGCAAAAAGATGCCATGCGGTGCTTGAGCTGGTGTGCTTGGGGGACAGGAGCTCTGCAGGGGCAGGTTCAGAGGTGGTTGACGCCACACCAGCTTAAGCCAGGTATGGTGGTTTGCGACAATGGCACCAACCTCCTCTCTGCCCTCCGACAGTGACAACTCACCCATGTGCCCTGTTTGGCTCACATCCTTAACTTGGTGGTGCAGCGGTTCTTGGGCAGGTACCCGGGCTTACAGCATGTCCTGAGGCAGGCCAGGAAAGTCTGTGTGCATTTCCGCAGGTCATATAATGCCAGTGCTCGGCTGGCTGACCTCCAAAAGGAATTTAACCTGCCCAAGCACCGCCTAATCTGTGACATGCCCACCAGGTGGAATTCAACGTTGGCCATGCTGCAGTGGCTGCACACGCAGCAGAGGGACATCAATGAGTACCTATGCGACTATGGCACCAGGACAGGGTCAGGGGACCTTGTTTTTTTCCCCACGCCAGTGAGCTATGATCAGGGATGCATGCACTGTCCTGTCACCATTTGAGGAGGCCACGAGGATGGTGAGCAGTGACAGTGCATGCATCAGTGACACTGCGCTCTTGTCCACCTGTTGGAGCACACGCTGCGTTGAATAATGAACAGGGCACTTAAGGCAGAACAGAGGGAGGAAGAGGAGGACTTCCTTTCTTGTAGTTTCGAATTTTGAAAACCCATCGCCTATCCTAGGCTGTGGGGTATATACATCAATATACTCCAATTCAAGGTACCCCTTTTGCTCGTTTTTAATGTGTTTCCTCTGAGTGATTAAACATATGCTTTTTTAGAATATCTGGTTGTTTTTTGTTTGTGCAATAGCTTTGAATTTAATCACAATGTATTTCATTTCAGATAGTGAGATTCTTTCTGTTGCATCTTTGAATCTTGGTCGTGTCCTGAAGAAGCCTAACGGCGAAACGCATAGACGCACAAGGGCTCACTGTACAATTTGCATAAATGCATATGTATGATGTTTCTTACTCTTTACAATAATTTTGTGTATAGTTTGTAATTTTTCAATACATGTGATGATTTATTTGTAATATTTCTTTCTCCATTGTTTCCTGGCCTATAAAATCCGATTTTTGGTAGTACCGCCAGTAGTACCCCTTTTTTCTTCCGCTATATTATGGACGTGGCTTTTGAGTGCCTTCTTTTTCTATTGAGGATTTCCTTACCTCTCAAGGCCCCCTTTATCCAGACAGTGTTCCTGCGTGCCCGCCGATCACACAGGAAGAGGATGAGGAGGAGGATTGTGTCAGCATGGAGGTGGAGCCTGGCACTCAGCATCAGCAGCAGTCTTCAAGGGATCATTTACAGTCCGAAGAAACCCATGGACTTGTACGTGGCTGGGAGGAGGTGGCTGTGGATCATGTCATCCTTAGTGACCCAGAGGACTCTGGACCGAATGGCTCAGCAAACCTACGCTACATGGCCTCCCTGATCCTGCAAAGCTTGCGGAAGGATCCTCGTATTCGTGGTATCAATGGGAGGGATGATTACTGGCTGGCAACCCTCCTTGATACACACTACAAGGGTAAGGTTGCAGACATTATCTTGCCGTCGCAGAGGGAGTAGAGGATGAAACATCTTCGGGAGGCCTTGCAGAAAGGTTTGTAAACGCGTTTCCAGAGCCTGGAAGGTTACAATTTCCTGGTCCTCCTGGACAACGTGTTGCTGAGGCTTCGGTCAGTCACAGAAGGAGCGGTGGAGAAGGTGGCCGTCTGACCGATGCGTTCAGACAATTTTTTAGTCTGCAGCCCCAAGGTCTGATCGGTTCCAGCAACCATCACCAGCGTCTGATTCACATGGTGCAGGATTACCTAGGGGCAAGATCAGACTTGGACACCTTTCCCACCGAAAATCCTCTGGGTTACTGGGTCTTGAGGATGGATCACTGGCCAGAGCTTGCACAGTATGCAATTGAGCTACTGGCCTGTCCTGCATCCAGCGTTCTTTCGGAACGCACATTCAGTGCTGCTGGTGGCTTTGTAACCGATCACAGGGTGTGCCTGTCCACCGAATCGGTCGATCGGCTGACCTTCATAAAAATGAATCAGTCTTGGATCACCAGCTACCAAGCACCTGATGCTGATGTAACCGATTGATTTTTTTTTAATGTGAGATCCCTTCAAGACTGCCTATGCTGATGCTGAGTGACTATCCTGTTATGCTGAGTCACAATCCTCTTCCTCCTCAATTTTCATGCTGATAGCTTGTATGAACATTTTTGGTTCTGGGCACTGCCACCAGTGGCCAAGGCCCAATTTTTCTGCCCCTGTTTAACAGGGGCGTGTAATTACAATTTTTGATGCAATACTTTGCAGCAGGGCTCATTCCTGCACTCCAACTATAGTATCTGTGAGGGTTTGCAGTCTTGTGGCACCAGCACCAGTGCCCAAGGCCCAATTTTTCAGCCCCTATTTAACAGGGGAGTATAATTACAATTTTTGATGCAATACTTTGCAGCAGGGCTCATTCCTGTGCTCCAACAATAGCATCTGTGAGGGGTTGCAGTGTTGTGGCAATTTTTTTGCCCCTGTTTAACAGGGGCGTGTAATTACAATTTTTGATGCAATACTTTGCAGCAGGGCTCATTCCTGCGCTCCAACTAGAGTATCTGTAACGGGTTGCAGTGTTGTGGCACCAGCACCAGTGCCCAAGGCCCAATTTTTCAGCCCCTGTTTAACAGGGGCAAGTAATTACAATTTTTGATGCAATACTTTGCAGCAGGGCTCATTCCTGCGCTCCAACTAGAGTATGTGTGAGGGGTTGCAGTGTTGTGGCACCAGCACCACTGCCCAAGGCCCAATTTTTCAGCCCCTGTTTCACAGGGGCGTGTAATTACAATTTTTGATGCAATACTTTGCAGCAGGGCTCATTTGTGCATTCCAACTAGAGCAGTGGTTCTCAACTCCAGTCCTCGGGACCCACCAACAGGCCAGATTTTAAGTATTACCTTGGGGAGTTGCAGACTAGAATACTGCAATCACTGAGCAGCAAGTGATATCACCTGTGATATATTTCAGTTATCTTGCAAACCTGGCCTGTTGGTGGGTCCTGAGGACTGGAGTTGAGAACCACTGAACTAGAGTATCTGTGAGGGGTTGCAGTGTTGTGGCACCAGCACCAGTGCCCAAGGCCCAAATTTTCAGCCCCTATTTAACGGGGCGTATAATTACAATTTTTGATGCAATACTTTGCAGCAGGGCTCATTCCTGCACTCCAACTATAGCACCTGTGAGGGGTTGCAGTGTTGTGGCACCAGTGCCTAAGGCCCAAGTTTTCTGCCCCTGTTCAACAGGGACATGTAATTACAATTCTTGATCTAATATTTCACAGCAGGGCCCATTCCTGCGCCCACCGAGAGTAACTGTGAGGGCTTACAGTGCTGTGGCAATACCACCACCACCACCAAAGCCCAATTTTTCTGCCCCTGTTCAACAGGTGCATGTAATTAAAATTCTTGATATAATATTTCACAGCAGGGCCCGTTCCAGCGCCCACCAAGAGTAACTGTGAGGATTTACAGTGTTGTGGCAGCAGCACCACCACCGCCAAAGGCCCAATTTTTCTGCCCCTGTTCAACAATGGCATGTAATTACAATTCTTGATCTAATATTTCACAGCAGGGCCCGTTCCTGCGCCCACAAAGAGTAACTGTGAGGGCTTACAGTGTTGTGGCAACACCAACACCTAAGGCCCCAATTTCTGCAGAGTGTATAAGGCAGGCCCCTACTTTCAAACATCCAACTTACAAACGACTCCTACTTGCAAACGGAAGGAGACAACAGGAAGTGAGATAAAATCTACCCATAGGAAGGGAAATTCTCTCCTGTAAGAGTTAATATGGGAAAAATGTGTCTCCTCTTCACTGATGCTTTATCACCAATCCTTTTTTCACTAAAAACCCCAAATTTTCAAAAAACATTTGTCATTGGGACAGAAAGTGAGGTGAAATCTTCTGAAGAAGTGCACAGACAGCAAAACAAATGTTACAGGGGTGATAACCCTTCCCTATGTTTTCCAAAAAGCTTAAAAATAGATTTTTTGGCTGGAGCTACACTTTAAAAATGTAACAGTTCAAAATTACAAACAGATTCTACTTAACAACAAACCTACAGTCCCTGTCTTGTTTGCACCGCCTGTATACTGCTGTTCAGAGTATATAGGGCCTGGGGCCCCACGCCTTTCCTTTTTTTAATTTGGGTGCGGGGTTCCCCTTAATATCCATACAAGACCCAAAGGGCCTGGTAATGGCCGGGGGGGGGGGGGTACCCATGCCGTTTGTCTCACTGATTTTCATCCATATTGCCGGGACCCAACATTTCATTAAAGCCACAAGCAGTGTTAAATTACTTTTATTCCTTTAAAAATGTCATTTTGTGCAGGGACTGTTCTAAGCACGGGAAACACACACCACTTTACAGGCATACTATAGACACCCCAGGTACGTTTTTTTCAAAGGAATATTTTACTTTTATTTTTTCACTTTAAGCATCATTAAAATCACTGCTCCCGAAAAAAAGACCATTTTTAAAACTTTTTTTTGCATTGATACATGTCCCCTGGGGCATGACCCGGGTCCCCAAACCCTTTTTAGGACAATACCATGCATATTAGCCTTTAAAATTAGCACTTTTGATTTCGAACTTTCCAGTCCCATACACTTTAATGGGGTTCCAAAGTTTCCGCGAACTTTCGGTCCGTTCGCAGGTTCTGGTGCGAACCGAACATTTTGGCCACAGCCACTGTTCACCATAGCACACCTCATTACTACTCTCTTTGGGTAACCCAAGGTATTTTACAATCCTATAGCGTGTACTACAAAAAAATTGCCGTGCGCCGCAAAAGTGTTCGGATTTGAAGAAAAGGTGGCAACCCTAGCCCAGACATGCTTCACAGTAGATACCATGTTCTTTTCTTTGAAAGTTTTGTTTTTATCATCTGTGAACATTGGTGTGCACAGCCTATTGTATTGGGGTGTGCACCCCAGAGCACAAACACACATGCGTGTAAATCAGCAGAGCCGTAGAAGGTGTGAGCAGAGATTGGTGCCAATAGGGCAGTGGACGTGTCAGTAGTTTTTATTTTTTGTATTTTTTACAATTTTATTTTTGTAATACTTTTTAAAAAAATTATTATTTATCTTTTTTCTTTACAATTTTTAAGGAGCCCCATTGAGGGGGTTTTGGTGAACTATCAAGGGTCTAAACAGACCCCTGATGTCTCACAAACAAAACATAGTTTACTATGCTTCAGTTAAGAATGAACACAGGAGCAGAACAGATCACTCACTGTGTTCATTCACAAAAGGAAGGGGTAAATTAAATATTTAACAGTCCCTTCCCCCACTCTCCATCCGGAAACATCCCCCGGAGCAGCTGGTGGGATAGGAGAGAAGCTGGCAGCACTGCAGGGGGAGACAGGGGGCACCAGGAAGCAGGGAGAATCAGCACCGCGCGGGGTGATTAGGGTGTGCCCAGGCACACCTGGCATACCCTGTGCGCACACCTATGTCTGTGAACATATAGCTGATGTGGCTTGCCAAAAAGCTCATCTGTTGACATTCTCCCAGAAGCATTATGGCTTGTCAATACATGCATTTTAGCAAATTTAGGGAGGCTCTTTTATGTTTTTCTATTAACCTTTTGGGGTCTTCTTCATTTGAGCCCACTATTGCTCAAAAAGAACACTGATGTGCTTTGACTTTGGAGTTCAGCTTGTACCTCCTTGGAAGATATTCTTGGCTTTTTGTCTACTATTTGCACTACCCTCCTGTTCAATCTGAGGTTGATTTTTCTGTTGCAGCCATGTCCAGGGAGGTTGGCTACACTCCCATGGACGTTAAACTTCCCAATAATATTTGCAACTGTAGTCACAGAAATGTCAAGCTGCTTAGAGAAGGTCCTATAGCTTTTACCTTTGACTTGCTGATCTATAATTTTTTTCTTAATCCCCTCAGACAACTCTCTCATTTGCATTTTTCTCGGGTTCATGTTCAGTGTAGTGCACATGATGATACCAAGCAAGAGTGGCTATTGTTCTCTGTTTAACCAATTCCCAGGCGGCACTGGCAGGCTGGATCACATACATGTAAGTCACCAGCTGAGGGGTAGGCCACCAGACACAGTGGATTGCGGCTTCCGGTACAGACGGGGTATCACGTGATCGCTATGCAGTCACATGGTCACAATGTAAACACAAAAGATCATACATTACAATTGTAACTTATCAATTGTATCTCTGTTACGACTTCCGTGTTCTGGGGGGAGTGGTCTAAGCATGGCAGCGTGAGAGCGATGGAGACCGGAGCGTAACGGTATCACAGTGCACCCTCCAGCAGACCGGCAGTAATTTACCAGCCCCACACAGTATATGTCGAGGCGGGGTAAGAGCGTAGGAGTGCCGTACACTCCAAAGCACTCGTACATCACCCGATACCTGACGGTGAATAGGGATCTGGAACAACCAGTGGACACCAGCGTCAGCATGGCTCTGACACAGGAGCCGTTGTCGGAGGTATCACTACAGGCACCAGCTGTCTCTCGGTTACAGAGGGGTGGATCATCTACACCGACGGGAGTAGTAGAAGCGGAGCCCTCATCAGCTACTCATACAGCTATAAATGAAGAGGTTCAGGTATGCTCGCACACTGCATATAATACACAGATACAGGAGCAGGGGATAGAGCCGGACATTAGACAGCTTATTCAGGCTCTCCCTACTAAAGATGACATCCAAAAACTCCAGGTCAGTATAATCGGGACATTAAGGGAGGAGATGGAGGAGGTGCGTGCCAATGTAGTGGCGGTAGATGACAGAGTGCACAATCTTGAAAAGCTGCAAAGTACGTCAGATACACGGTTAGAGATTATTGAAGGAAAATTGCAAAAGCAACACCAGCGATTGGTTATGCTACAACTACAGTCTGAGGAATCAGAAAATAGGAGTAGGAGGAATAATATTCGGATCAAGGGGGTCCCGGAGGATATCGAGGGACCCGCTTTAAGAGATATAGTGGCCGCCATTTTAAATCAAGTGTTGAAGAACCCCCCGAATACTCCTATTGAGCTTGATCGCGTACATAAGGTTCCCACGACTCGTAACCCGGCACAGATTAATCCATGGGATGTCCTGTGTAGCCCCTTCTGGACTATTTGCTCTGTAAAGGAGCCACATATAGATGGGGCTACCCGCTTGCAGTAATAGTTAAAAAAGGGGGGCGAAGCTTCAACCTAAGAGACCCTGCACAACTTCCAGACCTTTTCCATTTTTTGGGTGCAGAGGCCATTGAGGTCCCTAATTGGACAGAACTACCAACACTAATGGAGCAACCCATCCAACAACTGCAATGGCAGTGGGAGAGAAACAGACGGGATTAAGGAAAAATGCAGCATACACGGGGTTGCAACCCATCACAGGAATAAGAAATGAATAAATAGAGAATTATATGAACCCATGAAGGGAAAACATTTTTTTTTTTAAACAGATTTTTCTTTTAAGGGAGGAGGGTGGGAGGGGGGGGGGGTGATGCATGGTATGGAAAGTATGCTTTGTATACATGGTATGGGGATTTCCCCCTTTTTTTTATTTATTTTTTTTCTTCCCCTATCCCCCACTCCCATATCTTTCTCAGACTGGGGAGAAAATCCTTTTTTTTTTTTCCCTCCCCCTCCTTTCCTCCTTCTCGTTGGTTTACCAGAGGTTTATGGAATTTGCGAGAAGGTCGTAGTCTGGTTGATAAAATCACATATGGGGATCTATCTAGGTATATGCTTATGAGTTATATGAACTTTTGTGGGGGTGGGGGGTATGGTTTTGTTTTTGTGTAAAAAGGAAAGGGAAAGGAGGGAGGAGGAGGAGGAGAGGGAGGAGAGAGGAGGGAGGGAGGAGAAGGGGTAAGGAAAGGGAAAAATTGTTTTTTTTTCTTCCCCCTTGAAGGGGAATCAAAATTTAATGGGTCCTTTGTGATAGGATGGGCAATAGAGAATCAGGGTGAAGCCCCAGATGGGGAAGTTGGGGGAGGGATACATGTAGAACTTATAAGGTACTGGTAGGAGGGGAACATAAGAATGGTCTGGGTGGGGGAGGGGATATAGGAGGAGGGGATAGAATGGCACTTTTTTTTTTTTTGTGGGGGTTGTGTATTGTTTTGTTGTAGTTTTGGTATTGGTAGCCCAAACGGGGCAGAGGACTAATAATAAATAACACATATCACATATCATATATCACAATTCACGATTGATAAGCAAGAATTTTTGCTACGTTTGTCAGCATAGGAATATGTGAGTAGCGATGGACGTCTTATATAAGGTAGTGGTTTCACACGATAGAGAGTAGTGTTTTTCTTGATTTCTTTTTTTTGTGGCTGTTTCTTTTTTTTTTCTCTCTTTTTTTTTAATGTTTGCTGTGAGTTAGTTTCACGCTGGGTGGAATACGAGAGTATAGCACTTGATACACCGTCACAGGGGTTAGGAGGTAAAATAGAGGGGAGGGTGTATCCTCCTAGAAAGGTACTCAGTACCCCTACTCCCTCGTTGGTAGAATAGTATGTTTTAGTATCCTGGTTATGGGAAGAAAATCCCACATTTAAGAAAACCTGTATGAACTGGAAGATGTAGGGGTTGAGATAGTTTGATTATTTGCCGTTTCACCAAAGTCCCTAATAATAGAGGTCGGTTGGGTTTTTTTTTTTTCTCTTTCTTTATTCCCTTGTGGGTTCAGGAAACCACCTTAATATGTATTAGTAGGAGATACAAATGTGTGATAGGATTTTCAGTAAAGTATCAATATATATTGGGGGGGATAATGGAATCCGTCTGATGGTTATGAGCAAATAATGGGTAAGGGGGCCAACTTGCAAGGGGCCTAGATGGATAAGTTAAGAAATCTGATATACAGGCAAAAAAAAAAGTGGTGATATATACACGGGGATGCAAGCGGTTATAGGGTGCATGTGGATAGATACTATAGCTCAGATCTCTGCCGGGCTTATTCACTCTCCCCAAATTTATACGCCTCTCCTCCAAGTGGAGGGAAGTCGGAGGCATTTAACTTTCCAATTTCTTTTACTAAGCAAATAGCAGGCAGTCTTGCAGTTGCATAGAGCCTGCTATAGCTTAGATTATACATTACTCAGGGTTCTGGATAACTAGCCAGACCCTGAGAAACAGCTTTCTGAATTTTTTTCTTTTTTTGTTTTTCCTCCTTTTTGTTTTTTTTTGTTTTTTTTTGGTCCTGGGTAGGGTTGGCCTTATTGTCCTGTGCCCCCTCCCCCACATTCCCCGCACACTGGTGACTTGCTAGAATTAAAGGGCAAAATGACTAGGATAACTCTGACCTCCTATAATGTGAAGGGGCTAAATAGTCCAAAGAAACGCACCAGATTGTTAACTGAACTGAGGAGACTGAAATCCCAAATCATGTTTTTACAAGAGACACATTTTAGAAATGAAAAAATCCCAAAATTGGGGAATCATAGATTTCCTATAGTGTACCATGGTACCTCCCAGACCGCAAAGGCGAATGGAGTATCTATTATGATTTTGAATCAGATACCTTGGAAGGAATACAAGATAATTACGGACGAGGCAGGTCGTCTTCTTATTGTAAAAGGATTTCTATGCGAACAAAAGGTTTGTATCGACCAAATGAGGATCAAGTCTCAGCTCTTGAGACATATCTGAATTTGGTACATCAAAATAAAGAGGGGATCCTGATGATGGGAGGGGATCTGAACATGGCATTGGATCCTGCTCTGGATGTCTCAAAGGGAGCGTCTCATTTATCTTATATAAAACTGCGCAGAGCAAAGAGATTGCTACAAGATTTGCAATTAAGGGACACTTGGAGGACCCTCCATGTACACGACAGAGATTATACCTTTTTCTCAGCTAAACATAAGACATATACTAGAATTGACTATGTCTTTCTATCACAGAATGCACTGTCGTGTATGTTGGAGGCTTCCATAGGCTCATTCACATTATCGGACCACGCACCAACTAATTGTGTTATAGAATGGGGAGACATAAGCCCCCGAGAATGGAACTGGAAGTTGAAGGAGACACTCCTGAAGGAACCAGAGTATGAAAATCAGATCAGGAATTGGAATCCTTCTTTATAAACAATAAATCAGGGGAAACAACTCCATTTTGCAGATGGGAAGCGCATAAATCTTATATCAGAGGAATCCTCATATCTTTAGGAGCTCATAGGAAACGCTCTCTCAGCGTTAAGCTGGACACCCTGCTTGGAGAAATCCGTATACTCGAACAGGCACACAAGAAATCTCATGCACAACAGACGGAGGAGAAACTTTCGGGCTTACGGGATGAATTAAATCTATTACTAATAGATAAAGCAAAAGCAAAGCTGGCCCGGTGTAGGCGAGTATACTATGAATACGGAAATAAGCCTAGCAGGGTGCTAGCAAATGCGCTCAGAGACAAGAGCTCAGAATCATATTGATTGCATTAAAACCCAGGGAGATACGTTAGTAAGCTCCTCACAGGCAATTGCGAAGGCATTTAGGGATTATTATGCCAACCTATATCAGATAGAGGGCCAACTGCCTAATTCAAGGACATCTAATAGATGGGATTCGGCAAAAGAATACATATTGGCTTCAGGAATGCCTAAAATACCTGAAGAAGGAGCAGGAGACATTGATGGCCCAATTACAATAGAAAAATTTTCAGAAGCCCTGAAATCGCTGAAGCCATGTAAGGCCCCAGGCCCCGATGGGTATACCTTGCTGTATTATAAGACCTTTTCTGAAAAACTGGCATCTAAATTCCTAGCTGCTTTTAACTCAATACGTGATGGGCAAATGATGCCCGTGGAAACATTAATGGCCTACATAACAGTAATTCCTAAGGAGGGAAAGGATCCAGCCCTATGTGCTAGCTATCGTCCAATTTCGTTGCTAGACGTAGACCTTAAGATCTTTACAAAAATACTCGCTAATAGATTATTGACATACATCTCCGCTCTAGTGCATCAGGATCAAGCAGGGTTCACCCCTAATAGAGAGGGTAAAGAAAACACACAAAGGGTTCTAAATGCCATATATATATATCCCAACATTATCAAAAACCTCTAGTGCTTATATCCACTGATGCAGAAAAAGCATTTGATAGGGTAGACTGGACATTCTTGAGAGCCATGTTAAAGCATATAGGATTGAAAAGTGGGATGCAGAACTGGATTTCTAGCCTGTATTCATATCCTAAAGCAAGGGTGAAGATTAATGATACAATGTCTGAATCATTTGCTATAAATAACGGAACGCGGCAGGGATGTCCACTCTCACCTATCATATTTATTCTCACACTAGAACCCTTTTTGAGAACAATACGGGCCAACCCAGACATTAGGGGCATTTCAGTAAAAGGGGAAGAACATAAATTGGCCGCATATGCGGATGACTTGCTATTCTTTATAACCTCTCCAGTTGTATCTTTACCATCTCTACTATTGGAGTTACGCATATATGAAGGGATATCCAATTTCAAGGTAAACTATAGTAAGTCTGAAGCGATGGGTGTGGAAGTGAATACTGCGTTACAATACCAGCTTTCGGATTATTGAGAGTGTTTGAACTTAATTTTGCCCCATTGGTACTACAGATTAAATTAGATTTTCAGCGGTGGGACAGAGAAGTCTTCACGTGGTTTGGTAAAATTAACATTATCAAAATGAATGTAATGCAGAGATTGCTATACTTTTTCCAGACCCTACCTATAAAGCTCCCCTCAGGATTTCTGAGGGATCTGAGATCAAGATTTGGGAGGTTTATATGGGCGGGCAAAACAGCGAGAATACGCAGAGATATTCTGACATTACCAAAGGAGAGAGGAGGGGTGGAATTTCCAGACCCGGTGGGTTATTATGAAGCATCACATCTAGCATGGGTAGTGGATTGGTGTGTACTACATAAGGAAAAGCCTTGGATACATATGGAACAAGCAACAATCGATATACCCTTGGAGGGAATAGCATGGCTTTTGGATGTAGAGATACCACAGGCGGCGAGAAGACACCCCACTGTGGGTGCTACGCTCCAATCCATCAAAAAGACATTTAAGAAAACTAAGATGTCGACTCATCCAAGTCCCATAATACCAATCCTGGGTACCTCGGTTTTTAAGCCAGGCCTTATAGACCAGGGTTTCAGGGATCTGAGGCGACGAGGCATTAGCAGGATCATACATTTCTCAATTGACAATCATGTGATGACTAATTGACAATCATGTGATGAACAATTAAGCAACGAGTGCCGATGGTACGTACTCCATCTAGGTTTGAACAGATTTGCCTAAAGTGTGAAACACTGAGACACTCACTCTCATTTATGTATGCATTGTTGACGGAGTTAGAAGCCGCACAAAAGCTGGCCTTTATACAAGCGTGGGAGAGGGACCTCGGGGTTACTTTCTCTGAGACACCGAAAAATAAGATCTTTATGTTTACGCACAAGGTGTCAATGGCAACTAGATATCAAGAAGGGGGGTATAAAATTTTGACTAGGTGGTATAGAACCCCGGAAGTATTGAATCGGATATTTCCACAAATATCCAATCTATGTTGGCGCTGCCAGGGTGCGGAGGGCACCATGTTACACATATTTTGGGAATGTGCTGGTCTGAAAGAATTCTGGAAAATGGTATCTGAAACAGTTAAAGAAATCACAGGTGTGTCTCTTGGTGAAAACCTGGCAGCTTTTTTGCTGCATGATATTCCGTTATCTATTGATAAATATAAAAAATCTCTTTTAAGGCACTTGCTTACAGCAGCAAAAGCTTGTATCCCGGCACTTTGGAAAAGCACGGTAGCTCCAACTAAATTACAATGGATTAGCAGAATAACAGAGATCCAACAAATGGAAAATCTTACCATGATGCTGAGAGAGCAAGAAGACAGGTATCGGGAAGTCTGGACTCCCTATATTATATACAGGGAGCAGAATTCCTAAATAAAATTTCTAGCGGGGGGAGGGCTGGACGGTATAAGGGGGCATAATATTATTTCTTTTTTTCTCTCTTTTCTTCTTCTGTGACTTTTTTTTTTTTTGGGTGTGCTGTTTTGGCTTTGGAGGATAACCAGGGCTATCCCTGGTTAAGGAAAATGTAATAAGAGTAGGAATTATTACGGGTATGTATTAGAATAATAAGAAGGCAAGATGGAATGATGAGTTTTTGGCCTAAAGATAACATAATTTCTTGATAAAGGTGATAGTAATTGGTGATTTTCAAGAAGATAGTATTTTTAAAATAGAAGATGTAGGTGTTGATGTACTCATATGTAATACTGTACTACTATCATTGTGGAAAAAACGTAAATAAAGAATTTATAAAAAAAAAACAATGTAAACACAACTGGTATGAATGGGTTTCATTCATAACAGCTGTGCTTAATATTGTGATGCTGTGATTAACCCACAGCTATCACATGGTACCTGTGCCAACCACAGCACCCTGTACCATGTGATAGCTGTGCGCCCATTACAGCACACAATAGTAACCACTGCTGTTATGAATGTGAGCCATTCAGGACAGATCATCACTGTAACAGCAATCAAAAAGTAAAAAAAAAAAAACCCTGATCACCCCCCCAGAGTGGTACAGTATCACCATGATGGCACTAAACTACTCTGATGAAAGTATGTAAAAAGATTTATAGCATTTAAAGTGAGGTTCCACATTTCTGCCACCTCCCCCCTCCTCTACAACTTTTGGCACATTACATTTTTTTGGGGGGGGGGGGGGGGCAGGTACCTAGTACTGATAGGTACCCGCTCCCACTTCTCGCTAGGCAATCTGAGTGGAAGTTCACCCCCCCATCTGCCCGCAGCCTCTTGGAACATGTCACAGGTCCCAGAAGGCTGCTGGACCATTCAAAAAGTGCAGCGTGGCTCTCACATGTACAGTGGGAAGCCAGCTGTGAAGCCTCAAGGCGTGTGGATTTCCACACTAAAAATGCCAGCGCTGGGGACCAAAGAACAATGAAGAACCAGCCTGAGTGAGGATGTGCTTGATGCTTAATAAATATATTTGCTAGCACATCACAGATTTTGAGTCCAAATGGTTTTTTATTCATCCATGGTCACATCACAAGAAAGAAACAACGTTTCGGAGTCACGCAGGACCCCATTCCTCATGCATGTGATAAGTGTAAAGTAATAGTGCAACATATTTAAAAAAAAATTCACCAATCAAAAAGACTCAAAATGTAAAGAACCACACAACCGAATGGCCTGGTATGGACTGGGGGGACCCCACAACATTTTTTTTTCTTTATTTTTTTCAATAGCCAGGTGCCGGTTAAAATTGCAACTGCGTAATTTTAAATGTGATTTGACCTGTTTTTTTTTTTGTTTTTTTTTTTAGAAATGTTGTTGTTGCCGCAGCATGTTATATGCATGCTACAGATGTGCCACTTTACAGGCAGACTAAGAGGACCCCCCAGGCACTATATTTAAAGGAATGTTTCATCTTTTTTGTTGCACTTTAAGCATCATTAAAATCACTGCTCCTGAAAAACTGTTAGTTAAAAAAAAAAAAAATTTGCATTGATAGATATCTCCCAGGGCAGTACCCAGTCCCCCATACCCCTTTTATGGCCACTTATTTGCATATAAGCCTTCAAAATGGGCACTTGTGATTTTTCCCATTCGGCTCCCATAGACTTTAATGAGGTTTGCCGTTCGGGTTAGAACTTTTCCCCTGTTCCAGAGTTCTACTGCGAACTGAACAGGGGTGTTTGGGCCATCTCTATATGCGAGACTCATGAACTGAGAGAAGGGCAAGCTGTTGAGAAGGTGTTTGGGGTATCCACTAACCTAATAGTGTGTTTTTGTCAGTGGGTTTAGCAAAAAGGGATGTAACCAAGGAACTCTGGGAGTTTGTGATCATTACATGAAGAATACATCCCAAACAATCACTCAAAGCCCAGATGACTTGATTGATCACCACCAAAACCAGTGGCGAGGGAGGAGCCGGATGTGGGCGAGGTCTCGATGCCGTTGCTGAGCCTGGGTGGCTCGGCGTCCCTCTAGCTGTGATGCACGCCAGGAGCTGCTCACAGACCGCACGCTAACCCCTGGCTGCCCCCAACCCCTGGAGTGCCGCGTTCTGCGGGCCGTCCCCTCTGTTCCTCCATCCAGTCTCTCGGCATTGGAGGTCAGCTGCGGTGGGCGGAGGCAGTGGGAGCGGCGTGCCCGTGACTGGGCTCATAGAGGCAAGCGGCCCCTGCTGTCCGGGGCTCGGTCGGGGACGCTGTGCCTCCCCTAGCTTGTGCTGATGCTCGTGGGCTGAGAAGAGAAGAGGCAAACAGGCATGAATCAGCACAGAGCGGACTAGGCAGAGACAGTCTGACAGGAGTTGAGGACGAAGAGTAACAGATGAAGCAAGGGAATCCCAAGGGCAGGTGAAAGCCCCAGGAGTTCCATAGGAGAAGTGTAAGCACCGTGCAGTTGGGTAAGATTCGGGTTTGATACTACCTGGAAAGGAGGGTAAGTGACTAGTTGGAATACCTTAAAATGACATGGATATTTCCCCATACGGGACTGTGGCGTATCTCTATATTTGTTAGCACTTCTACAAAACAATAGTGTAACAACTACTGAAGGTAGAGATTAACTGGGTTTGAACTGTAACACTAGGAATATGGTGGAATTCTGAATAAGGGCTGCTGGAGGTGAGCAAGTTTTAGAGGAGGCCACGGAATAGTGGTGAGTCCCTCCTGACAGGGGGGCCTTGGGGGGAACAGGAGCTTATAGCTCCAGGGTAAAATTCCAGACATAGTCTATACAGCACTACACCTCAACCCTGAACCAACGAGATCCTCCTTAACTACTTAATAAAAACGAACATAAGGGCTATTATCTGGCGGATGTAGGGCGTTTGGGGAAGAGGTGTGAAGGGGAGAATCGCACAACGTATCGTTTGTGTTTCGTTTTATTTTTCTACCGCGTCTTCTCAAGGAAGGAACAAATGAGAGGCAAATCAGCAAGAGGTGCCACTGCAAACCCGCCTAGAACAAGCGCAAGCCCAGGAGCCATCAGGAAATATATGGTGAATGAGCCCAGTAAAGTAAGCCCGGATAAATCAACAGGGACCAAAAACAAAACACCAGAGCGCCCAGTTAAAGTTGGGACTAGAAGTCAAGTGGCTGATACAGAAACAAGACCCTCTGCTAGTGAGATAGAGGCAGAAGTGCCAATGGTACCCCAACAGGAAAAACATCTCCCCACCAAGGGGGAAATCGCAGAAATGTTCGCGAAATTGGAGGCCTCAATCAAAGAGGAGATCAGTACTGTGCACGAGAACATGAGCCACATTTTAAAAAGAGTGGAGGAAGCTGAAAATATAATGGACAAACAAGAGGCAGAAATCAAAAATCTGCAATTTCAGATGGAAGCACTGCGGATCGAACAGAGAAATATTAGGTACAGAATGGAAGACCAAGAGAACCGTAGTAGAAGAAAGAACCTTCGGATTAGAGGCCTTCCGGAAACGCAAGGTGAAAAAGAGAATTTACAGGACAAAATGGAGGCAATTTTCAATGATCTGAGAAACCCTAGCGAAGTCTGCAGCAAATTAAAACTGGACAGAGTGCACAGGATTAGAAAACCAGCGGAAATGTCATAGTGCGATTCCACAATTATCAAGATAAAGAGCAGATCAGTTAAAATTTAAGGAAAGGGTTGGGGGGGAGCAGGAGGGGAGGGGAGGGGGGGTGGGAAAAGGAAGGGGCTCTACAACCAAATGGGTCATGAGCTAATACCATAAAGAGAAGCACATAAATGAGAGTGAGAGTCGATGTCCAGTTTAAAAATTATCTCTTATAACGTCCGGGGCCTGAATTCCCACGTAAAACGTGCTAATATCCTATGTGAATTGAAGTTTTTGAATGCCGAGGTGGTGATGCTACAAGAGACACATTTAAGTACCAGTAAGAATCAAAAAATTTATTCTAGAGATTTCCCAGTATGGTATTACGGTGACTCGCCAATAAAAGGGGCTAGAGGAGTCGCCATAGGGTTTGCCAGGGAGACCAGATTTGAACTGGAGAAGGGGTTAGCCGACCCGGAGGGTCGGTTCCTCTTCCTTAATGGTAAAATCAATGGCCAGAAGTTCTCCCTGGCAAACATCTACGGGCCAAATAGAAACTCTTATAGAAAAGTAATAGGAATATTGGCAAAATTTGAAGAATTTAAGACAGTAAAGGCCATTATTGCAGGAGTCTTCAATATATGTTTAGACCCTGGAAAGGATTGCTCGTCACATGCCCGGGGGATGGGGGGGAGTCTGGGCAGGTAAACTCAAAAAGAAGCTGCAACAGTTGCAGCTGGTGGATGTATGGAGGATCCAGCATGGTGACATAAGGGACTATACCTTCTTTTCCCCCGTACATGTGACATACTCGAGACTTGACTTCTTCCTGGTTGAACATAGGTTGTTGAAAGAGGTCATGGAGGCAGTCATCAGTAACATGACGTTTTCTGATCATGCTCCGGTGAGCCTGCAAATAAAAATAGGGGGACCTCGTATACAGGGCTCAGGGTGGAGACTGAACGAAGACCTGTTACAAGACAAAGATACCTTAAAGAGAATTAAGGAAGAACTGGAGTGGTACTTTAAAATAAATGTGCCTGGGGAAGTAAACAAGGCCACAGTCTGGGAGGCCCATAAAGCGTATATCAGGGGCATACTTATGATGGTAGGCACAGAAAAAAAAAAAGAGATGGAAAAAAGAAAGGTCAGCCCTGGTAAAAGTAATCCAAGAATTAGAGCAACAACATAAAACATCGGGAGGGAAGGAGACCTGGATAAACCTACAAAAAAGAAGAGAAGAGTTGAGGGCTAATACAGAACAGGAAATGCGAAAAATGTATAACCTAGTCAAGAAAGATAGATATATCAATGGTAATAAACCAGTAATAAACCAGGCTCCTCGTCAGGGCCTTGAAAAAAAAGAAAGCGAATAATTACCGTATATACTCGAGTATAAGTCGAATTTTTCAGCCCTTTTTTTTGGGCTGAAAGTGACCCTTCGACTTATACTCGAGTACCTGCCGTCTGTCTGCATGATCAGCGTGTCATGCAGGCAGACGGCGGCCGGCGTAGTGTTCGCCGGCTATTGCAGCTTTCAAAAGCCGCGCCTCCTGCTCATCTGTGATAGGCTGAACAGCTGTCAGTGTACAGCCTATCACGGACATTCTCTCATCCTCGTCCGTGGTATGAGAATGAGAGAATGTCCGTGATAGGCAGTCAGCGGTCAGCCTATCACAGACGAGGAGGAGGCGCGGCTTTTGAACTGTGGAATGGCCGCCGAACAGTATCATCACACGCCGGCCGCCGATTGAAGATGGAGATCGCCACAGAGAGGATGGAGATCGCCACAGGGAGGCTGCACAGGACACAGGTAGGACACATGCACACATACATGTACAGGACACAGGACATGTACAGGACACACACACACACACATACACACACACATACACACACATGTACAGGACATGTACAGGACACACACACATGTACAGGACACACACACACATGTACAGGACACAGGACATGTACAGGACACACACACACACACACATGTACAGGACATGTACAGGACACACACACATGTACAGGACACACACACACACACACATGTACAGGACACAGGACATGTACAGGACACACACACACACACACACATGTACAGGACATGTACAGGACACACACACATGTACAGGACACACACACACACATGTACAGGACACAGGACATGTACAGGACACAGGACATGTACAGGACACACATGTACAGGACACACACACATGTACAGGACACATGCACAGGGTACAGGTAGGCTGCACAGGACACAGGGAGGCATGCAGCTGCAGATGGGCATTATTGACCCTCTGCATTTTTCACCCTCGACTTATACTCGGGTCAATAAATTTTTCCCAGTTTTTTGTGGTAAATTAGGGGCCTCGACTTATACTCGGGACGACTTATACTCGAGTATATACGGTATATAGAAAAAATCAAGTCCAAACCGGGTGAAATTAAGCACAAAACGTGCGACATCGCGAAAGCATTCCATGACTTTTATGGTGAGTTGTACGCAATAAATGCAAATAACTCACACGAGTCAAATAGACGTAAGCCAGAGGATAATAAAAAATTTTTGAAAGAGGCGAAATTAACCAATAAACGATGATAAAGCCATATTAGAAACCCCTATAACCGAACAGGAACTTAAGAAAGTCCTACAGGATACTCCAAACGGGAAAAGCCCAGGCCCTGATGGGTTGACTGTCCTTTATTACAAAAAGTTTCAGGAAACATTGATTCCCATAATGTGTTCATACATGAATGGGATAGGGGAAAAGTGGGAGATGAGGAAGGAAGCACTAAAAGCAAGTATCGCCATCATTAGGAAAGAAGGGAAAGACAGCACGTTATGTTCCAGCTATAGACCCATCTCTCTCCTGAACGTTGACACAAAGCTATTTGCAAAGATTTTGGCCGACAGATTGAAAAAGATCATTAATGAGGTTGTCTACTCTGATCAAGTGGGCTTCGTGCCGGGCAGGGAAGGGAGAGATAATGGCATTAAAACGTTAATGGTGTCCCAGATAATGAAGGACAGGGGAGCCCCAGGTCTACTCCTGTCGATGGATGCTGAAAAAGCTTTCGACAGGGTAGACTGGGGCTTCATGTGGGACACTCTCGAGGAGATTGGTATAGGTAACAATATGCTTAGTAAGATAAAAGCCCTATATACTTCCCCCACTGCAAGAGTTAAGGTGAATGGCACGCTCTCTGAACCTTTTAAAATGTACAACGGCACTAGACAGGGGTGCCCACTCTCACTGCTCTTCGTGCTGACGCTAGAACCTTTATTGGTTAGGATAAGACTCAGCCCGGATATCAGTGGGGTCAAAATTGGGGAAGAAGAGTATAAAATTGCCGCTTTTGCGGACGACGTCTTATTGTACGTCACCCACCCGAGGATCTCCCATCCGAACCTACTAGAGACCATCAAAACTTATGGCAGATTATCTAACTCCCGGGTAAACTCAACTAAGTCGTAAATATTGGAAATAGTAGAAGATAAAGTAGGGGATAAGGCCTATCAAAAGAGTCTCCCATTTATGTGGGGGATAAAAGAGCTTAATTATCTAGGGGTTAAAATCTCTCCAGGGAAAGAGACATTGTTCCAAGCCAATTACATGGCACTTCTTAACGAGATCAGGTCTGATTTGAATAAATTCCCGCGCAACTAACTCTCATGGGGAGATAGAATAAACTTACTCAAAATGTCAGTTCTCCCAAAAATCATATATAAAATTCAAATGCTCCCAATTTCAATTTCGCAGAATTTTTTGAATAAATTGCACACTTTGTTTACAACGTTTATATGGAGGGGTAAAAAACCACGAATTAAGTATGCACAATTAGTTAATGATAAGAGGAAGGGGGGGTGGGGGGCACCCGATATCAAGAAATATTATGTAGCCATAGTTATCTCACGTATTTTAGATTGGGCGAAAAATAATAAAGAAAAACAATGGGTGAAAATAGAGAGTAAAATGAGTGGGGTGGATTTGGGTAAAAATGTGTGGATACCACCACAGTTTAGAAAACTAAGCATTAAAACATTAGATATCACTAAACACGCTTTAAATTTATGGGATAAAATACACGATAATGAGAAATGGGGGTATAACTCACCGTTAATCCCGCTTAAGGATACAGATTATTTTCAGCCGGGGAGGGAAGATTTGTTTGGGAGATGGATACTGAAGGAAAAGGCCCAACTAAAAGACATCATGAGTAAGGGCAAGTTGTGTTCATACCAGGAGTTAAAAGCAAAAGATAAATGGTTCACCATTGATATGTGGAAGTACAGGCAGTTGAAACATTTTATTGATACACTCCCGCAACCAATGAGGTCGATGGAAGATCTTCGCCCCCTCGAAAAAGTGCTACTGGAGAAAAAAGGGAGGGGGGAGTGTCTAGGATCTATAGAATCTTGATCAAAATAGGAGAAGTGGAGCGCCTGACATTCTTTAGGAAGTGGGAGGAGGAACTAGGAAATAAGATTAGTGATAGGGAGGTGGGGATGGTCCTGGAAAGAGTGAATGCTACATCAGTGAACTATAGGGTATCCGAGATGAATTATAGAATCTTGACGAGAATGTACATCACTCCGGATAGAGTACATAAAATACGGAAAGAAGTATCGCAATCATGTTGGAGGGGTTGTAAGGACACTGGGACAATGGCACATATATGGTGGCTGTGCCCGGAAATGAAAATATACTGGGGGGAGATAAGGAGAATCATATTTGAGATCACCAGCAGGAGGATTGCGGATGACCCTTGGGTTTGCTTACATCATGGGAGTAACATGCCCACAAAAAAGTATTTGAAATCACTGTTGCCGCATCTCCTTAATGCGGCTTAAAGTCTTATCCCTAGACACTGGTTGGATAGAAGTAGACCTACAATGCGGGAGTGGCTGAACAAAATAGAGGAAATTCACTGCCTGGAGTACCTGAGATACAGCGAAGGGACAGAGATGGAAGAGTTTGAAGAGACGTGGAGAGACTGGGTAAAATATAAGTTATCCTCTCAATCGGCCGAGGCGTGGCGACAGAGCCGGATAACTCATCAAATAGAAATCTAAACATTAATTCGAGTCAGACATAACGCACTCAAACGGGGTAAAAGAGCAGGAGGAGGATAGCGATAGGTACAGGTCATGACCACGGTTGGATGAGCTGGTGGGGTAGGCTTGGGGGGGTTGGGTGGGGATTAGTCACTAAGCGGGAGGGGGGGAAGGATCTAGGGGTATAAAATGTTTATTTATGGGGGTTATCTGCATTGTTGGTTGGCATCATTACTATTTAACAAATGAATGATGAAAAAAGAGTAAGCCACTATGATGTGAAATTATTAAGGGATGAGATTGACTTGAAAGTTGAAACAATATCTCCCAAATAAACTCTTTGCTGATGTGGCATAAGAAAAAAAAAAAAAAGAGAAAAAAAAGTGATCATTACATCAAGAAAGAAAATGTTACATGGTGAAATTTCTGGATTAAACATAACCAATGTAAAGATCTTATTCAAAAAAAATCTAAGAAATCGAAGAACTGAACATCATCACCTGCCCAAATGAGGAAATGTCGTCTATGTATCTTACCCAACATTTGATATGGTTAGAAAAATTATCAGAAGGATAAATATAGCATTCCTCGAGGTAACCCACCAAGAAGTTTGCAAAAGAGGGGGCAGCAGAGCTCTACATAGCAGTTCCATGGATCTGCGCATATTTAGTCCCCTCAAATGCAAAATAATTGTTTGTGAGCGCAAAGTCAAGGCATTCGATCAAAAACTCATTTGGTACATTTGACAGTTCTGAACTAGTCAGGAAATGCCTAACAGCCTGCAATACAGCTTGATTAGGTATGCATGTGTATAAAGATCAAATGTCCATGGTTGCAGGTTTCCATCCATCATCAAAATTCGTGAAGGCATTACGTTTCTCCAAAAAGTCCTCTGTGTCCCTAATATAAGCCAGTAACTTCCTCACCAAGGGTTGTAAGTAATAATCAAGGAATTGGGCCAGTGGTTGGGTAATCAACTTTGTGCCAGACACTATCGGTCTAAATTTTTGTGGATTTTTGTGAATTTGTGCCTTTATGGATTTTGGGTAAACCGTAAATGACCAGACAGCGAAGGTGTTTATTATATAGAAATACAGCAGTGTTGTCAGATATCCAATCATTCGACTTTCCAATGTGAATCAAGGAACTTAATGCTTTCTTGATTCTTTGCAAAGTGTTCTTTTAAGCTCAACATAACTTGTTGTATCAGACCACTATAGACCCGCCTTTTCGGCCGGTGAGCCAGGGATATACTCTTCCCTCCTGGTAGTCTTGGTTTATTTGTTTAAATTTGTCTCATTTGGCCTGTTTTTGTCTTGCTGTTTATGTCGAGCTATCTATTTTCGACCGTGTATCAGGTTGCTTGTCTTTGTCTTGAACAGACAGTTCCAATGCAGTTAACTCCTTGTTAACTTGACACAGCTGTAATTTCACTTCCTCGATAACAATCAGCATAAAGTTAAGCGAGCTCTGAGTGACTGTCACACCATTATTCACAGATTTCACGATTGGCGGCCAATCGTGTGTTGGTTTTTGATGCGGAAACCCCATGTGAGTTTCTTCATCCTATAGTACTCAGAAAGCATCTGACCATGTAGTTCCAAGTCAGCTCATCTTTTCTTTAACCGCTTGATGTTACGATAAAGGTCGGTGACAGTGTCGGTTCCAAATGCTTTGTCTTCATCCCAAGGAAAAAGGATAGTATCAATTTCTTCCTGGCTGTATATGCTGCTGAACCTCTTATCAGATTGGGAAGAGGCAGCTTCATCCAATTCCATCTGTCGACTTGGCGTGATAACCGATTGAGCAGAACAGTAGATATCATGTCCCGTATTGTGTGGGCACGATCAGACGATGAGACCCTCAAGTAGGGGGGCTGTCAGGGGTGCAAGATGTGGAAGCCAATCACATGTAATATTCCATATTCCCATCACACAGGTTCCTTGGGAAAGCTCTAGGATACTGGGTGTTATAGCAACCACCAGCTGGAGACTTTATCATGAAAGTCACAATGGATATATTTGTCAGCACACCATGGATCTTAAGTCCAAAAGTTTTTTATTCAAGCATTTTCACGACAAGCAAGAGTGCAACGTTTTAGAGTCATGCAGGACCCCTTTGTCAGGCATGTGATAAGTGTAAGGTAACAGTGAAACATATTTAAACAAAACATCCACCAATCAAAAAGAGGCAAAAAGTAAAAAAACACACACTCCTGGATAGGTGTGACATCATCAGTCCCGCCACAAAGCCAGTAATTATCAATAGACATCTTGCAGTATTGTATAGTTGTGTACAGCTGGATTGCCCACTCGCATGGTCACTGACCTGTGTATAGGTGTCAGCACCAGCAGCATCAGTAATAATGTTCTTTCGTAGCTCGATCGGGCACATCTGTCAGAATCGCTTGATCCAAGCTAAACAGATATCGGGACAGGCATCATGGGTTGCCTGGCAACGGTACATAATCCAATCAAACCGGAATCGCTGGACGCGCATGCACAATGTGGCCGGCCATTACCTAGTGACCGGGGACGCTATCAGGCCAGAGCCGCAGACACCTGATTGCAGGTCCACACTGTAGGAGAGTGGCTCCTGCACGCTCGGTGTCTGTCTTGTCAGGGATTTGTTGCAGTGCCCACACCGGATCTAGGCACTGACCACAACGGTGGGTCTTCTGCAGCCAGGACACAGCAAACACAGCCTTTCTGTTCCTTCGATCAATCCGAGGGCGAATCCCCTATGATGCTCCAGCCGCACGCGGCGGTAACAACCAGTGTCACCTTCTGCAGTTCAGGCAGCTAGGTTGGTACGGGGTACACTTGTGTACCATCCTCCATCTTGCTCCTCTCTCTTTCCACATGCAGGGTGTACTGGGTTGGCTTCAGGCTGTAGCTCCACCTCCCTCTTAGACTTTCTGCCGCTCTGATAAGCAGTACTGCTCCTGTGCACTCTGTAACGTCTTCCTGGCTGGACTGAAATTTGCAGGCATGAACAGCATGTTCGCAATCACTGTATACATACTAATACTCGCAGAACTTGTTGGAACATGCAGCTCAGTACCGATCGTGTCAGAGCAACTGAATGCAGACAGCAATGAAAGTTCACTGTGGTTGATATGAGCAGCAGCAATATCTGTAAAATATGCCACACTGTTTTTAGCAGGATCAGGACAGTTTTTAGCTTCAGGCATGGTTGGACAACTGATGGACCCCCTTCTTCAGGAACCCACCTGCTCACTCTGTTTGTCAACAGCAGACGTCTCTGTGCGCATTTAACTGTTCTCAGCTGGCCATTGCAGCACACAATCACTTTCCCCAGTTCTCTGCAGACCTCTGGGCATTTTGTAATCCATGGGCACAATCGCCCGCCATTGTTGCCACAAGCGACAGCACACACCATTCTCACTGATTAAAGCAGGCTCTGGTGTATCACAAGTAGCTGTCCCAGCCACGGCTAGGTCAACTGGGCATGCAGTATAGCTGGTTGACAATCACATCCCTGTGGTTGCTATGGACACTCGCACTTTAACACCAACATGACATTTAAAGTTCAGCAATGCACAATTCTGGCCTCCCACCCACATCTCCTTGTGGACTTGAATGAAGAACAGTTTCTGGCTCCATAGTTTCCTGTTGCTAGGGTTAACTGCCGTGCAGGGCACCATGGGCGAATCCCGGATGAGCCCCTAAATATAGCACTACCCCCGTAGAAGTCGCGAATGTCTCGGGTCCCCACATCCAGTCACATAGCATTCCCTTCATACATTGCAACAGAGAAAACAGTCCTTGGCTTGTTTTTGATGTTTTATTAGGGGTTGATAACTTGGATGGGGTAGGGAATTATGGGATGCCCAAATTGAGAATGTCCAAAACACTGAACCAGGGACAACTTCCTCCCAATTTCAAAAATGCCCTCTTCCTTCCACTTGCACAAACTTGGTTTTCAGTGCACAGCACCTGTTGCTCACTCCTGTGGGAACTAGCAGGATATTGCTAGTTCAGAAAAGGCCCATTACAGGCTGAAACTTTCAGTCCCTTGACAAAAGTAGTTTAATGTGAGTGAACAGCATGACATCTTTCCTTCTGCTTCCCTGTGGCCACGGATACCAGCGCCACTTGCTTGCAGAAAATGCTAGCCCACCTGGCTGCCACCAGCCACGCCTGGCTGATCTTCCTCCCAGTCCTCCCGACTTTCTGCCCCAGTCCTGCCCGACTGGCACACACATATGGAGACCTCTCAGGGAAATTTTAGATGAAGACTTGTAGTCTTCAAGCAAGACCTGCTACAGATGGCAGTCTCTCCCCTTGTCTGTCCCTACACCATGCTGATCTACTCACGGTCTCTCCTTGCTCCTTCCCGCTGCCTCTCCAGCATGAAACCTTCCACTGCCTCCTGTTTTAGGATCCTTTCAGGCCAGCGTTCCTGAGCACCTGGCCTGAGGCAAACCCCCCCCCCCGGTAAGGGGTCCCTGAAGGGCCACCGACAGCCTCTCCTCAGCACTGCCTCTCCATCTTCCACCCGACTTCCCTGCTGGAATGGCCCATGTCTATTTATGGGTTTGTCTCAGTCCCCTGCCTGCCCACATGTGGGGATTGGCTGAGTACCCATAAATATTCATGGCAGCTGGAAGACCTGGTGATTTCTGCAAGACACCAACAGAAAAAATATCACAAGACATGGGCGATATGGAAACAATTCATTCTCTCCCCAGAGGGCATTGCTCTCAGAGCTTCCTAATAGAACAGGCACCTTAGTGCATCCAAACCTCGGGGGCTGTCTTGAATCAACCAGGGCCCTAGCCTGTCCCACCCTAATAATCTACCCCCTGCTCTCCTTCATTCTTTCTCCCCCCCCCCTCTTTCCCATGTGTCTTCCCCCCTTCTTACTTTCCCTTCTTTTGGTTGTTAATGCAAGCACACAAATAGTACACCAGCTGGAGGATGGAGATGGAAAAAGGAGGAGGGAATAGGACAGCAAAATGTGTAATGTGTAAGAAGATGAAAGGACCCTAGGGCTCCTTACCTTATCCCTTGGACAAATAAATATGCATATGTAATGTTCATATTAATGTATACTTCATCATCTCATATCAACCTAACAGAGATGTAATATCTGTAACAAAACTGTATGATCAAATGTGCATATGAAACCTGCTATTCCTTCTATCCATAATGTTGTTTATTATGGGGACGTTGTATGCTTGTATTGCACTGTCTTTGCCCACGTTGGGCGTTAATATAAAAAAAAATTATACTTGAAATATTCATGGAAATTCCTCCTAACCCTCACCCTCTATAGGTATAGAGGGTTCTCCAACCTTTCGTACACTAGGGGAAGGCACCAAAGAGCTGATAGAATAAGTCATCCAGCCCTGGCCTCTAGTAACCCTGACCCAATTCAGTGACTCAGGTTATTCCTGGCCAGAATATGCTTTTACCTACTCTCCACTCTAGTAGCACACACTAGAGAGTGCTACACATGTGCAAGCAAGAATGCTGTTTTTTATTTTCCTTGCATGTTCTCTTCAGATCTAGAGCAAGTGCACTCGAAGTGAAAGGACTATTTGTCTTTAGTAAATACACTCCACTGTGTGCTAAAAGGTGTCCCTCTTAATCATTTTAGTAAGTTAGCAGAACTCCTGCATCAGCACTGCTAAAGACTTCCTGCCAACTGTCCTATACTAGCACTAGAGGCTGAAGAAGGGTGGTCAGTGCAAGGAGGGAAGGGTAGTAGCCCATTCAACATCCACTGTCTTCACCGCTGCAGCTGAAGTAACCAGGGTCAGTGGGGCATTGCTCTAATTTACATAAGTAGCTGTTTTGCAGTTGTGGGTGATTGAATAGAAACTGTGACTGGATCCCTGGGCACCTGCCAGGTCCTAGGCTCCTGCCTAGGGTACCTTAAGCTCTGTGAATAATGGGTAAAGAGGTTTAAATAGAAGCACAGCAAACTTAGTTAATTTGGAACAGAAACCATGATTAAATACAGGGGTCTTGTAGGGACTTGACAAGCATGGCACTGCACAAAGAGTAAGTTGGAAATTTGAAGCAAACATTCTGTAATATAGGAGAGATAGAAACTTGGGGGTTGGTTTACTAAAACTGGAGAGTGCAAAATCTGGTGCAGCTGTGCATGGCAGGCAATCCAGTATCCTTTGTCTTGCTTGTAGCAGGGTGACTGCATCCTTTCCCAGGCATCTGAGATGTAAAGTAATCAAATCAAAAAAGCTGTGATGGTGGGAATGTACCACATCCTATAATGTCAATATATTCAAACAAAAAGGAAAATAGATTTTTAAGGCACCATATAAACAAATAATTTTGTTACACCGTGGTTGATCCTCCAAATTGCTACCCTTTTGCGGACATCCCTTTGTCCCATCATTACTATTTATACCATATAAACAAACCTAAAAATTGATTCGAAAACATTTATTGCAAATAGCTTTTAAAAGAATCAATTAAAATGCTCTTCTGTAGAATACGTTCACAGCCAGTATAGATGCATAATTACAATATTATAATATAGCACCTCCATTACAGGCCTCTCCATATGTACAGCTTATCACCTTAGTGATAACTTGAGATGGTCCGAACACCCCCTGCTTCGGTTCGTACCAGAACCTGAACTGTGAACCCTATTAAAGTCTATGGGACCGAACTTGAAAAATCAAAAGTGCCTATTTTGAAGGCTTATATGCAAGTTATTGGCCATAAAAAGGGTTTGGGGGCCCGGGTACTGCCATGGGGGACATGTATCGATGCAAAGAAAAAATTTTTTTTTAAGACAATATATTTTTATTGAAAGTTTTCATAAACAAACAATAAGGTAATAACAAACATTGCAAGACAATAGTCGCAAGTGCCATGGTAGTTTCAATAAAGAGCGATAATGTAATGTAATGTAATGTAAATACCTGTTATCCCAACGGGGCTCACACTGTAACAGGTATATCCAGTATCTCACAAAAGTGAGTACACCCCTGAACAAATGACACTTTTCTACAATGTAAAGTAGTGAGTATACAGCTTGTATAACAGTGTAAATTTGCTGTCCCCTCAAAATAACTCAACACACACACAGCCATTATTGTCTAAACCGCTGGCAGCAAAAGTGTGTACACCCCTAAGTGAAAATGTCCAAATTGGGCCCAAAGTGTCAATATTATGTGTGGCCACCATTATTTTGTAGCACTATCTTAACCCTCTTGGGCATGGAGTTCACCAGAGCTTCACAGGTTGCCACTGGAGTCCTCTTCCATTCCTCCATGACGACATCACAGAGCTGGTGGATGTTAGAGACCTTGCGCTCCTCCACATTCAGTTTGAGGATGCCCCACAGATGCTCAATAGGGTTTAGGTCTGGAAACATGCTTGGCCAGTTCATCACCTTTACCCTCAGCTTCTTTAGCAATGCAGTGGTAATCTTGGAGGTGTGTTTGGGGTCATTATCATGTTGGAATACTGCCCTGCAGCCCAGGAGGGGATCATGCTCTGCTTCAGTATGTCACAGTATATGTTAGCATTCATGGTTCCCTCAATGAACTGTAGCTCCCCAGTGCCGGTGTTCTGTCGAGAAGTGCCCCCCATCGAATAGTGCCTGCGCATGCGCCGGACGGAGCAGCTCTTCAGGTGATTTGCCGATCAGCTGGAGTGACGTGACCAGGGCGCAAGCGCTCATCGTAGGAGGTATCTCTCGGTGGGAGATACCATTTCACGGCCACAATTGAAACCTATACAAACAGTGGGGGGAGACCGTAGTTCTCACATTGTGCCTCGCTGTTGCGGGGCGGCTTTACAGTGTGCTGATAATCCGGTTTTGTCTGTGTTGCAGGGCAGGTTTGCTGTGTTGAACGCCCGGTTTTGCCTGTGTGAAAGGTCAGGTTGCAACACAGACAGAACCAGCTCTTCAACACAGCCACTAGCCGCCCTCCAGCAGCAGCTATGCACAATCTGAGAACTACGGTCTCCCCCGCTGTTTGTATAGGTTTAAATTGTGCCTGTGAAATGGTATCTCCCATTGAGAGATACCTCCTACAATGTGCGCATGCGCCGTGGTTACGTCAGCCCAGCTGATTGGCAAATAAGGTGCATGCGCAGTACACACCGGGCACTATTCGATGGGGGGCACTTCGCAGTACATACCGTCAGCACTCATGTAGCCCCAGACCATCACACTCCCATCAGGCTATATACAAAATGTAGGCAAGATATGGTGAAAAATACTCCTGTGCTTGTGAAGCCGTTTGCTGCAGTAAAAGGGTAGTATTGTAGAAAGTGGAAGGACTGGAGGAGATGATAGAGCGTGTCCCGCTGCCTTAACTGACCAGGGGTGGTCTGGAAAGGACTGTATGGTAGGAGGTGGATGGAAGGCGCGTGATCAGACGCTTAAATCAAAACATGTATGGTTTAATCATGTATAGGGAATACAAACATATAAATATTGAATCATACAAATACTACATTGCATAAAAACAGGTAACAAAATAGGCACTAAAAAATTAAAATTGGGGTATGCCCATGTTGAGGCAGGTATTTTAAAAGGGCTGACGCGTTTCAAGGGTAACCTCTTCATCAGAGCCAGGAGAACAGGAACACAGTCTGTATGGGCCGGTAGGCCGACATGTGTACATGGAAAGGAGTGGCTAGTAGGAGGGGATGTCCTGTGGTGGACAGTTGATTATTCCAAGTTCCATACTAGTCCATGTCCAGGTTTTCTAGGTGGGATATAAATCAGGACAGTATATACCGTACACATACACTCACATACATATAAATATAAAAGGGACATAAAAGATGCACTGTGAAATGTTGAGAGGTGTTGTCTCACCACATGGTGTAACCAGTTGTGCTTATGTACAAAGGACATGCGCATGCGTGTGAAGACAACTCTGCCAGTACGTGAATCACTGTGTAAACACACAGGTATGGATGTATGCCGATGCTCACATGCTCACAAAGAGCATAAAATAGGGGCACAGAGATGACCGTGCGGTTGTGCAAGAGACAAAGATGTATTCATATACATAGAAATCCATGAAAACACATGTAAATATACAAGAGGACGTATAGAAATAGAGCCCACCTAAATAAACACAAATCATGTGCCTATGTTGAGGATGTGTTACAACAGTAGGGTGGGAATAAACAGTTTGTGCAGCATGATGGCAGACAGTGACTGAAGTGGATGCGTTGCGGGAATATAGTGGTACTGATGGCTGAAAAGTGGAAATGGCAGACAGGTAGACTGAAGAGGGATCGCACCTACCAACGAATGTAATGGGAATGTATATTAACTGTATTTTCCTTTGCGATGGTATTTGGCTGTCAGATATGCCTGTGGTGAAAACAGGGGATGAGCAGGGGGAAGCAGCAGAATGTAACCAGAAAAGGGGGGGGCACTGGTGGGTTAAAAGGATAGGGGAGGCTGACAGAGAACTTTCCATGCCCGAGCCGAGCCGTCGTAATAGACGGCAGGCTCGTGTGGCTCCCATCAGCGAGCCCCTGAGAGGAGCTTGGAGAGAGGAATGGCTCAGAGGGGAGTGGAGGAGTGGTTATGGGCACAGGGGGAATCTGTGCTCAGTGCGCTGGCACGAAAATATGCAGGCATCAGGTGCATAGAGCCACACACACACCAACAAGTGTGCTGGCAGTAATGTGTATAGAGGAGTGAAAAAGCTATTGTTAAAGCCAGTATTACCATGTACAGTGCTGTGACGCGAATATAGTGTGTAACTAAGGTATAGATTGTAAAATATTACGTAGTGGGCTATATGGGTTGTGTGAATGCGGCAGAAATAAATGATGTGGGGAGAGGTGGTATACTTAGACTGCGGGGACGGAAGTAACGGGGTGTAAAAGGTATACTGTATGTTGGGAAGAAGATGGGTGAAGGTGATGATCAGGCGGGAGGGCGGGGACGGATGGGGGGGTGACTGAGAGAGGGAGGGGACGGATGGGGGGGTGACTGAGAGAGGGGGGGGCGGATGGGGGGGATGACAAGGTGGCAAAGCATGATGGTAATGATCCTGCATCTAGATAACCCCGTGGATTTCTAAATCTTCATTCATCCCATCGGGGACCATTGACCCAAGAGTAAAAATCCAGAAAGATTCTTGTTTACAGAGTTTTCTAAATCTCCTCCCATTGTCAGTGTCTTTTTTGATGGCTTCAATGCCAAATACTTTGAGGCCTGTTGGGTTGCCATTATGAAGTGCCTGGGTACTGAATAGCTGTGGCTTTTTTTATCCTTCAAGGGATGATGGTACGTGTTGCTATTGATAATGCTACATTTATGTTCGCTGAATCTTGTCCTAAGTGGGCGTGTTGTGCGCCCAACATACAGGAGGCCGCATGGACAAATTAGACCATAGACTAGATAGGAGGTGCCACAGTTGATGAACTGTTTGATTCTGTGCTTCTGGCCATCGGACCCCATGACTTTTTTTTTTGCGGTGTGCCATAAAGGCACAGGCTCCACAGTTTTTGGTTCCACACTTGTAGTTGCCCTTCTGATCAAAGATGGATGTCCAATGGCCGGTGGGGATCTTAGTTTGGCTCTGAGGTTTTCGTACTCTGCTTGGAGCTATTAGACTTCTAAGATCTTTGGATTTTCGAAACACCACTACCGGTTTGGATGATAGAACTGGGTTGAGGATGGGATCTTGCTGGAAAATGTTCCAATTTTTCTCGATAACTCTCTGTATGTCAAATGCTTTGGTATTATATTGTGTACTGAATCTGATGGAGTTAGAGACATTTCTGTCGGTAGTGTGCTTGTTTGGACTTCTTTTTTTGGCCTCCATTGCCATAGTGACTGAGGGATGTTTGTCATACTGGGTCCAATATTTGTAGAAGGCTTGTTTAATGAGAGATTCTTCATAGCCCTTCTCGAGAAATTTCTTTTTCAGGATGGACCTTTGTTTTTCATAGTCGCTTCTTTTAGTTCAGGTTTTTTTCAGTCTGCAGAATTGTCCATAGGGTATGTTGCGGATCCATTTGGGATGGTGGTGGCTTTTGGCATGGAGGTAGGAATTTCCAGCACTAGGTTTGAAATGGGTTTTAGACACAATCTTGCCTTCTTCATCGATTTGAAGGTCTAAATCCAAAAAGACGAGTGATGTGTTATCGACCACATGGGTAAATGAGATACCATATGGATTAGAGTTGCAGTGTTCCAGAAATTTGTTTAGATCCGCATGTGATCCATTCCAAATGATCAGGATATCATCAATATATCTGGTGTATAGGGCAAGCTGATCTTTGAAGGGATTGTTGGTCCAGATGAAAAGGTCTTCCCACATGCCCATGAAAAGGTTTGCGTAGCTAGGGGCAAATTTTGCTCCCATAGCAGCCCCCTTGGTTTGACGAAAAAACTCACCCACGAAGGAGAAGTAGTTGTGGGTGAGGCAAAATTCGATGGAGTTGAGGAGAAATTTGGTCTGTAGAGGGTGTATGTTACTCTTGTAAAGAAAGTATTTGGCTGCTTCTATGCCATATTTGTGTTCGATGGAGGTGTAGAGAGAGGAGACATCCAATGAGAACCATTTGAAATGCGGTTGCCACGAGAACGATGAGAGGATGTTGAGCATATGTCCAGAATCCTTTACGTATGATGGTAGTTGTACTACTAGGTCTTGTAGGAAGTGGTCAATGTAACAACCTAGGTTACTGGTTAGGCTATCGATCCCAGCAATGATGGGTCTGCCCGGTGGATTTATCTTAATCTTATGAATCTTGGGGATGTGGTAGAAATGGGGAGTAAGTGGATGCTGTTTGTTTAGGAAGAGGAATTCGCTTTTCGTGATGATTCCATTTTCCCTAGCCTGGTTTAGTAGGGCTTCGAGGGAGGTTGAGAAGGATGGTAGTGGATCAGCGGGGAGTTTCTCATATGTGTCGATATCTCCAAGGAATCTCGAGGCCTCTGCCAGATAATCATCTTGATTTTCGATTACTGGACCACCGCCTTTGTTGGCTTGCCTGATAATGATGTCTTCTCTGTCCTGGAATTTCTTAAGGATTTCTTTGGGGACTTCGTGATCTTTATTCCTAATGTTTTTGTATTTGTCACCGAAGCAGTTTTTTTGGCAGATCCTTTTAATTTTGTCTAGCACTATCTCATAGAAGATTGGAATGAATTTTCCCTTTGCCCAATGGGGATGGAAGGAAGACTTTGGTTTGAAGTTAGTGTGTGATCTGTTTTTCCATGAGGGCTAAAAGTTCCGGTTCTGTTTCGTAGTCTTCGCAGGCTCCCTCCTGAAATAAACTCTCTAGATTTTCGAGTGCGTTGTCCGTATTTAGTGCAATGTTGTCGGACGGAGTGCTTTCGGATGAGGATGATGCTTCAAGGGGTGATTTGCAAAGAGCGAAATACCTTTTCAGGGTGAGATTTCTCGTGTACCTATTTAGGTCTATAAAGATCTCAAAAAAGGTTTGGGGGGTTTTTAGGGGCAAAGTTGAGACCCTTACGAAGAATGTTGAGTTCTGTGTCATCGAAGACTAAACTAGATAGATTAAAAATCTTAATTGTGGTGTGTGTTGGAGTTATCTTTTCCCTTTTTTTGGTGCTCTTTCCTCCTCGTCGACCTCTTTTTCTTACCAACCTCTGTTGAAATTCCAGAGGGGATTCTTGTTGAGCCGTGGGGTTCCAGCTCCCCACAGCTCCCTCTTCTAAAAAAATGCATGGTGGTGTGTTTTCCATCTGTTTTTGCTGAGTAGGTGTATTGTTCGTCTGCTGGTTGATATGGTAGTCAGTTGTGGTGGTACCTGGCGGTAGAGTGTGGTTCATGCTTTTTGTTGAAGTGGTGGCAGAGACATTAGTCTGTCCTTGTGTTTGTTGCGCTTTGGCTCCTGATGATGGAGTTCGGCCATTTTCCAATTTTTTGGGCCATTTCGTTTTGCCATTGTGGGATGTAGGGTTGTAGGCTGTCGTCTGGTGGTCTCTCTGGGTCGGGAAGTACCCCTCTTTCCTTTTCCCTTGAGTGTTATTTGGATGTTTTTGTGGTAGGGAGTTTCTGTGCGATCTCTGTCTTGTGGTGTTGCCCTTATTGATATTGTGTTTAGTGTAGCGTGGAGGACTCAAAGGGCGTATGTCATTTCGAGGGAGTGATTTTGGCTTTTGTGTAGGAGGGCCATCGCCATTGGTAGGTCTCTTCAAATTCCACCTCTCCCCACATCATTTATTTGTGCCGCATTCACACAACCCATATAGCCCACTACGTAATATTTTACAATCTTTACCTTAGTTACACACTATATTCGCGTCACAGCACTGTACATGGTAATACTGGCTTTAACAATAGCTTTTTCACTCCTCTATACACATTACTGCCAGCACACTTGTTGGTGTGTGTGTGTGGCTCTATGCATCTGATGCCTGCATATTTTCGTGCCAGCGCACTGAGCACAGATTCCCCCTGTGCCCATAACCACTCCTCCACTCCCCTCTGAGCCGTTCCTCTCTCCAAGCTCCTCTGATGGGAGCCACACGAGCCTGCCGTCTATTACGACGGCTCGGCACGGCTCAGTCACAGAAAGTTCTCTGTCAGCCCGTCCTTCCCTGTAAGCTAACAGGTGACAGGTTTAATGCCTTTTGGAACGCACGACCACGCCCACTCACATGCTGGCGTGCATTTCAATGGCAAGCCACACCCACCTCCTCTCGATGGCTACACTCATTCGCAGCCCGCCCCCCGGAGATTTTTAAACCCTCCAACACGCTCTCATCATAACACTTGCCTATCCCGGACAGAGAGACGCATCTTGTTCGGGCGTCCACGGCTGCAGCTACATCAGGGACGCCTCCTCCCCCCTCCGGCTTCCAGGGTTACACGGCTCTCCACCCCGGGGGATTTTTAGGACTACAGCCACTCCTACATATCCACTGGAGACAGGTCAGCCACAAGGTCTCTCCACCAACTTTGTACCTCCCCTATCCTTTTAACCCACCAGTGCCCCCCCTTTTCTGGTTACATTCTGCTGCTTCCCCCTGCTCATCCCCTGTTTTCACCACAGGCATATCTGACAGCCAAATACCATCGCAAAGGAAAATACAGTTAATATACATTCCCATTACATTCGTAGGTAGGTGCGATCCCTCTCTGCCACTTCCACTTTTCAGCCATCAGTACCACTATATTCCCGCACCGCATCCACTTCAGTCACTGTCTGCCATCATGCTGCACAAACTGTTTATTCCCACCCTACTGTTATAACACATCCTCAACATAGGCACATGATTTGTGTTTATTTAGGTGGGCTCTATTTCTATACGTCCTCTTGTATATTTACATGTGTTTTCATGGATTTCTATGTATATGAATAAATCTTTGTCTCTTGCACAACTGCACGGTCATCTCTGTGCCCCTATTTTATGCTCTTTGTGAGCATGTGAGCATCGGCATGCATCCATACCTGTGTGTTTACACAGTAATTCACGTACTGGCAGAGTTGTCTTCACACGCATGCGCATGTCCTTTGTACATAAGCACTACCTATCACTAATTCCCTATAGTGATATGGTAACTTTTCTACTAGTATTCTTTCTATTATTAATTTTTTTATGATTTTAAGGTCTATACTTCTGACCTTTTTTAATGCTATTTCCATTGTAAATGTATTTTACGTCTCAGGTCTGTAGTGTACGGTATATACTGTCCTGATTTATATCCCACCAAGAAAACCTGGACATGGACTAGTATGGAACTTGGAATAATCAACTATCCACCACAGGACATCCCCTCCTACTAGCCACTCCTTTCCATGTACACATGTCAGCCTACCGGCCCATACAGACTGTGCTCCTGTTCTCCTGGCTCTGATGAAGAGGTTACCCTCGAAACGCGTCAGCCCTTTTTAAATACCTGCCTCAGCATGGGCATACCCCTAATTAAATTTTTTAGTGCCTATTTTGTTACCTGTTTTTATGCAAGGTAGTATTTGTATGATTCAATATTTATATGTTTGTATTCCCTATACATGATTAAACCATACATGTTTTGATGTAAGCGTCTGATCATGCGCCTTCCATCCACCTCTTACCATACATCACACTCCCATCACCATGCTTGACTGTAGGCAAGACACACTTGTCTGTGTACTCCTCACCTGGTTGCCGTCACACACGCTTAACACCATCTGAACCAAATAAGTTTATCTTGGTCTCATCAGACCATAGGACATGGTTCCAGTAATCCATGTCCTTAGTCTGCTTATCTTCAGCAAACTGTTTGCGGGCTTTCTTGTGCATCATCTTTAGAAGCGGCTTTCATGCAGACCAATTTGGTCCAGTGTGCGGCGTATGGTCTGAGCACTGACAGGCTGACCCCCCACCCCTTCAACCTCTGCAGCAATGCTGGCAGCACTCATACGTCTATTTCCCAAAGACAACCTCTGGATATGACGCTGAGCATGTGCACTCAACTTCTTTGGTCGACCATGGCGAGGCCTGTTCTGAGTGGAACCTGTCCTGTTAAACCACTGTATGGTTTTGGCCACCGTGCTGCAGCTAAGTTTCAGGGTCTTGGCAATCTTATAGCCTAGGGCCATCTTTATGTAGAGCAACAATTCTTTTTTTTCAGATCCTCAGAGAGTTCTTTGCCATGAGGTGCCATGTTGAACAAGCTGTGCACTCACTATTTTACATTGTAGCAAAGTGCCATTTCTTCAGTGTTGTCACATGAAAATATATAATAAAATATTTACAAAAATGTTAAGGGGTGTACTCACTTTTGTGAGATAAACAAGTAACATCACACTTATTAAGGAAAGTATCCTAATAGGTAGAAGACTCATCAAAAAGAACGCAAAGATGAAAAGAGATATTGTATCATGTTTTGCCAAGCTCTCTAAGTTGTTTAGAAGCTTTTGGATGAGAGATCTATACTTGCCATTGTAATTTAAATCTATTAAGATTATAATCCTTATATGCAAGCATGAGTTCAACGTTATCCTGAGTATTCAATCTATCTATAACCTTGGATAGATTGGGTGTAATGTTAGATTTCCACAGACTCGAGATTGTAAGTCTAGCAGCAATAAGTACTTAGTAGTAGTAGTATAACAATAGTTCTAAGTTATATTGGGTATAATTCAATATTTAAGCTTAAGACTGCCATTGCGGGGTGGATCAAGAAAGAAGAAGCATCAACTTCCTCGGTGGGAGGGACTGGATGTGATCGCCATGTCGGAGCGACGGTTGAACCTGTGAAGCCCATGAGCCTCCCCCGAGCCCCTACGACCCCCCCCCCCTCTCCCCGTCTACCTGTACGATCCCGCAGTGGCAACCAAGAGCGAAATGGCTGAAATGTTTGCAAGATTGGAAACATTTATAAAAGGAGAAATAGCAACTCTTGATGAAGATATGAATCATATAGTTAAAATGGTGGAAGAAACAGAGGATAGGCTGGACGAGCAGGGGGAGGAGATAAAAAAAACTCAAGGTACAACTAAATGAAGTCCAGAAAGATCAGAGGAGGATATTATACAAAATGGAAGATCAGGAGAATAGGAATAGAAGGAAGAACCTCAGGATTAGAGGCCTCGCGGAGTCACAAGAAGAAGAAGAGGATCTGCAGGGAAAGATGGACAAAATCTTTGGGCATATGATAAAGTCATCAAGCGTGATCAATAAAATCAAGTTTGAAAGAATACATCGAATCAGAAAACCCACAGAAGTTGCTATTGACCTCCCAAGAGACGTCATCGCACGATTCCACAACTTCCAAGACAAAGGACAGATCAGGATGGAACTAAAAAACAACCAACCAGCAAAATACGGAGAGACAACCCTGCAGATCTTCCCAGACCTGGCAGCGGAGACCTTGGCCAGGAGAAAAATCCTGAAACCCCTGCTTGCCCAGCTCAAAGCACATAACATCCAATACTCTTGGGGATTTTCAGCCTGCTTAACAGGACGTAAAGAAGGGCGGTCTGCAGTGTTAAGATTTCCGGATACATTAAAATTTTGCAATCTCCTTAGTGTACCACTAATAGAAATACCGGGTTGGTGGGTAAAATCTGAAAACGCAGATAGCTCAGAAGTATCGCAAGCTTGGCAACCTGTCTTTAAAACAAAAAGGGAAGAAGAAGTAAAAGTTAAACGGCCTCGGAAAATTGGCTTGGGAGCATAAACTGGGTCTGAAAAGGCTAATAAGAAGGGGGCACTTGGTGGGTGGGGGGTGAAGGGAGAGTGGGGGGGAGGGGAACTGGCCGAACCCTCTTAAAATCTGGGGGGAGTACTAGCTCCGATGGTGGCCGTGCTGAGTTCAACCACCAGGGGACTAACCGTGGGGCCGGGGGGAGTAAGTGGGGCCCCGGTTAGTTGGGTCATGGGGAGACCCTTCTTCCCCAAATGGGAGGGTGAGAGTGGGGGAGGGTGGAAGAGGGGGAGGGAGGCAGAGGGGGGGGAGAGGGGAGGGGTTTGTGGTGGGAGGGGGATGAGGAGGTGGGGCAGTGTTGGGGAATCACCATATCGACTCCTACTCCTCTGGTCGGCTAGGAACAGTCTCCATTTTTGTAAGAAAAGATGGCTAGCTTAAATTTAATTTCATATAACGTAAGAGGACTGAACTCCCCTATAAAACGTGCTAATATAATGGGCAAACTGAAATTTTTGAAAGCAGATGTGGTCTTGTTACAGGAGACTCATTTTTTTTCTTGGTAAGAGTCAAAAAAAATTTTCTAGGGACTTCCCAGTCTGGTATTATGGAGACTCTCCAACTAGTGGCGCAAAAGGAGTCGCTATAGGGTTCGCCAAGGAAGTAAGGTTCAAGCTGGAAGAGAGAATGACCGACCCAGAGGGGCGCTACTTGTTTCTAAGAGGGAAATTAAACAGATCAGAATACTCACTAGCAAATATTTATGGCCTGAATAAAAACTCAAATAGGTATCTAATGGGAGTCCTAGCGAAGTTTGAAGAATTCAAAAAGGGGGGGTCCGTAATGGCAGGAGATTTTAATCTCTGCTTGGAACCAGACAAAGATAGTACGTCCCTGGCACGGGGGACGGGAGGAGTATGGATGAATAAATTGAAAAAGAAGCTGCATCAGTATCAACTCGTAGATGTGTGGAGGATGCAACATAACAACATAAGAGACTACACATTCTATTCCCCCGTGCACGCGACATACTCCATATTGGACTTCTTCTTAGTGGAGCATTGGTTACTGGAGGAGGTGGTGGGTACAAATATTGGAACAATGACCTTCTCAGACCATGCGCCTGTGAGTCTACATTTGAAAATGGGGGAGCGTCAAAAACAGGGCAATAGCTGGAGATTAAATGAGGACCTTCTCCAAGATAAAGAAATTGATAAGCAAATCAAAGAAGAGTTAGAATGGTACTTTAAAATAAATGTGCCAGGAGACACTACAGAGGCCACAGTCTGGGAAGCGCATAAAGCCTACATAAGAGGCATCTTCATGATGGTGGGATCTGAGAAAAAAAAAGAAATGAGAAAGATAAGCTAGCCCTGATGAAAGATATATATGATTTAGAACAACAACATAAGAAAACGGGGGATGGGGAGGTTCTGTAGATTATATAGAAAAAGAGAAGCAATGCGGGAACTAGTGGAACAAGAAAATTGCAAGATATACAACCTCGTGAAAGAAGAAAGATACATAGGTGGTAATAAACCGGGTAAATTTTTGGCAAGGGCCCTGAGAAAAAAGAAAAATTCTAACTACCGTATATACTCGTGTATGAGTCGAAATTTTCAGCCCTTTTTTTTGGGCTGAAAGTGCCCCCCTCGACTTATACTCGAGTCACCGCCATCTGTCTGCATGATCAGCGTGTCATGCAGGCAGACTGCGGCCGGCGTGTGATAATTAGTTCGGAGGCTATTCCAGCTTTCAAAAGCCGCGCCTCCTGCTCGTCTGTGATAGGCTGAACAGCTGTCAGTGTACAGCCTATCACGGACATTCTCTCATCCTTGTCTTTGGTATGAGAATGAGAGAATGTCCGTGATAGGCTGACCGCTGACTGCTGAGTGTTCTGCCTATCACAGACGAGGAGGAGGCGCGGCTTTTGAACAGTGGAATGGCCGCCAAAGTGTATTATCACACGCTGATCGGAGATCGCCACAGGGAGGCTGCACAGGACACAGGTAGGCTGCACATGGACACAGGACACATGCACACAGGACACATACACATGTACAGGACACATGCACAGGACACAGGGACACATACACATGTACAGGACACATGTACAGGACACATGTACAGGACACATGCACATGTACAGGACACATGCACAGGACACATACACATGTACAGGACACAGGACACATATACAGGATACAGGTAGGCTGCACAGGACACAGGGAGGCATGCAGCTGCAGATGGGCATTGTTGATCCTCTTCATTTCTCACCCTCATCTTATATTCAGGTCAATACGTTTTTCCCAGTTTTTTGTGGTAAATTAGGGGCCTTGACTTATACTCGGATCGACTTATACTCGACTATATAAGGTACGTTGAAAAAATAAAAACTAGGACAGGCGATTTTAGATACAAAAAAAGCGACATCGTGTCTACATTCCAAGAGTACTATGGGGGGTTATATGCAATTAATAAAAGCGATACACAGGAAGCGAGAGAAAATAAAAGATTATCTGAAAGATATCGGATTAGCTAAAATAGCAGATACTAAACAAAGTGTTTTAGAGGCCCCTATATCGGAGGAGGAGTTAAGAAAGGCATTTAAGGAAACACCAGTAGGCAAAAGCCCTGGCCCAGATGGGCTGACAGTCCTATACTATAAAAAATATCAGGATTATTTAATTCCCAAAATGTGCTCCTATATGAATGGGATCGGAGACAAATGGGAGATGAGGAGGGAAGCACTAGAAGCTAATATCGTTATTATCCTGAAAGAGGACAAGGACAGTACACTTTGCTCCAACTACAGACCCATTTCACTCCTAAATGTGGACACGAAATTATTTGCCAAAGTGTTAGCTGAAATATTGAAACAGATAATCAATGAGATCATACACTCAGATCAAGTTGGTTTTATACCAGGAAGAGAGGGCCGAGACAATGGTATCAAAACTCTATTGGCAGTGCAGAAAATCAAAGAGAGTGGAGCCCCAGGACTACTTCTGTCAATAGACGCTGAAAAAGCGTTTGACAGAGTGGACTGGGGCTTCATAATATGCACAATGGAGGAGATTGGACTTGGGGACAGATTCCTCAGATGAGTCAAGGCACTAAATCTCCGACCTACAGCAAGAGTGAAGGTAAACGGCTTACTCTCTGAGCCTTTCGAGATGTATAATGTCACAAGACAGGGGTGCCCACTTTCCCCTTTGCTATTTGTGTTGGCCCTCGAACCCCTCCTCACCAAGAGAAGGCAAAACCCGCATATTAGTGGGCTAAAAATGGGCAAATATGAGTACAAATTGGCTGCCTTTGCGAAAGATACCTTGTTCTATGTCACACGTCCGAGGATTACCCTACCGAATCTGATATTTACCCTAACAGAATATGGGAAGCTCTCAAATTTTAAGATCAACCTGGCCAAATCGGAAACGCTAGACATCAACAATCACAAGCCCGGAGACAATACATATCAAAAACACTTTCCATTTATATGGGGGAAGAAGGAACTTAACTACTTAGGAGTTAAAATAACTACATCAAAAGAGTCCATGTTTCAGGCCAATTTCATACCGCTCCTTAACGAGATCAAGAATGAATTGAATAAAATCTCACGAGGTCAGTTATCCTGGGGAGGGAGAATTAACCTATATAAGATGGTAATTTTACCCAAAATCACATATAAAATGCAGATGCTGCCAATAACACTTCCACAAGTTTACCTCAAAAGCCTACACACAATGTTTTTAAAATTTATTTGGAGAGGGAAGAAACCTCATTTAAACTTTACACTGTTAACTAAAGAAAAATCAAAACGGGGGTGGGGTGCACCAGACATTAGAAAGTATTATGAGGCTATCGCCTTAGCACGAGTTATAGAATGGGTTAAAAAGAATAAAGAAAAACAATGGGTAAAAATGGAAAATATAATTTGTGAAGCCACGATGAGTAGGATAGTATGGATTCCACTACACTTAAGAAAATGTAGCGCTAAAACACAGGATATTACAAGACACGCACTAAAAATTTGAGACAACTTGCACAAACGGGAGCACTGGGAGTATAATTCACCCCTAATACCACTTAAGAACACAGAGATAGAGTACCAGGGATAGAGCACTTGTTTGGGAAGTGGATCTTGGAGGAGGATGCCCAACTAAAAGACGTCATGAGACAGGACAAACTCTGCACATATCAAGAACTTAAAGATAAGGACAATTTGCTAGTCATAGACCCCTGGCGATACAACGAACTGATTCATTTTATTGACTCACTCCCGCATCCAATCAGAACGGTCGAAAATTTACTTCCATTAGAGAAAATATGTATGGAGAAAAAAGGAAGGGAGGGTTCTCTAAGATCTACAGGGCACTAAGAGAAATGGGGGACTTAGAGGTCCCACCATTTATTAAGAAGTGGGAGATGGAATTGGATAGCAAGCTTAAAGACTGTGGCAGATATTGGAAAGGGCCAATGTCACTTAGGTTAACTGCAAGTTACTGGAGCTGAACTACAAGTGTTTGGCGAGAATGTACATGACCCCCGATAGAGTACACAAAATTCAGAAGGAAACATCAAAATGATGCTGGCGGGGATGCAACGAAATAGAAACAATGGCGCATATTTGGTGGCAGTGCCCGGAAATTAAAACATATTGGAGGTTAGGAAAATAATAAAAGAGATCACCAATATTGCCATCCCGGACGACCCATGGGAGTGCCTATTTCATAAGAGCGAAATGCCCACGAAGGCATATATGAAAACATTAATACCACAGCTCACCAATGCGGCCAAAAGCCTCATTCCTAGATTCTGGCAGGTGAAAGGAAGACCTACGATGCGGGACTGGTTCAATAGAATTAACGATATGCAAAGCCTAGAGTATCTTAGGTTTAGCGAAGGGGAGGGAATGGAATCCTATGAGAAGAAATGGAGGGAATGGGTGTATAAATGTTCATTGAGGGCTGCTGAGGCCTAGGCCTAGGGCGGCACTTTGCGGGGGGCGGCAAAAAGGGCCGCCCCCCGCATAAGAAAAAGCCCCCCCACCCGTCTTGCCGATTCCCGGCTCCCGCTGCCGCCTCCCACACACATGCAGCCCACGGCGGCCGGTGTTCTGCTCTCGGCAAGACACCGGCTTTCTGTAGCGGCGCCGCGGTGTATGGGCGTGCTTGGCAGAGGGTGGAGGCATGTATCTCACGCCCCCCACTCTCTGACAAGCACGCCCATACACCGCGGCGCCGCTACAGAAAGCCGGACGCAGTGGGCTGCATGTGTGCGGGAGGCGGCAGCGGGAGCCGGGAATTGGCAAGACGGGTGGGGGGGCTTTTTCTCATGTGGGGGGTGGCATGTGTCACTCGCGCCCCCATTACAGCAGGTGACAGGTGGAGCCTTAAGGTCCGTCTACCCTCCCCTGCACTGCTTTCCTGCAGTGAATCGTCTCCTCGGCCCTGGGGCGGGATCTGGCTGTGACGTCAAGAGGAGGAGAGAGAGGAGCACGAGGGAAACCCCCAGGACAGCAGGTACAATGATTGAAAAAATGATATCAGTGTTATGGGCACTGGCAGCATTTGATGGGCACAGTGTTAGCATTTAATGGGCACAGTGGCAGCATTTGATGGGCACAGTGTTAGCATTTGATGGACACAGTGGCTACGTTTGATGGGCACAGTGGCAGCATTTGATGGGCACAGTGGCTACGTTTGATGGGCACAGTGGCAGCATTTGATGGGAACAGTGGCAGCATTTGATGGGCACAGTGGCAAAGTTTGATGGGCACAGTGGCTACGTTTGATGGGCACAGTGGCAGCATTAGATGGGCACAGTGGCAAAGTTTGATGGGCACAGTGGCTACGTTTGATGGGCACAGTGGCAGCATTTGATGGTCACAGTGGCTACATTTGATGGGCACAGTGGCAGCATTTGATGGACACAGTGGCTACGTTTGATGGGCACAGTGGCTACGTTTGATGGGCACAGTGGCAGCATTTGATGGGCACAGTGGCTACGTTTGATGGGCACAGTGGCAGCATTTGATGGGCACAGTGGCTATGTTTGATGGGCACAGTGGCAGAATTTGATGGGAACAGTGGCAGCATTTGGTGGGCACAGTGGCTGCAATTGATGGGCACAGTGGCAGCATTTGATGGGTACAGTGGCTGCGTTTGAGGGCACAGTGGCTGCAATTGATGGGCACAGTGACTGCGTTTGATGGACACAGTGTCTGTGTTTGATGGGGCACAGTGGCTGCGTTTGATGGCTCAGTGGCTGAGTTTGATGGGGCACAGTGAGGCTGAAATTGATGGGCACAGTGAGGCTGCAATTGATAGGCACAGTGGCTGCATTTGATGGCACAAAGGCGGCAATTGATGGGCACAGTGGCGACAATTGATGGGCACAGTGGCTGTGTTTGATGGGGCACAGTGGCTGTGTTTGATGGCACAGTGGCTGAGTTTGATGGGGCACAGTGAGGCTGCAATTGATGGGCACAGTGGCTGCATTTGATGGCACAGTGGCTGAGTTTTATGGGGCACAGTGAGGCTGCAATTGATGGGCACAGTGGCTGCGTTTGATGGGCACAGTGGCTGCGTTTGATGGGCACAGTGGCTGCATTTGATGGCACAGTGGCTGCGTTTGATGGGGCACAGTGGCTGCATTTGATGGCACAGTGGCTGCGTTTGATGGGGCACAGTGGCTGCATTTGATGGCACAGTGGCTGCATTTGATGGCACAGTGGCTGCGTTTGATGGCACAGTGGCTGCGTTTGATGGGGCACAGTGAGGCTGCAATTGATGGGCAAAGTGAGACCCCCCCCCCCGTGATAGCATTAAAACTCAGCAGCTACAAATACTGTAGCTGCTTACGTTTAATATTAGGACACTTACCTGTCCAGGGATCCAGCGATGTCGACACCTCAGACGATTTTCAGATTGGCTCTCGGGTTTTGCCATTATCATTCATGGTAAGGGAAACCGACCGGTTCTCTACTGCACATGTGCGAAGCGCATTGCACTTTCTGAATGGCCCAGTGGAGCAAGGAGGAGGGGGGGCAAACTTCAGAGGGGACAGCGCAGTCTCCCGGAAGGGGGGAAGGGTACCTGTCAGAAACAGGTACCCGTTCCCCCCTGAAAGGTGCCAAATAAGCCTAAAGAGGAAGGGGTGTGGTTTACAGATGACAGGGTGGGTCTTAAACAGGAAGGGGTGTGGCCTCGGGCAGGATGGGGTGGTTCGTATTTAAATTAGGGGGTGCATGCGTTTAGTCAGGCCTAGGGCAGCACAAAACCTAAATACACCACTGGTTTGGGGTATATAGTTTCGAGATCCAGATGAAGCTAGACGGCGACTTCCAGACACGGAGAGTAGAGGGGAGACTGCCTAAGTTAGGAGTAGAGTGTAATATGGAAATAGAAGTAGGAGTTGGGAGTGAAGTAAGGGAGGTGAGGATGGGGGGTTTGGGTGGGTAGGGTACAGGGAGGTGGGAGGGCTGGGGGGGGATTTTAGGAGGGTTTGAAGGAGGGAAGAAAACTGATACGGGGTTCTTTTTGTACTTTTCTTCTCTTTCTTAATAATACTATGTTTGGTAAATAAATTGATGAAAAAGCCACAATGATGTAAGGATGTGAAGGGATGAGATTGAACTTTAAAGTTGAAACAAGATTCCCGGTATAATATTCCGCTGAAGTGTCAAAAAAAAAAAAAAAAAAGAAGACTGCCATTGCAGATGTAAGAGAGGTTATTACTTACCCATGAGGGATTCTACAAATGATGATATGGAATTCCAGAAACTCTGAAATACAAAAAATATGATGTAGGGTTCCTATTTGGCATTCACATCTCCAGCATGTGGCATCACAAGAAGGGAACATCTTTGACAATCTATAAGGTGTTAAATACCACCTATTTAAAATTTTTGGAGTGTTTTCCCAATGTTCAGTACATGTAGATAATTTATTATTACAATGTAGACAAAGAATTGATTCCCCTTGGATTTGGACTTTAACGGCATTCAAATATATATAAAAATCATATTAAAGTAGAAAATCATTTATTAATAACACAAGAGGTGCTACAACTGTAAAATGTAGGTGGTTTAGAAGAGATATCCTTCACTCGGCGCATTTCAGAGTCTGTTAAATCTTCTTCCTCAGGGGTAGAGAAGATATCAAATCTAGTTATTTCAGTCGTGTATAAGCAGATACTCCATGTAAGTTAAAAACAACACATAACACTGCTCCAGGGAATTGCCGCCTTCTCCATCCCCATCAGGTGTCAAATAGGTTCAATTGTAGATATAAGTAAAAACAAAATATTCCACAAATAGATCAGGGGAACATCAACCAGTGTCCCCTATGCATGGGAAATCCAGACCCACTGATGCCTATAGGTGGAATCCTTCATATGACGACTGTGTGGTAAGCGGACCCTGTCCTAGTGGATGGTATAACAATTTTGAAATGCATCACTGAGGAGGTCCCCCTCTCCACGGCTCCTCCTTTGGCCAATAGAAGCCTCAAAACTAGCTTTTCCATGAGATTATAACCTGCCAGAGTCTGGAAAGGCATTACATAAACTCCTCTTTAAGGTGTCCTCAAGATATTTCATCCTGTGCTCCCTCTGTGAGGTCAGGATGAGTTCCGAGACTTGTAACGGTGAAATGGTGGTCAAGGAGGATTGCCAACCAATAATGATCCTTATCCTTGATGCCACAAATTCTCGGGTCTTTTCGCAGGCTTTGAAGAAGTAGCCCATGCACCGCAAGTTTGCAAAGGCACGAGAAGTAGAGTCCTTGAGGTCAATGAGGATTACAGTATCTGGAACTGCCTCCAGCCAGGTACTGCTCCCATGGTTTCTGGGGACTGAAAACCATATCTTAAGGTTTGACATATGTCTTCCTCTGCTCCTTTTTGCCTCCAAAACCGCCAGAATCCTCCTCCTTGTCCTCCCTGTCCTCTTGTGTTCTGTGGCGTCACAAGAATGGTGTTTGAATAAAGCAGGCCTTGAGAGGAAAGGAAGTCCTCCTCTTCCTCCCGCTGCTCTGCCTCAAATGCCCTGTCCATAATGCCACGCAGAGTATGCTCCAGCAGGAACACAAGAGGGATTGTGTCACTGATGCATGCATTGTCACAGGTCATTCATCCTTATCGGCTATTCAAATAGTGACAGTATAGTGCATGCATCCTTTATCAGCAGCCATTGGCGTGGGGTAAAAAAGCCGAGCTGCTCTGAGCCTGTCCTTGTGTCATACTCACACAAGTACTCGTTGGTGGCCCTCTGCTGCATGTGAAGCCGCTGTAGTATTGCAAAATTGAGTTCCGTGGCATGAACCACCTCTGGGTGGTTCATGCCACCCAGAGGTGTGGCTCTGCTCCAGTGTGGCTCCTAGACAGACCAACTGAAACACTGGATGGCATCTTTTAGCCTGACTTCTTGAATGGCCCTTGAATGCTTAGGGGGTACTGGTGTTTCATAGGACAATTCAGCAGAGGTGGGCATGGAGAAGGAGGGAGTGGAGCTAATAGATCTCGCATTATGACCACCAGCTGTATGGAGACGTGGTGGCAAAACAAGCTTCAGCACTGAGCCCTGTCCTGCATCCTTCCTAGTTGCAAGCAGAGTTACCCAGTGTGCTCTGAACTAAATATGTCGTCCCTGACCATGCTTGCTGGACCACATATCAGCAGTAATGTGGACCTTGCTGCTGACTGCCTTGCCCAATGATACCAAATTATTGCCTTCCACATGATGCTACAGAGCTGGAATGGCCTTACGTGTAAAGAAATAGGGACTGGGAACTTGCCATTGTGGTACAGCGCATTCTGCAAATTCATGGAAGGGGGCAGAATCCACCAGACAGGAAAGGCAGGAGTTGTAAAGCCAGCAATTTGGACAAGCTGGAATTTAGACACTGGGCATGTGGGTGGCAGGGAGTGTATTTTTCTTTTCGATGCAGCAGCTGGGACAGAGAAATTTGCCTGCTATACTCTACAGCTGGTGGTCTGCTGCTGGCAGACATGTTGCAAGGACCCTTTGCTATACCATCATCCCTGTCACTATTGGCTGCTGAGAGGTAATGAGATCTAGCAGGGGTAGACATGAAAGGTGAGAAGGAGAAGAATTGTGTCCCTTGTGTGTGGAAAGTTAATTGCCTTGTCAAGCATGTGGTACCCAAATGGCTGGTGTTTTTGCAACGCTTGATCTGCTTACGGTAAAGTTTGCAAGTTGCAACAGTGCGATTGGCTGCACATGTGCTAAAAAAGACCCACACGGCTGAGCTGTGCGTAGTGGGCTGGGAGATAACAGCTCCACAATCTGATGGAATAGGGTGGCTGCTCTCTACTCATTCATGATGGCTGCCTCTGGAGGTCATCCTGCCTTGTTGGGGTTGTTTCTCCCCCTCACTTTTCTCCTCTGCTCTATCCGGCACCCAAGTCGCAGAAAGATGACATCATCATCCCCTCCATCCTCATCATCACTGGAGCCAACTTGCCTACATGCTGCAGCAGGGGGAACATGACTGCTAATTTTTTGTTTATCAGCGTTCTCCCTTCTCTGTAGGCTCATGTTACCCCCTTCCTCTACCTCAGAACCAACATCAGAATCAAGTAATGTCTGTGCATCCTCAAGAAGTAAGTGGCTGATGCTGTGTTCAAATAATTTAGCTGACATGCATGATGCTGGGGTTATGGCAGGAGTAGGTGTGGACATGGAGACAGAATAAGCCGCTCTGGCAGCTGTGGTGGACTGCGCACTAGTGTCAGCTTGGGTCATAGAGGATGAGGAGGATGAGGATGGTTTAGTAAGCCAGTCCACCACCACCTCTGCATACTGTGGCTGGATAGCATGGGCAACATCACTAAATAGAGCAAAATGTGCCCTGCCTGAGGACGGACCATGTCCACCTTTGCCTGTGGACACAGACAATGCTGGCCTCCTCATGGTGCCATGGGAATGTCTGCCTCTCCTTGTTGGCCTCCCAGACATGATAGAGGGGGGATTATGTAAAACACAGCACTACACTAACACACTACACTATACTGGCACACTATACTAACACTACACTAACACTCTACACTCAGTCTCACAATACAGTAAGTGAACACACTAACTTAGTAGCAAACTGAGCCCTGTTCTATCTATCTCAACTCCAACAACACACTGCACAAGCTTCCTATGGGAAGGAACCTTTTATAGTGTGGGGTGGGACTATGAGCACTGAGCCGTGATTAGACAAAGTCATCATCACTTTGTCCATTCAGGGCTCTGACAGTGCTCTGTGCCCTAATTGGCAAAGCCTTGCACATGCACCTGACCAGCGGTCAGGTGCAAGGCTTCTTCCAATTAGGGCTCTAGAATGCACTGTGCAGCACACAGTGCATGGTGGGGCACTGGGCAGGCGAACATCCCGCCGGGCGCCCCGCAAATTCGGATGTTCGCCAAAGGGACAAACTGGCGATGTTCAGGGCGAACTTTTGCTTGGCTGAACTGTTCTCCCAACACTAGTGATAACCGCAATATCTGTAATCACTTCAACGAGGGTACATTTGCAAAATTGTCCCAATGCTGTAGAACAGATGGAGAAGTCTCAGCTTTTCGCAGCTTTGCCGAGCTGCTTCTTCAGGAGGTATATGAAGGAAAATTCGAAAATGATTCAAAGACAGATCAAAAACACAAAATCTAATAATTTATGGTAATCATTCTTAGACTTGCTTTTTATTAATGACAGTCTTAGCAAATGCACAATTTACTTGCTATCCGGCCACTTCCTGGGTGCGGGAGGGCATATTAAAACATCCTCCCACTTCTGCCGCGTGTGTATGCCCTCTAGGGTGTGCAGCGGGGTGAGCTCTGTGTAAGACATATTGGGGTACAAGGCACAGTGATTGCTAGAGCAGTGGCATATCCAGGGTATGGCAGATATGGCAAGTGCCATGGGCACCATGTGAAGGGGGCGCTCATGAGTGGCTGGGCAGCAAGGCACTTATCACATATTTGCCAGCAACAGTTACAATTTTGTTGGGACATTCCCGGGTTTTGAAACTGCGGCCGTCCAGGGTTGTTTACAGAAAAATAATTTTTTGGTATAGATGAACTGGGCTGAGGTGTCTGACCCCCCCCTAAAAAACTTGAACGGCTCCGCTCTCACCCGGCGCCTCCCACACAGTATGCTGGGAGGGATGTAGCAGCCAGCTACGAGCTAAGTAGATAGCAGGGGAGTCCTAGCCAATCAGTGCCCTCAGAAGTGTCAGCTGACTGCCGACTGCCATCACATGACAAGAGAGATGGATGCCACCTGTTGCATGCTGCTGATGGTGTTGGTTCCCTCAGTCCTGAGGGCGCAGAGCTCAAAGGTATCTGTCACCCACTCTCTGGGAGCCTCAGCACCGTGCCCGGAAGGAGGGGGGACGCTGTGGCCTGTGCTGCCCTGAAAGACACCATCAAGCAGAACAGGTGAGGCATACAGGCTAAGCGGGGGAGGGAGATCATAGATAAGGTGAGGACAGGAGAAGGTGGGAGCTCATTACAGAGCTGATACCAGGAGGAGCGCCCGTTGTTTGTGACATGTAATGAGGATGGAGGAGTGCTCATGGCAAAGGTGATATCAGGAGATGGGTCTCTCTCTCACACTGTGTCACAGCTGCAGAAGTCTAAGCAGCAGCAGCTCACCCGTCCTGTATGCAGATCAGCCAGCACCCACACTGGTTAAAAAATTATTCCCTCGCTCTTCGCTTTATCTATTTACACTGCACACAGGACGGGGAGCACACTGATGATTAGACTTCTGGAAGACGCTGCAAGAGTGTGACACAGTATTCCTGATGATTTGATTTGTTTGGTTTTTATATGGCCTTTCAGGATTTGGGCTGGTCAGGTTTGGATATTCACAGACTTTTTAACCATTTATTATCTTACTAATTGTGCTTGGAAAATAGACTGTTGGTAAGCCAGAAACTGCAGTCTTTGAGCTCCTGTATCATGTCTGCAGTCTCTGAGCGTCTCCTGTACTATGTCTGCAGTCTCTGATCATCTCCTGTACTATGCCTTCAGTCTCTGATCATCTCCTGTACTATGCCTGCAGTCTCTGATCATGTCCTGTACTATGTCTGCAGTCTCTGATCATCTCCTGTATTATGTCTGCAGTCTCTGACATCTCCTGTATTATGTCTGCAGTCTCTGATCATCTCCTGTATTGTGTCTGCAGTCTCTGATCATATCCTGTACTATGTCTGCAGTCTCTGATCATCTCCTGTACTATGTCTGCAGTCTCTGATCATCTCCTGTATTATGTCTGCAGTCTCTGATCATCTCCTGTACCATGTCTGCAGTCTCTAATCATCTCCTGTATTATGTCTGCAGTCTCTGAACGTCTCCTCTATTATGTCTGCAGTCTTTGATCATCTCCTGTACTATGTCTGCAGTCTCTGACCGTCTCCTGTACTATGTCTGTAGTCTCTGACCGTCTCCTGTACCATGCCTGCAGTCTCTGATCATTTCCTGTACCATGCCTGCAGTCTCTGACTGTCTCCTGTACCATGTCTGCAGTCTCTGATCATCTCCTCCTGTAATATATACATACACATACGCACAAATCTTCAAAAGTCCCATTATGCTTCTTAGAATATACCTCGGAGTGCTTGCTTTCAAAAATGTGGTAATTTTCTACTAGATACTTTCCCACGATTCAAAAGAATTTGGAATCCATGGATACAATATCTTCAATCCCCTTGAGGGCCTTTGCTGTGGTGGCAACTGGGATGAGTGGCCGGGCGGGCTATAGCTCTCTTCCCCCCTTTCCTCCTCTCTTACCCCCCTTCTTCTTTCTTCACTTTATTTTCTTCTCTTTCTTTTCTGTTGCTGTTTCTACACGTCTTCTACAAGATGTTAACCATCCATCTAGCTCGTGGTTACCAGGTTATTTGTGCTTTCTGAGCCTTAATAGGCACTTAGAGTTTTTTTCCTGCTTGGGACTTGTTTCCCTCACCTGGAGTGCAATCGCAATTTACGTTTCACTTTTCTTCATTACATAAATGTAGGCGCTGTTCTACATCCATATGTTGGAATTATGTAAAATTGCAACTACATATCATTTTTGTTGTTCTTATTTGTCAGTAGCACGCTCTGCCTCCTGTATTGTGGACTATTATTTGCTTTCCTGTTTGACCAATGCCATTGTGCCTTTTGTGGTGTGTGACTTTTTTATGGAAATCTCCAATAAAAATATTGAAACAGAAAAACATGGTCACATTGTAGGTTTTTCTACTGTCCTGGTGCTCCAGGGCCTTCAAAATGTGATTGGTATTCAGGATATTAGGTGTGTGATTTATGCCACTTGAAAGCCTGAATGTGCTCATTGGATTTTAGGCCTCTCTATGTGACTATGCAGCAAAAAAAGTCTCACATGTGGAATCCCCATACTTGGGAGATGTAGCAAATATGTTTAGTCCAAGGTGTACCTTGGATTTCGGGCCCCTCTATACAGATAGACTCCCAAAAAAAGTCTTACACATGTGGTATCCCCATACTCTGGAATAGCAGTTCCTTAATGTCTTGCAGGACAATTTTATGGGTCAGATGGTAGACGCACCAACTAGAAATAAAACATTACTAGATCTACTGATTACCAACAATACAGACCTGATAACAGATGTGGAAATACGGGGCAATTTAGGTAACAGCGATCACAGGTCAATTAGTTTCAGTATAAATCACACAAATAGGAGACATGAAGGGAACACAAAGACACTGAATTTCAAAAGAGCCAACTTCCCTAAACTACAAACCTTGCTAAAAGGCATAAATTGGGATAAAATATTAGGAACAAAGAATACAGAGGAGAGATGGGTTTGCTTTAAGAGCATATTAAATAAGGGCATTAGCCAATGTATCCCATTGGGTAATAAATTTAAAAGAGCGAACAAACATCCTGGATGGCTTAACTCCAATGTAAAAATGCATATAAAAGCAAAGGAGAAGGCCTTCAAAAAATACAAGGTTGAGGGATCATCCACAGCATTCAGAATTTATAAAGAATGCAATAAGAAATGTAAGGGTGCAATTAGGATGGCTAAGATAGAACATGAAAGACACATAGCGGAGGAGAGCAAAAAAAATCCCAAGAAATTCTTTAAGTATGTAAACAGTAAAAAAGGGAGGACAGACCATATTGGCCCCATAAAGAATGAGGAAGGACATCTGGTTACAAAGGATGGGGAGATGGCAGAGGTATTGAATTTATTCTTCTCCTCAGTATTCACGAGTGAATCGGGGGGCTTCAGTAACCAAAACTGCAGTGTTTATCCTCATGACACAACACAGGAAGCACCTACATGGTTAACAGAGGACGGAATTAAAATTAGACTTGAGAAACTTAACATTAATAAATCACCGGGACCAGATGGCTTGCATCCGAGGGTACTTAGGGAACTCAGTCAGGTGATTGCCAGACCGTTGTTCCTAATTTTTACAGACAGTCTATTGACTGGAATGGTGCCAGCTGATTGGAGAAAAGCCAATGTAGCACCAATATTTAAAAAGGGCCCAAAAAACATCCCTGGGAATTACAGACCAGTTAGCCTAACATCAATAGTATGTAAACTCTTGGAGGGGATGATAAGGGACTATATACAAGATTTTAGTAATAAGAATGATATCATTAGCAGTAATCAGCATGGATTCATGAAGAATCGTTCTTGCCAAACCAATCTATTAACCTTCTATGAGGAGGTGAGTTGCCATCTAGATAAAGGAAGGCCCGTAGACGTGGTGTATCTGGATTTTGCAAAAGCATTTGACACAGTTCCCCATAAACGTTTACTGTACAAAATAAGGTGCGTTGGCATGGACCATAGGGTGAGTACATGGATTGAAAACTGGCTACAAGGGCGTGTTCAGAGGGTGGTGATAAATGGGGAGTACTCAGAATGGTCAGGGGTGGGTAGTGGGGTCCCCCAGGGTTCTGTGCTGGGACCAATCCTATTTAATTTGTTCATAAATGACCTGGAGGATGGGATAAACAGTTCCATCTCTGTATTTGCAGACGATACTAAGCTAAGCAGGGCAATAACTTCTCCGCAGGATGTGGAAATCTTGCAAAAAGACCTGAACAAATTAATGGGGTGGGCGACTACATGGCAAATGAGGTTCAATGTAGAAAAATGTAAAATAATGCATTTGGGTGTCAAAAATATGAATGCAATCTATACACTGGGGGGAGAACCTCTGGGGGAATCTAGGATGGAAAAGGACTTGGGGGTCCTAGTGGATGATAGGCTCAGCAACGGCATGCAATGCCAAGCTGCTGCTAATAAAGCAAACAGAATATTGGCATGCATTAAAAGGGGGATCAACTGCAGAGATAAAACGATAATTCTCCCGCTCTACAAGACTCTGGTCCGCCCGCACCTGGAGTATGCTGTCCAGTTCTGGGCACCAGTCCTCAGGAGGGACGTACTGGAAATGGAGCGAGTACAAAGAAGGGCAACAAAGCTAATAAAGGGTCTGGAGGATCTTAGTTATGAGGAAAGGTTGCGAGCACTGAACTTATTCTCTCTGGAGAAGAGATGCTTGAGAGGGGATATGATTTCAATTTACAAATACTGTACTGGTGACCCCACAATAGGGATAAAACTTTTTCGCAGAAGAGAGTTTAATAAGACTCGTGGCCACTCATTGCAATTAGAGGAAAAGAGGTTTAACCTTAAACTACGTAGAGGGTTCTTTACTGTAAGAGCGGCAAGGATGTGGAATTCCCTTCCACAGGCGGTGGTCTCAGCGGGGAGCATTGATAGCTTCAAGAAACTATTAGATAATCACCTGAATGACCGCAATATACAGGGATATGTAATGTAATACTGACACATAATCACACACATAGGTTGGACTTGATGGACTTGTGTCTTTTTTCAACCTCACCTACTATGTAACTATGTATTTTGGGGTGTAATTCTAAGTGTGCCCATGATGTGTGGAAGAAATATCTTATTCATTTACAACTTATATATATTTATTTATACTTATATATATATAATTTTTTTTATCTTTCTGCATTGATCCCTAATTTGAAAAAGGTTGCTGACCCATGGCCTAGGCTTTCTGTTCTCCCTTTCACAGGAAGCATGAGTTGCCTTCACTCTGCCCACCTCTGGTTAACTATAAAGGGATTGCCTTACACTCTCCTGACATGGTTAGTACCATCGGGGTGTACTTGAATGTTGCCTCTTCCCTTCTGAAAGACTGTCTTCTTATTTGTCATCGCAGATGGTCCACATCTTCTCAACTCAACTGTATTTCCCTGTCGAGGGAAAGTGGAAGCCTGTGGTATTTTCAAAGGATATCTTACTGTGGAATCCTAGTCAGATGTTGCACAAAGGGTTCTTTTTGAAAGCAGCCACCATGAAGCTCAGGACCATCATGCAACAGTGCAGAGGGTACTACTGACATGTCCAGAACTGTTCGACCTGAGTATGAAGCTTTAAAAACATTTCCGATCCTGATTCAAAGCTGTCTGCTGAAGCAGGTCATCAAGGTATCCCATAATCAGAATGCCCCTAAAGGCAAAGAGGGGCTTGCATAGGGGCCAGTACCTTGGTAAAAACCTGAAGGACTGACAACAGCCCAAATGTAAGAGCTACAAACTGTTACTGGTCTTCCACACTACAAACTGAATAAGCATTGGTGACCTGGGCAAAACATAGTATGGAGGTATGCATCTTTGTCAATGAAAGCTAAGAAGTCCTCCAGGTGGAGGACTGAGAGCCTTTAAGTCCAGGATGGACATCCTTTTTCAGACCCATAAAGAGGATGGAAAAGAAATCTCTGAATCTTTCCACATATGGAACTGAAACGATCACTCTGTGTCAGAGGAGTCCATTACTGCTAACCACAGATCAGCCAAATCTTGGGGGTCAAGAATTGGAGATGAAGATCTGCTCTGGACGAGGGAATTTAAATTCAAACTTATATCCAGTTGCTAGAATTTTTAAAACCTAAATGACTGAAACATGTCTAATCCAGAAATTGGTGAGCAACAGAACATGTCCTCCTACCTTTGTAGAAACCAGTAATAAGACATTTATGCTCAGGTGGATTTGTTAGCTGACTTGACACACTTAGAAGCGTTGGAACCCTTGGTGGGTAATGTAAAGAGTGTCTGCGTAATTGGACTTTAATCCCTCTACTATTTGACTTGTGAATCTAGTCACTTTCTGACTATTGGTATTGGGTGTTTAGGGCTGTAGTCCAGCTCTATGCAGGAGCCATAAAGTCCTGTGGAGTAGTTTGCAGGGATGCTGTAAAGAAGTTCCACTCATTTTTTGTATCAAGTGTGAGCGTTTTAAAGAATCCAGGAACTGATGCACTAAAGACAAGATTCCCTTAAATAAAATAAAAAAAGCCATGGTAATTGAGGCCCAGTATGTAGATACTATGCCCTAAGTCCCCTGTGGCCAAAAAATATCAGACTACAACCCCAAATGCCAATGGCTGGAGGCTGTAACCGTGGCTGAAGAAGGAACTCTAAAAAACTAATAATGTATTTGTTTTATTACACAGGAATTTTTGACTTACCTGTAAATTCCTTATATTGTAATACAGTGCAGGACACAGGTCTGTAGTTGTAGACCATAGTTTATATGCAGACTACCTTCAGGTGATTCTATAAAATATCCTTCGCGCTGGTGGATGGTGAAAAGTCTGAATGGCTAATCGATTAAATAAATTATTAATTGACAAATAGGTGATAATATTGCAGCAAAATGAGGGTGTTCACACCAACACTTTATAGGATATATAGTAAAATAAATTTCGCGCAATATTAATAAACATATGAATTAATATAGTGAAATCTCTACTAGGATAATAAAAAAGGAAGGTGTGCAGATGGTAATGATTGCGGCTAATGTTGCTAGGATCGTTGATCTCTATAGTGATTAACCAGCTATTAATTACTAGAGTGTCATAAATACGTGAATAAATAAATAGATCACTGTAATAGTGTTAAATACCACTCTATTATAAACGTGAATGAAAGGCTTGAATGAAAATCAAATTGCAGTGAATAATAAATATAACAAGTGAATTACCATGAAAAACGTCATAAAGAATAAAAATTGTGCATTCTTCTAAAATCATTAAACATATGTGCAGACAATCAAGAATAATATCATATAGTGGTATGCATAAAATGAATATCTGTGTATAAGTGGACATCTACTTCAGTGCAACAACCAATAACATAAATTGCAGGTGATTGAAATATAAAAAGGTGAAAAGTTGATAATATCAAAAAAGTCTATCTGTGTTTCTTCTATTTAGTCCTGGTTTATATAATCTGATCGGTGTGTTTTCTTGCTGATGGTGTCTCCTAGTGCAGTCTCACAGAACCCTCACCTTCAATTTGTAGGACTCAAGCATTCAATAGTGTGGTTTAAAGCTGTGTAGTCTCTGGGAACCTCTCCCTGGAAATCTCTCTTTCGTTGTTAGTTTTTCTCCATTATTCCCCTTAGTGACTCCGCTCTGGTAACTCAGCAATGGGGGAGATAATAAAGAGGGAAGGGGGAGAAAATAGGCTCCACTTGTGTGTTATTGTTTTAAGATCAAAGGGGGAAATGTTTATTTAAGTAGTGCTCTTACATTTGTATTAATAAAAACAGGCAGAGTAAAATAGAAACGATCTGGCGTTCTCAGCACCCTCTCACTTGTGCTTCAGGACAGTGTATGCTGCTCCAGCCAATCCCTACGCGTTACGACACCGTCACGTTTTCCCCAGATGAAGACACGTGACGGTGTCGTAAAGCGTAGGGATTGGCTGGAGCGGCATACACTATCCTGAAGTGAGAGGGCGCTGAGAACGCCAGATCGTTTCTATTTTACTCTGCCTGTTTTTATTAATACAAATAAAAACAGGCAGCGAAAATAAAATAAACAAATAAAAACTCGGCAAGCGAGTTAGGCTACACCCCCTGTCAATCAGCAGCGGCTACTATGCTCCTTTTAAAGCCCCTAGATACAATAAACACATACAGGTCTTGGGAAAACCTGCTTTTCCCAGGTGTAAGGTTGAAGAGAGATGAATGGATGCCTTGACACCTAGCATCTCAGCCATATATACAGTGGAACCTCCTGCAACTACTATACAAGACACAGATGACATCCACATGGCTAGCAGGAGCCTAAGGATCCCAGGTTAAGCGCTGTGCAGTGATCCACTTATTGATAGGGTTTTCATAGGTGTGTCTGTGCAGTCAACCCTCTCTGCTAGTGATCTGTAAATACAGACTTCACAGAGATTCTATCAGTGAGTGGCAACATATCACCCAGCTCCCATCACCACAACCCCCCACCGGGTCCCTGGAAAAATGGTCTGCCACGAAACTGATCCCTGGCACGAAAAAGGTTGGGGACTGCTGATGTACAGTATTCCAAGGTAAATTTATAGGAAACACCAACAGATTTGGTGGAATTAGCTCTAAAAAGTAAAAAAGAGGAACTCTGTCTCCAAGGACATAAGTCCTGGAAATAAGTTGTGTGGTCCACCTGGCAGTTGTGGAGCAGGAGCCAGGATATCCTCTATGAGCACCTGTAGGGAGGACAGAAAAAGACTCAGTTTTGTGAATAGAAGTCATAATAGCTGCATAGACACGGACATCACCTAAGCAGTGCAGAGAAATTTCTTTGCCATGTTTTGGAGCAGAACAGAGGGAAAGCAGGAAATTATCTTCATTGAGGTGGAAAGAAGAAACCACCTTGGGTAGAAAAGAACATCTGTCTCAAAACCACCTTGACTCTGTTCAATACAAGACACTGCTCTATCCGAAAAGGGCCACCAGCTCAGAAACACACCTAAGAAACATAATTGCCATCATCAAAGCACCCTTACATATGAGGTCTCCCAAAGGTATTTCTGTAAAGAAAATGTCTTGATTATGGACTGTAAAGCAAGAATTTATAAGGCAGAAACCTGTCCCTTGAGGGTACTTAGGGCTAGATACTGGTCAAGACCAGACTGAAGAAAAGCCAAGATACAAACAATAGAGTGAGAAAAAAGATTTGTACAGCTCCAGGTGGTAAAGCCGTGATTACAGCATCGTTGCACGAGAGATAAAGGGTGCTGGCTCTGTGTTCATAGTATGGACTGTAAAGCAAGAATTGATAAGGCAGAAACATGTCCCTTGAGGGTACTGAGGGGTAAATAACAGTCAAGACCAGATTGAAGAAAAGCCAAGATACAGAGTATTCCCTGCCATCATACATGGAAGGCCTACTTTACACAAGGCAAAGTAGGCCTTCCATGTATGATGGCAGAGCTTGCGGGACATAGATTGTTTTTGCTCTGAGCAAGGTAGAGAAGACCCAGTCAGATATATCCATATCCTTCAGGACCTGGGTTTCATTAGCCATTTGGATAAAACCAGTGACTGAGAAGGGTGGAATAGGGGGTCTTGTGCCAGTAAATCTGGCCTGTTTGGAATAAGCCAAGGCTCATCCACCAGGAATGTGCCTGTCAGGACTGGTCTCAGGACCTAGGTCACCAGCTGATGGCACTGTTGTTCCCAGAGTCGAAGAGCACATTCCCAGGGGCACCTGGCAGTTGTTTCCCAGCAGCCAACTTATCCTAATAATTAGGCTGTACCTAATACTGGCTGCTGGGGGGGTATTTAGTCCCTTCCTCAATGAAGATCGGTGCATCATGTTCTAGCTATGAGCAATGTCCCTGCCTGATCCCATGCCCTGCTCCCATTACCCGGTTTCCTACTCCTTTCCCCTAGTTTCCCCTAGTTTCTTGTCCCAGCCCTGATCCTGCACTGTTCAAGTAAGCTCCCTCCATTTTGTACATAGCATTTGTAGTTAGGTTGTTCTGGGGCTGCTGCGTGATCACTTTTATTTTTCACTTTTACATCATTTATGGTTTTTTGGTGTTGAAAGGGTGTAATTTATGTTAATAAATACCACACCTGTGTCTTGTGCAGCAGTCAAGGAAAAATATTTATGGGAGGGAAGGCATAGATTAGGTGGAATGGAGTGGATAACCACAGCATCCACTGTGAAAGCTAGATGATCCCTTATCCTGGTTACAAATTTGTGCTGTTTGTTGTTGAATCTGGAGGCCAGGATGTCCACATCTAGTTCCCGGCACCATTGACAGAGATTCTGGAAGTTCTTGGGGTGCAGAGACCATTCCCCTGAGTTGACAGTTTAGGAAGTCCACCTGCCAATTGTCCACACCAGAGATGTAGATGGCAGAGCTGGAATATGAATTTTCATACAGAAGAACAAATGTGGTTTTCTTAGGACAGCTCAACTTCTGGTGCCGCCCTGGTGGTTTATGTAGGCTACTGCTGTGGCACTGTATAAATGTTTCAAGACTGGAAGACCTTGCAGAAGGGAGTCTAGTGCAGTAGAGATACATCTGATGGCTCTCAGTTCCAGAATATTTATGGGAGTCTTTACTCCACTGAAGACCAGGTCCCCTGGACAGTTAAGGAGTTGTAAACTCTCCCACCAGTAAAACTAGCATCTGTTGTCGCCACCTTCCAGGGCTTGGTAAGGGATAACTTTACAGATTGCAGGGCAGGGTTGAAGATACAATATGCCAGGGAGAGAACTGTCTGGATAGGATAGTCCAGAAATCTGTATGTTCTGAAAATTAGAATGTTGAGTTGAAGAGGCCTTGAGTGAAACTGGGCAAAAGGGCCTGCTTTGAAAGAAATTACCATCAGGCCCAGAGCCCACATGCAGAAGCAAACAGGGCAGTGCTTTTAGATCTGAGGGTCTGCAGTTGGGAACTTAAGGAGGTAATCTTGTCTGGAGGCAGGAAGATCCTGGCTTGGGCTGTGTCCAAGATTAGACCCAGGTAATTCAGATGGTGTGAAGGCTTGAGAGTAGACTTTGGAAAACTGTTTAACCAGCCAAAGATTTAAATGACTTTAGTAGTCTTTTGGTTGTCCTAGTACAGAGGAGAGCCTGAATGGTATTGTTAGTAATTGAAAGTGCTGGTGTCAGAGAACTCGTACAGCAAATGCTTGTTCCTATGCAGCAGCTGCCAATTCCCGCTACCTCTAATACTAATGCGCATGTGCAGAGCCACAGACAGATATAGGTAAGGATTGGAACGGGCATGCGCAATGGCGCATCAATACGAGCGCGTGTAGGTTAGTATGCGCACACGCATGCACCCACAAATCCTGGTACACGGCGCCCTATTTAAACTAAGAGTCTACCTAGCTTCAGTGCTGGATTGTCTTCAGCTTGTTCCTGATTGCTATTCTTATCTGCTGACCTTGTTCCTGAAAACCTGGCTTTCCTCTGACTATTCTCCTGGATCATCCTTGCCTGTTTATCTGCCTCTGCCTATAATACTGACCTCGGCTTGGACTTATGACTATGGCTCTGCCTCCTGATTGGGTACCCCGCTGCCAGCCCATTACCGACCTCTGCCTGTTCCTGACTTTGCAATTGACCTTGAACCTCCATTTACCTATCTGGCTCCCGCTGAACAAGTCTTGTGACCAGCTTCTACGTCCCAACAGGAGTTCCCGTGTCTTCAAGCTTTAGTTTACTGCCGGCAGGCACCTGCACCCTTCCGCTGCCCTAGCAGTCCCAGTCTCCACTACCAGGGGTGCTCGGACAGGAACCGTGCAAGAGGCCACCCTCATCATCTCGGGCTACACTGTAAGGTACATAACAGCTGGTCACCCACAGCAAAGCAAAGAAAGCATTGTCGTGGAGGAAAGATGGGGATTTGTAGAAAGACATCTTTTATGTCCACTAGTGCCAGAAATTCCAGTTGTCAGAGAAGCAATGACAGATCTTGTCGATTCTATCGGGCACCGTGAATAGGTTTGAATAAAAACCTTAGAACCTTTCCTCTTAAAGGAAAGACTGAAGTTTTTTTTTCTCTGCATTAAGGTAAAAAACCTTTTGAGAGTGCAGCTCCCCCTCCAGCCCCCCTTAAACTTACACGAGACCAATCTTGATCCAGCGATGTGCATGAGAGCAGCGGCTTTCTCCCTCATCATAGGCTCAAAGCCATTGGCTCCCGCTGCTGTCAATCACAACCAGTGAGGAGGGAATAGGGCAGAACCGAGCTGTGCTGCGTGTGTCTGTGGACGCACAGAGCCGGCTCGGGATTGAGCTCCATGAATGCCCCAATAGCAAGCAGCTTGCTAAAGTGGGCACTCCGCGCATATGGGGGGGGGGTGGGAGCCAGGAATGCCAGGGGGGGATCTGAGAGGAGGAAGATCGGGCTGCTCTGTGCAATAGTTTGTTATCAAAACCACTGCACAGAGCAGGTAAGTATAATATGTTTGCAATATAAAAAAACAAAAAAATAAGGGCTTACAATCACTAAGTAACTGGTATAACCACCCCTTTTGACTGAAGCTGTTGCACAGTAGCCAGTAAATCTGCTTGTTTTTGAGCTGATGCAGTCAGGTTGGAGAAGAAGCAAGGAGGGGACAGTGTTAGGAAATTGCATTTTTGAGATGACAGATTGGACCCAGAGCTCCAGGAGGTCTCAGATCCAGACTGGTGCAAATGCCAATGAAATTCCCCTTACTTTGAAGAGTAGGAAGGCTTCTGGGTAGGCATGGTGGACTTAGTGGGCCAGGGCTTGTAACAAAAGGAAGTGCTATGTCTTGGCATAGCATGAAAAGGAGTCCCTTACAAGCTGGTTCAGCAGACCAAGCATTTAACCAAAAAATCCTGTGCACATGCACAAGAGAAGAGACTTTCTTTGAACATGAATTACATTCTCCATCCGAATCCACAAAAAACAATAAGGTTGAGGGCATCAGCACCAATTGTCCAAGAGAATTGCATCATCAAAGAAAGGCTTGGTGTTCTCATAAGTCTTTTCAAGTTTGCAATAGTTTGGCCTATAGATGTGGCGGCAATAGCTGACTGCAGGGCTGGACCTGCAAGGGCAAAAGGAGGCCTTTAAGAGGCTTCAAAACGCCCATCAATAGAATCCTTTAAAAAAGTGAACATCCTCATTAAAGGAAAAGAGGGCAGAGCCACGTGACGACATTGCGCCCGGAAGTCGGCGAGCTGCCATTTTAGTTGTTCTGGTCTATGGATGTCCATGCTTAAGAGGGCAATTCCCATGCAATTTAAACAGGCGATCTGTATTCAGTGCACTGGATAATAGAGTGCACCTCCTTTGCGAGTAAATATTAATTTTAATAATAAAACAGCAAAGTGGTTTTACTTACTACACTATGAGAGTTTTTATTTATCCCTGGCTGAGTTGGAAGGCAATGGGATTGTAAAGTGCAGTGTAACCTGGTTCTGGAGCTCTTGGCGTGTCTTTTGGAGTATTCCTGCGGTGTTTATACCCAGGCAACTGGGAAGGCTATGCCTGACCCTACCATTTTCTTAGGGGAAGAGGCAGCTTGAACAGGTGGTGGAGCACAGCGGTGTAACAATTTGTTTCTGCACATGCATTTGGATTGAAGCACGCAGGCTTTGATACACTTTCTTCATTGTGGCTCATACACATTAATAGTGGACTTTTATTTTTTTTATATGTTCATTCAATACTGAGTTCAATCACAAAAATGTGGTGGTTTTGTATATTAATCAACTATGTATTGCCTAAATATTTTTTAGATTTATTTATGGTTTTGGTTGTGGTTGTGCTGCACTATTAGCTATTATATAATGGTAAATAACACTATAAAATGAAGAACTCCCTCAACCTGCGCCTATGCATTAGCTTGTGTGCCATGTTCTGAAGGGTGTCTATAGCCAGTCCAAATTACAGGGGAAACCCTGTCTAACCTTGCACATGTTGCTGGGCATATAAGGATCCAGGTTTCACCCATCACAGTGGGCATACCCCCAAAAGAGTGTTTAGGGTCTAGGAACCAGAAATGGACCACAACCATGGATGTGTATAGCAACCTGTGGATAGCTACATTCATTGCAATGATTTTTTGTGTTGGAGAATTGAAAAATGGGATGGGGACCCACCAATGCCCACCCTTAAGGTGTTTTGACTTGAAGGAGTCATGGATGTTAAGCAATACAGTTTTGATGCGGACACCTTGCTCTTGTGCCCTGTCACTGGATGCCAAGAACAGAATACAATTGAACACTAGAGGTTTACAGCAGAAGGACCTATAAATACAAGGGAAAGGCAACAAAGGCAGAGTAATCAGGCAAACAGCTACCCAGCATTACCTGGGACAGTGTAAGGGTCCATCTACACATGCGCTGTGGTAATGCATGGTAAAACCAGCATTATACTGTAACACAAGAAATGGTGTTGTGGTGCCTTTCACTTTCAAATGTACCACCAAATGCATACGCATTTTAGCAAAACCCAACTCACAGATGTGAACCAACTAAGTTGTGGCGCCCTACATTGAAAAACAAAATTTTTTGTGCAATATGATGGGCTCCCTTAACTCAGTGCATCGTGGTGCACACAGTGGCACATCTGAATGTATGGAGGAGTCGAGTATTTTTCTGTACTTGCAGAAAATAAATTTTGCCTTAAATAAAAAAAAATAAATAAATAAATAATGTAGCCACCTTATTGAAGGACTGGAATATTTTGAATTTTTGGTCTGGGGTTTAGATACACTTCAGATATGGTTGAAAAGCTGGTGCAATGTCAAATGCCTATGTTTCAAGATGCAAATAGAATGGTAGCTGAAGCAAAATACTTAACAGTTTTAGGTGTTAGTTCAGGGTAATGGCACATAAAGCAAGTAACTTGGGTACTCCAATTTAAACCCAGTTTCACATGTGGAGACATGCATTCCAGGCAGAAGCTACTAGACAAAAAGATATTTGCATTTACTAATCATACCACCAAAGTTCTATGCAGGTAGAAAACCATTCACCTGTGCAATAACTTAGACATTTTATTTCATGTGACATGCTTTTATTGAAATAAAATAACTACAATTTACCATGAAAATTTGCATTATGACAATATTTTACAGCTTAGCATCATAAAAAATAAAAAAAAATAAAAGTTGCATTGCTAAACTCAAGTTGAAATTTAAGCACACAATAGTCTATAGAACAATCAATCAACAGTACTCCATCCATCTGAAATGAAATAGCTCCTTTAGCTTCAAACAGCCAAATAAATGAAATGTAACAGTCAGATAAAAATATCTCAATACGAAACTTTAGAGACACACAATGTTGTTGGTGAAAATATATTTTAATTAAAACATTTGATGGACATATGAAAAACGGTTGCAAAAAGTTTAACACCCAAAAGTGAATATGTTTCTTAGGCTCATTCAGTAAAAAGATGCACAAATATAATGATGTCCAAAGTGAGTGAACCACACAGACCAGAAACCATCTCTGCCCCATCACCTAAATTAGGTTACTAAACCTTGTACATCATCAATGTTCTGTGCAGCGCTGTATTAAATACACCAAATCCTGCATCCTGTTCAGAAAAACATCCTGCATGTAAAACCTTTATAAAACGTTTTATATAACTGTATGTCTAAGTAGGACTTCTTGTTATAAACCCAAATTAAGTATAAGATTTGACTAATCATTCTTTACAAATTTATACACTTTTGCATCACATTTAAGTTATACTGAAACAGGTTTATTCTGTGTAAAAACACAATGTGAGTGTTACCCTGCAAATAAATAAGCCCCCTAAAGAACATCCATCATATATGCACAGTGGAGGCAGCAACACTGTCAGCAGGCTCACTATTCAGCACTAGGAACTTTTAAGATTCATGAAAGATATCCCTAGACATAAGATGTCACTTGATCTGGTCAATTACTATAGATCCTCTGCAGACTCTTCCTGGTCAACTGGTTTCAGGAGAAGAATCTATCACCTGAGTTTTCCCAGCTGATAACTATAGTTCAGCCAAGATAAAACTGGCACCATGGTAGTATGCACGCTCAGCAAGTACAAGCATGTGTGTGCATACACTAATCATTTCTATGGACATCTTAAGGAAATAAGTTCGCTAAGGCTCCCTTAGAAACAAAATGACAAAGTTTAGTGTTTTTTTAACCAAAGCAACAGATTTTTTGCAGATTGCTAGGGGTAATACAGACACTTTGATTTTAGATCCATTCTATATACCAGACCCTTTGTTATACAATATCATGAACATTTATTCAACCAACCAACTAGAAGTTGATCGAGTTGGGTTTAGGGTAGATCAACAACTCTTTTCTTTAGTTTTGGAGTGGTAAATTATATGATTCCTTGTCAAATTGTTATTATTGTCTGTGTCTTGCCACCTTTCCTGTCACAGGGACCACCAGGGCATCTTTAGGAGTCAAACATCTGGTTCCGCGTCTCTCAATTCCTTTTTCTTATTCTGAAAGAGAATTTGTAAGGGGCTAGAAACAGTGAAATTTGCCCTCTGGTGGATTCCCCACATAAATATATAGAGAATGCATTACAGAGATGGAAAATAGAATTTCTACTTAGAACAATGCCTTGCAGGTTACTAGGACAGGAAGGGAAGACATCCTCAATGAGAACATACACAGTAATAAAAACAAAACTGACTATCTACCTCTCCCACACTCTGGAGGTTTACTTTAAGTGTTAAAACAAAAAAACAACTGTGCATTAAAATACCTTTAGTGTCATCTCTGAAATAAAAAAATCCTATAAGTTTCCAAAAGTTCAGGATGCTGGTGGGACAGCATGAAAATTGAAAACCAAATAGTTGGCAAGGGAAAAGTTAATATTCAATGAAGATCACTGCCATTTGTGACTCAACTAGAAAAGTAAAGCCATACTAGAAATCTATGTCAGATAGCCACAGCGATGACCATTTGACATACTGTTTATACACTTATACAAATGTACAAACTTACTTCAAAAGTGGCCTTAGAAAAGTAAAGAAAAATGGGAGAGGAAATTTTTGATGTTTTATTTACTAGCCATTGTCAGCTACTCTGCCCAAGAATGCATGCAGCTGCACTGATAAGCTAATTCACCACAAAAGTTAGTATCATGAAGATATCCTGCACAAATAAACCCAGCAAGATGCACTCAAGACTTTCCACACAAAGTCTAAGACCCCTTTCACACAGGCGATCTGATCAGGTCCACCTGTCAGTTTTTCAGGCGGACCTGATCAGAATGTCCATGCATTCCTATGGATGAGCAGGTATAAAATGGGTTTATGACCATTTACAACCGCCTACCTCCATGTATGGAATAAACTAAATGGAAGGTAATTTGTCCTCTTCCGTTTAGGTGGATCAGAGCAGAGTCGAGTCAGATGTAAAGGGACAGTGCAGTCCATTTACTCCTGAGCCACACATAGACCAGAGCGAACTCTGTCTGTGTCTGCTCTGCAGAAGCAGAGAGGACACAGATGTGTCATGCACCTGCTATGCTCCAATCAACAGGGGTTTTGAGAGCTGACCCCCTGCTGATCAGAACAGAATCCACCCCATGGGAAAAGGGCTTAAACTGGCTGATTTCGTACAAGCGTCTATGATGGAAGCTAGTAGTAAGCTTTTAGGTTGCTCATGATACATTACTTAAGTGTCATTAAACCGTTATTATATAGTCACTAATAATTATTCATCAGTTGGAGTGAACGTTGTGAAATGAATGTGAAAGGTGTGTGTCATACAGTACATCTTCCATGTCCTATTCCACTCCAAACACTTCTCAATCCCATTAGCCTTCAACACCCTCTAATACAGACTGATGAATATTGTGGGCAATACTACAAAGGAGGAGTAAGACCAGATATTTGGCTGTATCTATTCTCAAAGTAACACTATCAAAAAATCAGGGCAGTAAACAAGCAGCAACGCCTGACAATACCCAGGTGAAAGTCACTGTAAAATGGTCAAATAAATGACAAGTACACAAAGATTGTTCAGTCTCCATCATTCTTGGCAAAAGTACAAGAGGCCCACACAACTAGTATCTGCACAATTCCCCAATATATATATAGATTTTTACATAACAATATACAAGCTCATTCAATAAGACAGTATACAAAGGCAATGATAATGTTTCATGTCATGTAACCCATAGCAAATAAAATACCTACATTCAATAAGAGACAGATGATTTTTGATAGGATGCCATAAATTACTGCATGTTGTACGTCATCACTGCGTTTTGCACTACCTTACTGAAAAAAGTATAATAGTGTCTATTCAATGGAAATTTTTATGTCATTTACAGGCACTAAAACACAGACTCATGACTTTCTTGCAGCCATTCCAAGTTCTGTCTAGCTTTGGATTTACTAAAAGTCAGTTAGCATTATTAACAGGCAGTCTGGTTAAAATATACATAGACATTACCTGGGTCTAACAACCCATTCTAAGCTTTGCATATTTAACACCTCAACATCGGTTTCTTGTTCTGTTAATACAAAGTATTTGACAGTCTGACAAAGATCATGTATTGCTATTGGAAGCTCCAATGGTTCTAAAATAAAACCAAAGTACATATACAGTATAGTAAACGAATGTAAACAGGCAGTGAACATTAAAAGTGTATTAAAAAATGTAAAAAAAAAAAAAAGAAGAAAGAAAGAAATGGTTTTAATACTTTGAAAAATCACTCCAACTAAAACTGGAAAATTGCAGTATAATGTAGATACTAATCAATTTTTGTATTTTTGTAAAGGAATGCACCTGTTTTTTTTTTTAAAACAAATATTGGCTTACTGGATAGTGAAATGATCAACTCTAAAAGCTTCTACTCCTAGGGACAGATCTTAGATCAGCACTAGGACTAAACACAATCACATCCGAGATATTTTGCCAAATTCTCACATACATTTGTCAGATTTGGTATTTTGATATGCATTTAAAATGTAGTTTAATTACAAAAGCAAGCAGGGTGGCCATGTTTGATTAAGCATTTGCCGAGATCCATCAGAAGTCCATAGTCATCCTTCCATCTATCAGTAGGCAATACAAAGTACAATTCTTCTCTAGAAATGTGCACACTTAGGTCAACTACTGAAACCCACTAAACTGCGGTTAGAAGGTAAAAAAAAATTCCCAGCCTAAAGCGGACCATACATTATACAATCAGATTGCAGAATCTCCTTTAGATGTATGTGATATGAGGATAAACCTAAACTGCTCATTACATTAGTAACAAATCAGGCAGGCTCCAGCATTACATAGTTGATGGTAGATGTAAAGGAGATGGTAAAATCAAATGTTATAGTATATGGTCAGTTTTCATATACTCCAAATACAGCCCAATCTGGTCAGATTATACAGGCATCAGATGTCTACATGTACCTCAACATGGAAAAAAGAAAACACATTCAACACATTTTAAAAACAGCACATAGCGAGAATATATGTGGTCAAGTCCAAAAGGTTAAAATATTTGCCCTTAATTCTATTAGTTCTTTGGAATTTACATTCATCAATAAAATGTTTGATATTCTTAAAAGTCAATTATTTTCATTTATATTTAGGATTTGGTGAGTTGATTCACCCTGTAGCTTTTTAGATCAATCGAAGACAAGATCTACCCTGCAGTTATGTGTTTCTTCATCTCCTACAAGACCTTGCTAGTGTGGAATACAGATGGATTCCCCCTTTTTTTGGATACCAGGGAAAATCGAACTGAAAAGCTTGCTCCATCACCTTACTGTCCTATGGCTGCAGTGGTTAGGCAACACTGATAGTTTGAAAGGAAGGATCTTGACACAGCAATCCCTCTGTTTTAAGAAATGAGAAAGAAATGAAATTCGCCAGAAACTCTGAGATCTCAGTTTTGAGAGGAGGCATCTTCTGGATACTCTCAGTGTGAAATTCCATCCTCCTCTTCTGTATTACATAGAAAAGTTTTGAGCCAAAACATTTATGGGGCTACCTATAGGAATGATAAAATGGCAGCGGACGTAGCTTAATTCCCTCAGGAAAAAGTCATCAATAGTACTTACGGCAATCCTGCCAAGTCAGGCAGAAGATTTGTTTTGTCTATAAAGGGACATAAATAATTTAGCATTTATTATGTTGAGAATACGAATGATTTTCCAAAATACTATACAGAAAGACATTTTAGTTGAAACATTAGGAAGCAAAAATAGCCAATCACACCAATGATAAGTGGGCTAAATGATTTACAGTGCCACCAAGATCACATCCTCTTTGTAATTTTTGGTTACAGTTAGGTGCTAATTTCTGAGAATAAAGTGCATGCCCCTTTCCCATATACAAGGTAATAGTTACTACTGGGTACATATGAAATACACATTGATGTGTCTAGAATGCATAGCATCTCATTCAAAAAGTGGCAGCCTGATTAAATTAGGCAACACAAAATTGGAAAAAAAAAACGCATTTAAAAATTAAATAAATTGCATTTATGATGGCTTTCACTTATACCTCTGTAGCAACTTAAAAAAAAGGTAAATAATATTTAAATTTTTTCCAACATGCAGTTTATTTAAAGATTAAAACAACACCGGATACATATCCTCAAGTGCAGACCCCTTTAATGTCCCCCTCTAAGGTGCTTGGTCATTTGTCTAGGGTATTTATACAATAGCAACTAGGTTCAGAAGTGCCATCATTTATATAATCACTCTGGTACACAAGTTTAAATCCAGAAACCTCTGGGAGGGGACACCTCCTACAAATACTGATCTTTTGTGTGGCTGTAAAGCCCATATGAGCTCCCACGCAACACAAAATGCCAAATGGGGATAAAATTAGGAGTTTATATCAGTAACAGCAAAATAATGTGGGGTGTGAATATCAAAATTTCTCTGAGATTTATGTCCGACAATGGGATTAACACTGTAGTACCAGTATTAAAAATGGAAGAATACTTTTGTAATACTAGCTGAAAATAACAGCCAAGTGTTTGGCAGGAGAAGGAAGCCAACTTTAATGTAACGTATAGTGTTATGTGCTAAATCCACTGCCCAAACTCAAGCATAAGTGGAAATGATAATGACCATATAATTTTTCTGCTATGCAGACAGCTTTTAATAGCCAAACATGATTTCTGTGTAAAATATGATAAAGATAGCCAACAATACTTCTTATAACTGCAGTCATACCCAGTTTTAAAAACCTGAATTAAAATACCGACAATCACACTTTTCTTTCATCCTTGAAAGTGCATACACTGAACAAGACAAGATGGCAGCTTCCTGTCTTGCAGCATTAGTGTTATTCTTTGCAGTCCAATACCCTTATCACTCATAACACTGTTTACTCTTTATTTTCAATGGAAGTCAGATGTAATGGCTGGTGTCTCCCAATACGTTTAGCATATGTATATTTGTCTAAGTAAAGATTCTACTGTTATATTGAGTGGCATAACTGTCTCCCAAGAGTAGCCATGGCGTGTCACTCTAATTCATCCAGCAGTGCTCACACCTCAGTGACTTCTCCATAGAGGGCAGCCTTACCTTCCAAACATACAAATAAATTGAATTGCGATTAAGTACTTTGAAATGCTAAACTCCACTAAAATCTTACAACTTATGTGAAAATATTAAAGTGACAGCAGCAAAAGGTTAAGACTATTGTTTTTTTCTGTGTGAAGGCTCTGGTTCTACATCGAATATAAAATTTTAAACAAAACCAAATGAAAAAAAATAAAATAATGTAGTACAATGAAACAAGTAGTAGAAAAAAACATATACAGTAACTTTCAGTTATGTCATTTGAATAAAAATGCAGAGCATAAATGATAACACTATGCACAATGCATTCTGGGAATGTCAGCCAGGAGAGTACTTAAATAGTCAGTTATTTGTAACAATTCCCCCTAAAAAGAAGTATAATATTAGTGATGCTTTTATCCAAACACATGCTTACTGGCTTTACAATTTTGAGGTAAGCTGGTCCATTTCTCGAGCCTCTCACTGCCATATAGCTCAGCAACCCTTGCTGAGTAGACGACTGATCAATTCTGGCAGTAAACGGCTAGCCTTTTAAACTGGTTACACACTTCCCCAATCAGCAAAACAGAAATCAAATCCAATTGACTCATTGAGCTCAACATCTTGCACACACTCAAACACATAATTAAAAAAATAAAATAAAAAACATATAAGCCTGGAGATGTCAAGTCATTCCACTCATCGACGATGGACAAAGGTCAGTGCTTCATTGTCAAAAGTTAAAACCGCACGTGCGCTTTAAATTCAAATAAACATACAGCTTACCCTCCAATATACGCGAATGAAAAAGTTTTGTGATAAATAACCTCCCTCCCGCATCCCTTTTCTTTCCCCACCCTTGCCCACCCCTTGTCAATACTGTCCTACATTCCAGTTGTGTGTAGACAGCCATTGGAAGAGTCTGTGTTCATCCAAGAGTCTCATTGGCAATAAATAATGACTCATGTCAACAAAATGTCAGGTGGGTCTTTTCTTTGCCCATCATTGCTATGCCTTGGGGGAGAGAAGTTTTTTGGGGGTGACAGGTCTCTTAGCCTGCCATAGATGGCTGTGGATGGTCACAGCATCAACACTAGCAGACATGGTTTTGGCTGGAATGTGGCTGAACTGCTTGCGATCAGAATTGTACTTGTAGAGGCCGTCAATCATTTTCCGGGATATGGAGCGTGGCCCAATTCCCACCAGCTTATTAATCTCTTCCGTTTCTGGATAATATGTGTACACAGATCGAAACTGGCACCCTGAGTCACGAAAGAGGATCAGGAAATTATGGGCGTTTGATTTCTCCATTTCCTGTAATAGTAAGATAAAAAGGTGAAGTTAGACTAAAATACCCACATAACTGCTGACAACAAAAGAGTCTATATACAAGGGTAAAAACTACAGGTTGATGCTGATGCCTAAAAACATTTTTCTATTAAAAAATACAAATAAAAGAAATAAAGCCTTAGATTTATTTTTAATTTACAATGTGCTGACCACATATTCTCTGCAATCACCACTGGACGTTCGCAAGAGCTCACAGATCTTGCTCCTGGTTTTAGTTGCTGTAGTAAGCAGATGGAAGATGAGTTGGCCGTTTTCTTTTCAAGGATCATTTATGCCCTTTTAAAACAAACTATGCTGTGATGTTGTGTTGTTTGAAGATATGTATCCTTATATAGTAACCGAATGCATAATATTCATTAAAACCTGTAATTTTCTAAAATATATTAGCTCAAATATGCTAGAAAAAAAATTAAAAGAACCAGTGTTGCAGTTTTTGGCACTGTATATGCTGGAGAGTTATACGACCTCACAGTACCTTATATTTCTTTGATGTTCGATTGGTGATTTCTGCAAATGTGCATTGGTCATTATAAAGGGGTTCTCACTCTCCCAGCTGGATTTTTAATCTATTTCTACTATGGTAAATACAGGAGGTAACGGAATAGGCACAAAGGGGTCTAAACTCTCAGGTATAAAAAAAAAGCATGGAGGTGAAATTTATGGCGAAGTGACCAAAAGCAGTATTAAACCCAGAAGCAATAATGCAATATATATTGCAGCTTACCAATCATTTGATATGGTGGCTGCACAAGTTTTCTTTTCTTAGGTTTTTTTTATCTGGTGATCTCGCCAATAACATACCTCTTGAATTTGAGTGCCCCCACTCTGAATGAATGAATACAGGGACACCATTGGACAGCAGCATTGTCAGTCTTGGGGGAGAGGAGTGCTAGATATACTAGCAGATTTAAATAAGCTAACAGAATATCTGGATGCCATAGTTAATTACATATTACTCTATTATGAAAAGACAATTCTGCATGTGGAAATGTAGTTGGCTTTTCCCTGAGATAGTCCTCTACTGTTAGTCCGGGCCATGCTGGCCACTTGTGCTGTTGTATGATTCTTATTGCTTTTGTGTCATGTTTGTACAATGTTTAAAACTTCAATAAAAAAAGCTATGGGTCAAAGTAGCACCTGATTCTCTCTCTCTCCCCCCACCCCCATATACAGAAGTGTCAGCAGTCATGGTGTGAGGAACAGGAATCTTAGCAGAACCATTGAGTACATCACCTGAATAACAAATGAAGGCATTTTGAGGACTTGCTCAAAAGTCTGCATGTTAGCCAAAGAAAAGGAACCCATCTCCAGGAAGACAGGCCCCACAAAGACAGGCCCCACAAAGTCCTCTGGATGCACTCTACCCGCCCAGCAGAGGGTATCTGCAGCAGGAAGCTAGTGTATTCCCCCTACTGACATTCCATGAAGGCACCGGGCCTTCGAGTAATGATCTCCACCCACCACGCAGAATCTGAGGTGCTTCTAGGTGAGGTGCACAAACCTCTTCTTTCCTAGCAGGGACTAAGTGTTGAGGAGAGCCAGTTTAAAAGACATTGTTTTAAGGGGAGGATAGTGTGAATAAGGCTAATACCCTTAGTATAGTCGAGAGCAGTAACAAGGTTATTTTCCCCTGTCAGAGGGAGGACTCCTACTTGGTCCCGTAGGTAAAGGCACTCTAACACCCAGATTGGTGACAAACGGAGTCCAACTCCAGAAATTTGCTCAAGGCAGGATCATCTGATTTTAAAGGAACATATCTGTTCTAAAGATAACAAGGCCAGGGTTGGAGAATCCTCAACATCTCCATGTATGTGAAAGAGGAACTACCCCAGTCAACTTGAAGAGGCTGAAGGATCACGCCAGGGACCACCTAGTCCATACAGACAGGCCTATTGCTCTGCTCAGAACCTAAGCCAGTAAATCCAGAGAAGGGGGGCTGAAAAAAAAAATCGGAGAGGAGGCAGCCACCTCGAGTCTCCAGTGATGGAGGAGAATGGGTGAACTGGTGGGGTCTGGAAGGGGAACAGTTGCAGAAACCAAATGTAAGGACTGGAGCAAAGGATTTAAGAGAGGGAGAAACCCTAGAAAAACTGGGAAGATGCAATGAGGTAAAGACACAATTGAAGGGGAAAAGCAGAGGGATATGATTAGCCTGCTGCTCTGAAGGGCCTCTTTCTAAATACAAGTGGCAGAGAGGTGATTATGCAAGGACCCACCAGGGTGCATAATTGTCTCTCTAACTGTAGAAGTGGGGGATGTACCTTCATACGTGAGCATTTTTAATGGTGTTAGTTAACCCAGTGTTTCTCAACCTTTTTCCAGCCTGGGAGCCCTTGAAAAGTATTTTCAGTCTTGAGGCACCCCTGTCCAAGGCTTGGTTCATGTTACTGTGTGTCGTGGAACTTACACAAAAATCATGCTTGTTCCTGACACACAGACAAATGCTCTGCTCTTTAGGGGTGCCATTAATTCTTAATGGTTCCCCACAAATACAGGCTGTTATTTGTATGGCTCCATTTCAAAAAAGGGTCGGGGACTACTTTCCCTGCATTTCAGCGGGTAGGGCAGCCCACTGAAATGAATGAGCTGCCCTACACGCAGCATGCAGTCACACAGATGTGAACCAATGGTTTGTTTACATGTGCGGTTGGAGGGGCGGTAAAACCATGTGGTTGATCTGTTTTTACCACTCCCAACTGCTCCCCCTTTAGCTGCAGAGGCAGCAGCTGGGGGTTGTAGACCTGCTGTAACTGAAGCTGGAAGTAAACTCCCAGGTGAATGGGGCTGCACTGCAATCATCCCACAACTGTGGGCATTGGACGTGGTGTGGTAATGCTGTATTTACAGGGTTAAAACAGGCGGTGAGGAGGCGACACATTGTCGCTTTACCACCTGTCAAATGCCTCTGAAAAGAGGTCTGAGCACGGATTGCTTTTCAGAAGAGCAGCAGTCCTTGCTGCTATTACGAACAAGCAGTTCTGATAGTACAGGAATAGGGGGTCAGGATTAAAAAGTAACATACATGTACACACACACACACCGACAAATACACACACACATACAGACATGTACACACAGACACACGTATGTATACACACACACGTATAGGACAAGAATGGGTGTCGAGATTAAAAGTAACGTAAAATACACACACGCAAAAAACACACACACACAGGACAGGAATGTGGACTAGGATTAAAAGTAACATCAATACACACATGCATACAGACATGTACACAAAACACATATACACACACACACATTATATATATATATATATATATATATATATATATATATATATATTTATTTAAAAGTCAGACACACACGTACAGGACAGGGCTAGGGGTCAGGATTAAAAGTAACATACATACACACACACACATACAGGACTAAAAGTAACACACACACACACACACACTTACAGGACAGGGCTAGGGGGGTCAGGATTAAAAGGAACATACACAGACACATGTACACACACGTACATACACACATAGAGACACATATACACACACACAAACACATGTAACCAGCCCTTTAAAACTTTGCAGTACAAAACCTTCCCTCACACAGCCGGGGTCTAAACTGTAGGGGGAGGCAGAGAGCACATCACACTCCCCCTCCCTTTACTTTGCTGAGTCGCACAGAGCTCCCGTTGCCGATGTACAGTCTGGCTGGGGATCGGAAGCTCAGGCTCATCTGACAGCCTTTCTCTATCCCACGGCACCCCTGATTTCCTCTGGTGGCACGCCAGTTGGGAAAGGCTAAGCAAACCTACGACTGAGCCTTGAAGACCAAGGGAGTCAGGTGCTCTTTGGATGCGTTATCAGTGTCCCAGCAGCGTAATTGGCTTAAGCCTGGTGCTTGTAACAAGCCACAAATGAAGAATAAGACTATTGACATTTGTTCCACACTCTCAATTAAACAGGGGTCTGTCTACCCCAGAGGTGGAGAGATACCCTTTGATAGATCTGTCCAATTTGCCACAGTTTGACAGATTAGGGACACTGCCAACACAAAATGTAGGGCAAAAGTAGCCAGTTAAAACTTAAGGAAGGCACTTAAGGAAGAATTCTAGCTACCAGTCAACAGTAGAGCTGCACGATTATTCGTTAGGAATCGAGATCGCGATTCTTTCCCCCTCGTGATCTTAACAAAGAATTTTCCTGATTCTATGCAGAGTTCTCTGCTTAAGCTGACAGCTTGGCAAAAAATAAATAAATAAATAAAAAATCAGTCTGCCAAGTTTCACAACATTCCTCAGCCACTGAGTGGAACCCTCATCCAATTCGCAATAGTGTGAACCCAGCCTAAACCTTTTTGACACTTGTTCATTTTAAGTTAAAATCATAGTTTTTTGCTAGAAAACTACTTAGAACTCCCAAACATTATATATATTTTTTTTAGCAGAGACCCTAGAGAATAAAATGGTGGTTGTTGTAATATTTTATGTCATACTGTATTTGCGCAGCAGTCTTTCAAACGCAATTTTTTTGGAAAGAAATACACTTTAATGAATTAAAAAAAAACAAAAACGTAAACAGTAAAGTTAGCCAAATTTTTTTCCATAATGTGAAAGATGATGTTACATCACGAGAATCGTGATCTTTATTCTAAGCAAAAAGATGGTGATTCTCATTTCTCCCAGAATCGTGCAGCTCTAGTCAACATTATTCTTAAAGATAAGCACACCTGCCCAGTAGTGGGTGGGTCACTGGCAGATCCATGACAGGTATAGACCAGCATTTAAAAAATTGGCTCTCAAAAGGGAGCCATTCTCAACACAATCTGAGGGGTGTTTCCACTCCAAATAGAGAAATACCTTGCATAGCAGGTGTAATGAAAAGGTATTGTTGGGTGCTAGGGCTCTGAAAGACCCAAGGCTGGGGACAGCAGGTTGATTCCTCCAAACGCAGGGTAGAACACACTGCATAAATAAGGTCCGGAACTACTCCTCGTAAATTTGAGCAGATGTCGACTCAAAAACAGTCTCTTCAAAAGATAGCACCTCCTCTGCTACCCTATGGACACGGCAGACCGCCAATTGGCGTGGTAGAGATAAGAGTTGCATGTAATGGTGCCTAAAAATCCATCCACAGTTTTTTTTGGTTGGTTTAATGTTTTAGAATGTTGACACATTCCTCCATATATGTGACATTTAAAGGAGGAGTCCAGCCTGAGCTTTTTAGGCTGGGCTTCTCCTCTGGGTCACAGGAATGCAATTAGTTTTGTCTTTAGTTTGAAGTCCGCTCTCCTCTGACGTAACTGCCATCAGTCGAGGCAGCGCGGCATCCCGACTTCCCAAGTCTGGATCCGCCAGCTGTCTTGATTGATGGCAGTCTCAGCAAGCCGCTGAGACGACCGCTCCCCGTCCCTCCACAGCTCATCGCTCCAATGAACGTGGAGGATCAGAGCAGGAAAAATGCTGACTGACAGGCAGCATCTCTCTGCTCGGGGAGGAGTGAGAACCGAGCCATCGGCGGTGTTCGGTGGCTCAGTTCTCAGTGCAGAGATGCTGGGGAACAGCTGCAGCATCGGTCTGATGCTCCATCCACCGAGGTAAGCATAAATCTTAAAAAACAAAACAAAAAAAAACCCATACTTTTTTTAATATTTCTTCAAAGATGGATTGTTGGGACTTTGAATCCGAGTCAGGGTTCACAGAGACTGGTGACCCAACCTGTTCCAAGGCCCTAGGAAAGTCAAGGATAGATTGTGCAGTGATCATGCTGAAATGCGCTTAGAGCCCCTGTGATCAATTTCTGCATTTTTTAGATTTCTTTTAATTTTAATCTCACTTTTACACTGGCTACAGCCTTTATAATGTCAAGTGTTTTTGTCAAGCTCCCCTGATTAATTAATTTTAAATAAATAAAAATTCTAGAATTCTAATTCTATATAAAAAAATAACTTGGCTGTCTAGCTTTGAGAGAGACAAACTTTGTTGTGTATACCTTCATGGGAGGGTGCAAAAACTCCTGAAGAAAAAACTTACCACTGGCAAAATAGGGCCAAAATGTAAACAGTGAAATTGCACTAAGACAAAAAAGCTGCTGGAACAACCATAGATATAAATGGTGAAAAACAAAGCTATCTAGTGTTCCAGGCCAGCCCAGGTACATCACTCCAAGGTCAGGCTAGGAAACCCTGCTATATACAGTAGAGACCAGCTCAACCAGCAGTGTAGTGGGTGAAAAAACTAAAGAATAAAAAGCTAGCAAAAAAGTGGTTAGACTTTTCTCAGGAAAGCTGAAGTAAAGAAGTCCATCCTCCTACGGCACCAGCAAAAAACTGAGGCATGCTGGGTAGAGAAGGGGGTTATATGGCAACTGGCTTACAGTTTTTCCTGTTTGTCAGTGTCCATTCCTCACGTAATTTCTATCTCCCTTAATAGGTGAGAAAGCAAAGATGATACCCGATTGGTATAATTTAGGGCCTGTACAGATGGGCTTTTTATCATGTCAAAACTTCTTTACCCATGCAAATCAATAGGAACTGGAAAGCAGCACAAGGATTGATGAAACTTGGAAACAGCTCAAATGCAAATCAGAAGGAGATCACCTGCATGTCTATTGTACCTGTCAATGAACTCTGAAGGATCTCGGAGGCATCTCAAAATGATCTCAATTGCAACCATAATGCGCCTAAAAACAAGCTACATTTCCACATGTACATAAGCTCAGCACTGTGCTTAGCATTGCTGTTACTTTACCGTGTTGGTTTTCTCCAAAAATGGTATTGCTGCTTGCATACCAACTGCTGTATATAGAAAAAAAAACAGAAAAATTAAATTTTTTGACTTGCAAAATTCTTTTTTTGGAGTACAGTACAGGACATGGGTCTTCATATTTGTGACAGCTGGTTATATTCCATACCATCAGGTGACCGGACACTGGCAAAGCCAATCAAAGCTTTAACTCTTACCACAAAACCTCCGATTTCTAGCAAGCAATGAGAGAAAAGGGGCGCACCAGCCTTGTGCATTATCTTTTATAAAAATTCTTATTGAATAAAATGGTAAAAGGAAATAACTCACAAGCAATTGTAGAAGAAGGCACAACGTGAAAATGCACCGACTGACAGCATGCGGTCTAGGATGAGCGATACCTTCCAAGGGTCGTGGAGGACCGGCACAAGCATCACTACCAGCTGCCGCGTTTCGAAGGCGTTATCCTTTCTTCATCAGAGCTTAGCAGTGAACACTGCAGGCGCCATTCTGGTCACTTTCTAGGGGCCCTATGGTCCTCCAGTCCGTGTGAGCCACTGCCTGCTAGGCAGCTGTAATCTCAGGCTTACGTCGGATAGCTCTGAGTGACCGACCCTTCACATTCTAATCCCGCCTCCAGTAATATGGCGCCGGGCTGTCCCTCGCCGCTCACATCATCGACGGGATACTTAGGATGTGGAGGAAGTGATGTGGATCCGGCCCCCTTCCTCCTGCCTGGAGCGCAAACACATCGGCGTGCGTTCCAGGAGGAGACTGCCACGCGGATACGATCGGCCCATTGTACACTCGATGGTGAGGCGCTCCACACGCATGGACTTCCTGAGAAGATACTGCAGGTACACCCCTTATTCTGACACGATCATTTGCATTTAAATGGGGGGTTTCCCTACCTTTTGCATTTAATACATCTCACGCTAATGTCACCTCTGCGCTCCATGTGCGCAGCATGCCACGATCCACCACCAATGGTTCCTTCTGTCTCCACCATGGGTAGTTCCCTATCAACATCATTCATTCAATTACTTACTTATTCACTCATTCAATAATATTCATGTATGTACTGATTTCTTGGTATGCATTTTTATATATACATATTTTTTATTTTATCCATCTTCATTTATTATTCTTTATTTTTTCGCCCATATGATTGAAGGGCAAAAAAGGGAGGGGCTTTTTGAGGGGGAGGGGCCCCATACGCCCTCCTTGATTTACTGACATTCAGGCACACATAAATAGGGACTGCTGAAGGAGTGTTCACTGCTAAGCTCTGATGAAGAAGGGATGTCCCCTTTGAAACGCGTCAGATGGTAGTGATGTTCGTTCCTCCACGACCCTTGGAAGGTATCGCTCATCCTAGACCGCATGCTGTCCGTCGGTGCATTTTCACGTTGTGCCTTCTACAATTTTTCGTGAGTTATTTCCTTTTACCATTTTGTTCAATAAATATTTTTATAAAAGATAACGCACAAGGCTGGTGCGCCCCTTTTCCTATCTCTCTCGTTGTCTACTAGGATTCCCCGTCCTTGAGGGCAGCAAGGCCTGTGTCGTTGTACTATCTGTCTGGTGATCCACTTGTGCGCAGGAGTCGTTTTTCTTTTTTCTAGCAAGCAATGTTAGGACCAAGTCCCAGAGTCCCACCTGTGTCCAGTATCATACCTCAAAAAGAGAATTTTACAGGCAAGTCAAAAAACATTTTCTTTATTGTACAATACCGGATTCATATCTGATGTGGTGCCCCGCAGCAGTGAAAAGAGGGGATGGTAACATGGCAACTAAGAAATTGTCAAGAGAACCACAAAATACAAACGAAGAATGGTCTTAAATTACTGCCTTCAAAACCTTGCAGCCAAAACTGGCATCAAAAGGGGCCTAAATATCTACCCAATATAACTTCATAAACATGTGAACTGAAGACCAGGTAACAGCCCTACACTGCTAAGCAATATAAGCCTTATGCTAAAACACACAACATGTGTAAACAGATCTAGTAGAATGAGCCTTAACGGGAAAGGGGGCTCCTTACCCTTCACTTCAGTGTACAGGCACCATAAATAATCTGGCAAATCTACCTAGCAATAATGGATGAGAGGCAGAGGGGCCCTTCTTACAGCTCTTGGACAAAACAAAAAGATAAACGGATTTCCTGAAAGATGTTAACCCGCACACCCAGCACCACATCCATCCAGGCAGTATAGGGCAAATGCAAGGCAGTCTTTTCATTTAAGTGAAATCTAGATACTACCTTAGGCATGAAGGAGGAGTTTGATCACAAGACCACCTTGATCCTTGTTTAATACCAAAAAAGGCTTATAACAAGATAAAGCAGCCAGTTCCAAAACCTGTGTATATATTTGCAAGCACACCATGGATCAACAATCACTGTCCAAAGGTTTCTCTATTGCAGACAGATCACATCACAGAGATAAGTGCAATGTTTCGGAGCCGCGCAGGGCCTCTTAGTTAGGCAGTTCCAAAACCCGTCTGGCAAAAGAAATTGCCACCAGAAATCAGTTCAAAAGGCAGCCTTTGGATGACTTAGGCTACCAGATGAACATCCCACAGTATCACAGGAGTCCGGCGAGGTGCAACACTGTGAGCGACCCCTCGCACAAAAGGACTTCCCCAAAGAGTGAGAGGCTAAGGTCCCTGCAACAAAAAGGCTAAGACCTGACCTTTAAAGTACTCAATACCAATTTCTCTTCCAGGCCCGATGAAAATCCAGTAAGTGTTCCACAGAATTTTGGCAAGGGCAGAATTTTCTCTACTCACACCAATGAAAGTATGCCTTCCAAGTAGGGTGATGCACTTTGCAAGAGGTCTCTCTCCTCTCCCCACAGGACCTGGGATTCAACAGCCATGCTTCTAAAGCCAGTGACCATGAAGCTGGAAGGAAGATTGACCAGATCTCCTGTCTCAAGAGTCTGTCCGAAATAGGCCAAGGATGTTCAGCCAGCATATGAATCATGTCCAAGAACCAATTCATCCTTTGGCAGTTTGAAGCTGCCAAAATTACAAGCACCCTTTCAACTTTGATCCTGTAAAGCAGACAATGTAGCAGCTGCAGAGGAGGAAAGTGATAGATCGACTGGAATTGATCCATGGAGTCACCAACGCATCCCACTGCAAATGCATGCAGGTCCCATAACTGGTCACAAATATGTAGAGCTTGTTGTTGAATCTGGATGCCAGAAGGTCCACATCTGGAGTCCCTGCCAACGACTGCCAAGATCTTTGAAAAAACTTCAGGAGCTATTGCCACGGCCAGCTCTAAGAGAAGAGCTACAATCTGAAAACGCTGTTCTTCCAATGCAAAGCACAGAAAACGATGGAATGGAGGGAAGATTGGTATGTTTAAGTATGCATCCTTCATATCAATAGAGGCCATGAATTCTCCAGTGTGGAGAACATTTATGACTGATCTCATTAATTTCGATTCAGAGCTTTGTGACCTTTAAAAAAAGGGGTTTGTGGATTTGAAGTGCAGAATGGGTCTGACATCCTTGTTCAGTTTGGGAATGAGGAACAGGTTGGAGTAGAACCTCTGGAACAGGGGTCACAAATTCCAACAGAAGCTGAGCTCTGCACAGAGGGGATGATACATTGGAGATCAGGAAATTAGGTGGGGCCTGGGTACCAAACTCCAGCTTGTAACCACAGGACACAACCCCCTGAACCCAGGTGTCACAGTGCCCAGCACCAAACAGTCAAAAGAGTCAATAGCGGTCTCCCCACTGACCTCAGTGGGGGTGCCCTTCCCTGCGAAGGGGACTTTAGACCCAGCTTGGAGGGTTTGGATGGCCAAGACCTTCTATGGAAATAATTGCCTAGTGTGAACCAAAAAGGTAGAAGCATGGGGAGAACAGAAGATTATTTTTCCCTCCCCCCTAGGTACCCGGTTTGCCAGTGGAGATCCTCATTTTCTTTTTTTTTTTGGGCAAAAGGGTATTTATATTCCCTGTAACCTTCTTGGTGTAAGTATCCAATACCTCCTTAAAGAGGCTTTCACCCTTAAAAGGCATCCAGTCCAAACTTTTTTTTACAGGTGGGCTCAGCTGACCAGCATTTCAACCAAAGACTTCACTGGAAGAGGATTGGAGGAGCATATTGCTCATTCCATCCACACAATAGCAAAAGGCTGCTGGAAATTATTCCAGCTGACACGTAACTTAGAAACTGGCAAGATGCCCCTAAGGTTTTTGGCCATCTGCCAAGACCAGACTCCAAGAGTCTGACACACTACCATAACTATCACATTGGCTTAGCAGTTAGGTGGGGGTAGACCTTGAGCAGGGCTTTAAAACGTTCATCTGTTTGGTCATCTTACAACCGGAACTGCAAGTGTTTTATTGAGGCAAGAAATAACCTCCGGAACAAGTGCTTCAGAGGTACACAAACCTTTTTAGGAGAATACCAGCCCTCATATAAAACATAATTAACTAAGGCAGGGCTCGACAAACCCCGGGCGCCAGGTCGCATTTGCGACTAGAATTAGCGACCTGGCGCCTGGGACGGCACAGCTGGGGTATCCTGTGTCCGTTCGACATCCCCCCCCTCCCGCCGCGATCGCGCTGGGCCGCGCCGGTAATTGAGGCCCCGGCTTTGCGGCCTACTGCAGTCCTATGGTTCCTGGTTCCTTCTGCAATCGGGCGCCCTCTGGTGGTGGCCGTTGGTATGACAAGACATCCACCAATGCGAATGGAGCTTTCCCTACCTGTTTTCATTGCCTGCTCATCTCCTTCCCTTTACTTAGAACCCCCAAACATTATATATATTTTTTATTCTAACACCCTAGAGAATAAAATGGCGGTCATTGCAATACTTTCTGTCACACCGTATTTGCGCAGCGGACTTACAAGCGCACTTTTTTGGGAAAAAATACTTTTTTTAAATTAAAAAATAAGAAAACAGTAAAGTTAGCCCAATTTTTTTTATATTGTGAAAGATAATGTTACGCCGAGTAAATTGATTCCCAACATGTCACGCTTCAAAATTTAATCCGCTCGTGGAATGGCGACAAACTTTTACCCTTTAAAATCTCCATAGGCGTTGTTTAAAAAATTCTACATGTTGCATGTTTTGAGTTACAGAGGAGGTCTAGGACTAGAATTATTGCTCTCACTCTAACGATCGTGGCGATACCTCACGTGTGGTTTGAACACCGCTTTCATATGCGGGTGCCAGGGCCGTCTTTAACGCAGGGCAAAAGGGGCAGCTGCCCTGGGCCCTGTCATTGCTGTGGGGCCCAAAGCAGCTGCCACTTAAGCCCTGCGCTGCCCGCAGTTTTTGCGGAGTAGCGGGGGGAGCCGATCCCCCCTGCTCTCCCAAGCGACTACATTCATTATACAGGAGAGCAGGACAGCAGCGGGCTTCATGTGTTTGAGCCCGCTTGTCCCGCTTCTCCCTCTGTCAGGAGCTGCGGACCGGAGTCAATGACAGAGCGAGAGCGGCACTCTGTGTTCCTCCCGCCCCCACCCCCGCCTGGCAGACCTGTGTAGCACACAGCCGAGTGAAGTTTTCTGGCTGTGTGCTGGGTCTGATAGGCTGGGACTGTGTTCGTTGCACCGCCGTGTGATCAGGTAAGAAAGAACAAGGTGGAGAGAAGGGGAAGAGGATTCATTTGTGCAGACTGCAGAGAATTGCTGGTACAGAGGTGGACATGGGGGTACAGAAGTGAGAAGACATGGTAGGTACAGAGGTGGACATGGGGGGTACAGAGATGGACATGGGGGGTACAGAGATGGACATGGAGGGTACAGAGGTGGACATGGGGGTACAGAGGTGGACATGGGGGTTACAGAGATGGATGGGGGGGTACAGAGGTGGACATGGGGGGTACAGAGATGGACATGGGGGGTACAGAGGTGGACATGGGGGTACAGAGGTGGACATGGGGGTACAGAGATGGACATGGGGGTACAGAGGTGGACATGGGGGGGGTACAGAGGTGGACATGGGGGGGGGTACAGAGGTGGACATGGGGGGTACAGAGCTGGACATGGGGGGTACAGAGCTGGACATGGGGGGGGTACAGAGGTGGACATGGGGGGTACAGAGGTGGACATGGGGGTACAGAGATGGACATGGGGGTACAGAGGTGGACATGGGGGGTACAGAGATGGACATGGGGGGTACAGAGATGGACATGGGGGGGGTACAGAGGTGGACGGGGGGGGTACAGAGGTGGACGGGGAGGGTACAGAGATGGACATGGGGGGTACAGAGGTGGACATGGGGGTTACAGAGGTGGACATGGGGGTTACAGAGATGGACATGGGGGGTACAGAGGTGGACATGGGGGGTACAGAGATGGACATGGGGGGTACAGAGGTGGACATGGGGGTACAGAGGTGGACATGGGGGGGGGGTACAGAGATGGACATGGGGGGTACAAAGGTGGAAGTGGTACAGAGATGGACATGGGGGGTACAGAGATGGACATGGGGGGTACAGAGGTGGACATGGGGGGTACAGAGGTGGACATGGGGGTACAGAGATGGACATGGGGGTACAGAGATGGACATGGAGGGTACAGAGGTGGAAGGGGTACAGAGGTGGACATGGGGGGGTACAGAGATGGACATGGGGGGTACAGAGATGGACATGGGGGGTACAGAGATGGACATGGGGGTACAGAGGTGGAAGGGGTACAGAGGTGGACATGGGGGGTACAGAGGTGGAAGGGGTACAGAGGTGCACATGGTGGGTACAGAGATGGACATGGGGGTACAGAGGTGGACATGGGGGGTACAGAGGTGGACATGGGGGGGGGGGTACAGAGATGGACATGGGGGGTACAAAGGTGGAAGTGGTACAGAGATGGACATGGGGGGTACAGAGGTGGAAGGGGTACAGAGATGGACATGGGGGGTACAGAGGTGGAAGGGGTACAGAGATGGACATGGGGGGTACAGAGGTGGACATGGGGGTACAGAGGTGGACATGGGGGGTACAGAGGTGGACATGGGGGGTACAGAGGTGGACATGGGGGGTACAGAGGTGGACATGGGGGGTACAGAGGTGGACATGGGGGGTACAGAGGTGGACATGGGGGTACAGAGATGGACATGGAGGGTACAGAGATGGACATGGAGGGTACAGAGGTGGACATGGGGGGGTACAGAGGTGGACATGGGGGGGTACAGAGGTGGACATGGGGGGGTACAGAGGTGGACATGGGGGGGTACAGAGGTGGACATGGGGGGTACAGAGGTGGACATGGGGGGTACAGAGGTGGACATGGGGGTACAGAGATGGACATGGAGGGTACAGAGGTGGAAGGGGTACAGAGGTGGACATGGGGGGGTACAGAGATGGACATGGGGGGGTACAGAGATGGACATGGGGGGTACAGAGATGGACATGGGGGTACAGAGGTGGAAGGGGTACAGAGGTGGACATGGGGGGTACAGAGGTGGAAGGGGTACAGAGGTGCACATGGTGGGTACAGAGATGGACATGGGGGTACAGAGATGGACATAGGGGGTACAGAGATGGACATGGGGGGTACAGAGGTGGAAGGGATACAGAGGTGCACATGGTGGGTACAGAGATGGACATGGGGGTACAGAGATGGACATGGGGGTACAGAGGTGAACATGGATGGGGGGGTACTACAGAGGTGGATAGGGGGTACAAAGGTGGACATGGGGGGGGGGTACTACAGAGGTGGACGGAAAGATATAGAAGTGAACGTGGATTGGGGTACAGAGCTGAACACAGAGGTGGATGTGGGGTACAAAGGTGGACGGAAAGATATAGAGGTGGACATGGGGGGGTACAGAGGTGAACATGGATGGGGGGGTACTACAGAGGTGGATAGGGGGTACAAAGGTGGACATGGGGGGGGGTACAGAGGTGGACGGAAAGATATAGAAGTGAACGTGGATTGGGGTACAGAGCTGAACACAGAGGTGGATGTGGGGTACAAAGGTGGACGGAAAGATATAGAGGTGGACATGGGGGGGTACAGAGGTGGATGGGGGATACAGAAGGGAGCTGTGGATGGGGGGGGGCAGAGGTAGACAGAGGATACAGAAGTGAGCTGTGGATAGAGGGGTACAGAGGTGAGCTGTGGATAGAGGGGTACGGAGGTGAGCTGTGGATAGAGGGGTACAGAGGTGAGCTGTGTATGGGGGGGACAGAGATAGACAGGGAAAACAGAAGTGAGCTGTAGATGAGGAAGCAGAGGTAAGCAAAGTGATGTGCAGAGGTGACCAATAGATAGTTACTTTGCGGGAGGGAGGAGGATATGCAAGTACTGCCCCTTGTGCTGATTTTTTTCTGTGCCCTGTATGATACAAACACCTCAAAGTACACCCCCCCAATCCCTGTGTGTCATCCTGGACTCCTATTTCGCCCCTTCCCCCATTATCTTGAACTCCCCCATCTCTCCCCCCCCCCCCCTAATCATCCTGGACTCCCATATCTTCCCCCCACCCATCATCCTGGACTTCTCTATCTCTTCCCCCATCATTATTATTATTATACAGGATTTATATAGCGCCAATAGTTTGTGCAGCGCTTTACAAAATGAGGGCAGACAGTACAAGTAGAATACAATGCAATACATACGTTTACGTGTTTGTTTTGTTTTTTCGAATGTTGGGGTGGAGAGACAATTTGCTTGGGGGGGGGGGGGCCCAAGAATTTTTTTTGCCCAGGGCCCAATCAATAGTAAAGACGGCCCTGGCGGGTGCTACTCACATATGCGTTCGCTTCTGCAAGCGAGCTCGGCGGGATGGGGCGCATTTAAAAAAATTATTATTTTTTCTTATATATTTTACTTTTTTATTTTTACACGGTTTTTTAAAAAAAATTAAAATTGTGTCACTTTTATTTCTATTACAAGGGATGGGGCACATTTAAATTTTTTTTTTTTTTTATTTATTTTAACTTTTATTTTTTCACTGTTCTTTAAAAAAAAAAAAAAAAAAAAGTCACTTTTATTCCTATTACAAGGAATGTAAAAATCCCTTGTAATAGAAAAAAAGCATGACAGGTCCTCTTAAATATGACATCTGGGGTCAAAAAGACCTCAGATCTCATATTTACACTAAAATGCATTAAAAAAAAAAATTGTCATTTGAAAAAAAAAAAAAAAAAAAATGTCCCTTCAAGAGCTATGGGTGGAAGTGACGATTTGACGTCGCTTCCGCCCTGCAATGACTTGGAGATGGGCGGGGGGGGCCATCTTCCTCTCACTCGTCTCCATGTCAGGCCAGGGACAGATCCGGATCGCCTCCGCCGTTACCGATGGCCACGGTAAGCGGTGAAGGGCACCGGAGAGCGGCGGTAGGGTGGGCCCTCTCTTGCCGCCGATAAAAGTGATCTCGCTGCGAATCTGCTGCAGAGACCACTTTTATCTGAAAGAGAACCGCCGGCTCTTGAAGAAGATACCGGGGTTATGGTAGCTAGCTGCTACCATAACAACGGTATTTCTCTTCAAAGACAGGACGTATATAGTCGTCCTGCGGGAAGGAAGTGGTTAATTAAAATTAATTTATTATTTGCCATCTCCCTGCTTGGCCCCTTTCACATGGGCTGTCTGATCAGGTTCGCCTGTCAGTTTTTCAGGCGGACCCAATTGGATCCTTAGCGAGAATATGGTGGTCTTGTGTCCCTGCATGGCAGGAAATAAAAGCAGTCACATTAGTTCTAGTCGTCTCTGTGTAAATTTAAGATTGGTTAATTTTTATATTGAAAATAAAGCTTTGTCGGTCGTTTTAAAAAAAAAAAAAAAAAAAAAAAAAAAACCTGGCTCCTAGATTCCAAGCAAATTTGTCAAGCCCTGAACTAAGGCATATACAGGGAACATAGTAGGGCATGGGTGCTCAACCTGTGGCCCTCCAGGTGTTGTGGAACTACAAGTCCCATCATGCCTCTGCCTTTGGGAGCCATGCTTGTAACTGTTCAGACTTGCAGTGCCTCATAGGGCTTGTAGTTCCACAACAGCTTGATGGCCACAGGTTGAGCACCCACGTAGTAGGGAGCTTCTTCTGTTTCTTGGACCCTATTCTAGTCTCTTTAGGGCCTGTACAGGAAGCTTCAGCTTGAGACATTTGTAAACCTCCTCCACCAACGTAATATTGTCTTAATTTCAGCGATACCATGGCAGAGGGACTCTCTTCCAAGGACAGATTATTTGAGTCATTAAATTTTTGTGATGTGTCCTCCTCCTCTTCCAAGACCAACCAAATGAATGAACCCAAAGTGGAATGTTTTGAGGAGTGATCAATGCATAGCAGCCATAGGGCATTCTCAGCTAAATTGGGGACGATGTAAAGCTCTGTTGTAATCCTAGACTGGTGCACATTAATGCAGGAGGAGGAGCAAGGCCTGGTCGCTAAAACACTCAAGAGACTTTTGGAACCAGTCAGAGAAGAGTCTAAAAAGTTGGCCAGAGTAATCAGATCCCACAAAGGCCTCCAGATGTACTCTATCCCCAGTAGGGAATACCTGCAGCAGGATTCCAGCGAGTGCGTTCTTGGGACAGGGTCCTCTAGCGAAGGTGTCTTCCTATAGCGTGCATAGGTGTGCAAACCTCTCTCTGTAGCTTGTTGGTATTCCCTACCAACGAGCTACAACGTCAGCATATGGTTTGCAATAAGGATGAAGGCTATCGTCTGTAATGTAATCTTGTAACACCAGCTTATATCATGTTATGTTTGTCAAATATATAGCGGCAATTGTCTTTTATCCAATGGACTTTTATCATAATCGATTACAATAAAGTTTGATATGTCTGTTAATACTTGTATTTTGTTGCCCGAAAAGTCCCATAATGGGGGTCTCCACACAATGTTACTTTTTGGAGAAGGGACTAGCAGGTTATGAGACTAGCAGGTTATGAGAAGCAAGTTAGCAATGCAATGTCTCTAAGGGAGACAGTGTAAATGAGAGATGTACTCTCCACATCACTAAAGTCACTCATCCTGCCACAGGGAGGACTCCCAAACCTTCCCGGAGTTAAAAGTCTTACAATACCTAAGGGACATTCAATGGAGACCAACTGAATGAGATCCCATGAAGAAACAAGGACCAACTTTTCTGGGGAACCAGACTGATGCCCCAGGGTTTGGGGCACTCCCATAAAATAGAGTCCCTCCATCATTGGGAGATGAGACCACTCCATACACCCCAAGAGACTGCTAAATCGCACCAGGGAGCTTCTTGGTCCTAAGGGATTGCATGGATGTCTTAAAGAGGATCAAGAGTCAAAGAAGAGGGGACCAACAGTAGGTTCCCTAAAAGCCCCTGAAGGGAAAAGTAGAGAAACCCTTGACAGGCGGAGAAACATGCACTTATCCACAGAATGTAGACTTCCTTAGCAAGGATTTGAGCTATGGGGAGGGCATACAACTCCAGAGACCAAGTTCCTGCTTGTATGGGAGCCAGGGGTTCCAAAATATAGAGAACCCAGGAGGACCTGGGAACACAGGTACAAGGGGGGAAATGAGAGGCTGCTGAAGGATATGCCACACACAAGGGGTTAGTTAATGGACTAAGAGGGGTGTCCTGAGCACCCAAATGCAAGGGAAGAAAACCATCAGAAGATCTGTCTGCATGCACGCACTTCTTGAAGTGGGGACGCACCTTTATGCCAGAGGGGTTAGCAGAACTCTGGCTTTAATTCCCAGCAGCCTGAGTGGGAGTCAGGCTCCCCATGCTTAAGAGTAATTGCAGTCAAAGTAGATGAGGGAAAAGGGTAAGACTCCTCCAACCCTTCCGCAGATTTTCTGTGTTGAGCCAGGAGCACAATCTGACTATCCATGGCATTTCTAAAGATACTGTATGTCTGTGGTAATGTAACTGCAGGATAAAAATAGTTTTAACACATCTTACTGTGTCCAGGCTAGGACAGTGGTGTCTAAATGCAGGAAATCACTTGGTGTACAGATGCATGTGAACTGCAATGGCTGCTGTCAGTCTACCATTGAACATTGTACTGGCTGAGTGTCATGCGCTATTGCTATATATGCATACATCATTCCAGCCGAAAGTACCCACTGGAATCTGGTGGATTCAAGTAATCGGCCATGTGAAGGAGACTTTAAAGCGGAGCTCCAGCCCCCCCACTAAAAAATTAAAAGACAGCAGCTACAAATAATGTAGCTGCTGACTTTTACTATTGGGGCACTTGCCTTGTCCAGGGATCCCTTGCGGCTTCACAGCCGGTTTTCTATTGCTCATGCGCGAGTTGCGCTGCACTTTCTCAATGGGCCTGCTGCGGTGATGGGTCGAACTTCCGGCTGACTTCTACCTGTCAAAACCAGAATGTTGCACCAGAGGGGGGAGAGAGGAGCCAGACAAGTGGAAGCTCTGCTTTAACCACTTGACGACCGCCTCACGCCGATGTACGTCGGCAAGGTGGCACGGACAGGCAAAATCACGTACATGTACGTGATTTGCCTTCCGCGGGTGGGGGGTCCGATCGGACCCCCCCCGGTGCCCGAGGCGGTCGTCTTTTGTCCAGAGGCGATCAGAGGTGAGGGGGAGACCATCCGTTCGTGCCCCCCCCTCGCGATCGCCGCCGGCCAATCGAATCATTCCTTTGCTGCTGTATGCTAAACAGCAGCAAAGGAAATGATGTCATCTCTCCTCGGCTCGGTAATTTCCGTTCCGGCCCGAGGAGAGAAGACATGTGAGTGAGTGCACAACACTACACACACACAGTAGAACATGCCAGGCACACAAAACACCCCGATCCCCCCCCCCCCGATCGCCCCCCGATCACCCCCCCCCCTGTCACAAACTGACACCAAGCAGTTTTTTTTTTTTTTTCTGATTACTGCATTGGTGTCAGTTTGTGACAGTTACAGTGTTGGGACAGTTACTGTTACCCCCCTTTAGGTCTAGGGTACCCCCCTAATAAAGTTTTAACCCCTTGATCACCCCCTGTCACCAGTGTCGCTAAGCGATCATTTTTCTGATCGCTGTATTAGTGTCGCTGGTGACGCTAGTTAGGGACGTAAATATTTAGGTTCGCCGTCAGCGTTTTATAGCGTCAGGGACCCCCATATACTACCGAATAAATGTTTTAACCCCTTGATGGCCACCTAGTTAACCCTTTCACCACTGATCACCGTATAAGTGTTACGGGTGACGCTGGTTAGTTCCTTTTTTTTTTATAGTGTCAGGGCACCCGCCGTTTATTACCGAATAAAGGTTTGGCCCCCTGATTGCCCGGCGGTGATATGCGTCGCCCCAGGCAGCGTCAGATTAGCGCCAGTACCGCTAACACCCACGCACGCAGCATACACCTCCCTTAGTGGTATAGTATCTGTACGGATCAATATCTGATCCGATCAGATCTATACTAGCGTCCCCAGCAGTTTAGGGTTCCCAAAAACGCAGTGTTAGCGGGATCAGCCCAGATACCCGCTAGCACCTGCGTTTTGCCCCTCCGCCCAGCCCACCCAAGTGCAGTATCGATCGATCACTGTCACTTACAAAACACTAAACGCATAACTGCAGCGTTCGCAGAGTCAGGCCTGATCCCTGCGATCGCTAACAGTTTTTTTGGTAGTATTTTGGTGAACTGGCAAGCACCAGCCCCAGGCAGCGTCAGGTTAGCGCCAGTAGCACTAACACCCACGCACGCAGCATACGCCTCCCTTAGTGGTATAGTATCTGTACGGATCAATATCTGATCCGATCAGATCTATACTAGCGTCCCCAGCAGTTTAGGGTTCCCAAAAACGCAGTGTTAGCGGAATCAGCCCAGATACCTGCTAGCACCTGCGTTTTGCCCCTCCGCCCGGCCCAGCCCAGCCCATCCAAGTGCAGTATCGATCGATCACTGACACTTACAAAACACTAAATGCATAACTGCAGCGTACGCAGAGTCAGGCCTGATGCCTGCGATCGCTAACAGTTTTTTTGGTAGTATTTTGGTGAACTGGCAAGCACTAGCCCCAAGCAGCGTCAGGTTAGCGCCAGTAGCACTAACACCCATTCACGCAGCATACACCTCCCTTAGTGGTATAGTATCTGAACGGATCAATATCTGATCCGATCAGATCTATACTAGCGTCCCCAGCAGTTTAGGGTTCCCAAAAACGCAGTGTTAGCGGGATCAGCACGGATACCTGCTAGCACCTGCGTTTTGCCCCTCCGCCCGGCCCGGCCCAGCCCACCCAAGTGCAGTATCGATCGATCACTGTCACTTACAAAACACTAAAGGTATAACTGCAGCGTTCGCAGAGTCAGGCCTGATCCCTGCGATCGCTAACAGTTTTTTTGGCAGCGTTTTGGTGAACTGGCAAGCGCCAGCGGCCTAGTACACCCCGGTCGTAGTCAAACCAGCACTGCAGTAACACTTGGTGACGTGGCGAGTCCCATAAGTGCAGTTCAAGCTGGTGAGGTGGCAAGCACAAGTAGTGTCCCGCTGCCACCAAAAAGACAAACACAGGCCCGTCGTGCCCATAGTGCCCTTCCTGCTGCATTCGCCAATCCTAATTGGGAACCCACCTCTTCTGCAGCGCCCGTACTTCCCCCATTCACATCCCCAACCAAATGCAGTCGGCTGCATGAGAGGCATTTTCTTTATGTCCTCCCGAGTACCCCTACCCAGCGAACCCCCCCAAAAAAGATGTTGTGTCTGCAGCAAGCGCGGATATAGGCATGACACCCGCTATTATTGTCCCTCCTGTCCTGACAATCCTGGTCTTTGCATTGGTGAATGTTTTGAACGCTACTATGCACTAGTTGAGTATTAGCGTAGGATACAGCATTCCACAGACTAGGCACACTTTCACAGGGTCTCCCAAGATGCCATCGCATTTTGAGAGACCCGAACCTGGAACCGGTTACAGTTATAAAAGTTAGTTACAAAAAAAGTGTAAAAAAAAAAAAAAAAATATATATATATATATATATATAAAAAAAAAAATAGTTGTCGTTTTATTGTTCTCTCTCTCTCTATTCTCTCTATTGTTCTGCTCTTTTTTACTGTATTCTATTCTGCAATGTTTTATTGTTATTATGTTTTATCATGTTTGCTTTTCAAGTATGCAATTTTTTATACTTTACCGTTTACTGTGCTTTATTGTTAACCATTTTTTTGTCTTCAGGTACGCCATTCACAACTTTGAGTGGTTATACCAGAATGATGCCTGCAGGTTTAGGTATCATCTTGGTATCATTCTTTTCAGCCAGCGGTCGGCTTTCATGTAAAAGCAATCCTAGCGGCTAATTAGCCTCTAGACTGCTTTTACAAGCCGTGGGAGGGAATGCCCCCCCCCACCGTCTTCCGTGTTTTTCTCTGGCTCTCCTGTCTCAACAGGGAACCTGAAAATGCAGCCGGTGATTCAGCCAGCTGACCATAGAGCTGATCAGAGACCAGAGTGGCTCCAAACATCTCTATGGCCTAAGAAACCAGAAGCTACGAGCATTTTAGGACTTAGATTTCGCCGGATGTAAATAGCGCCATTGGGAAATTGGGAAAGCATTTTATCACACCGATCTTGGTGTGGTCAGATGCTTTGAGGGCAGAGGAGAGAACTAGGGTCTAATAGACCCCAATTTTTTCAAAAAAAGAGTACCTGTCACTACCTATTGCTATCATAGGGGATATTTACATTCCCTGAGATAACAATAAAAATGATTTAAAAAAAAAAAATGAAAGGAACACTTTAAAAATAAGATAAAAAAGCAAAAAAATAATAAAGAAAAAAAAAAAAAAAAGCACCCCTGTCCCCCCTGCTCTAGCGCTAAGGCGAACACAAGCGTCGGTCTGGCGTCAAATGTAAACAGCAATTGCACCATGCATGTGAGGTATCACCGCGAAGGTCAGATCGAGGGCAGTATTTTTAGCAGTAGACCTCCTCTGTAAATCTAAAGTGGTAACCTGTAAAGGCTTTTAAAAATGTATTAATTTTGTTGCCACTGCACGTTTGTGCGCAATTTTAAAGCATGTCATGTTTGGTATCCATGTACTCGGCTTAAGATCATCTTTTTTATTCCATCAAACATTTGGGCAATATAGTGTGTTTTAGTGCATTAAAATTTAAAAAAGTGTGTTTTTTCCACAAAAAATGCGTTTGAAAAATCGCTGCGCAAATACCGTGTGAAAAAAAAAAATGAAACACCCACCATTTTAATCTGTAGGGCATTTGCTTTAAAAAAATATATAATGTTTGGTGGTTCAAAGTAATTTTCTTGCAAAAAAAAATAACTTTTTCATGTAAACAATAAGTGTCAGAAAGGGCTTTGTCTTCAAGTGGTTAGAAGAGTGGGTGATGTGTGACATAAGCTTCTAAATGTTGTGCATAAAATGCCAGGATAGTTCCAAACCCCCCCAAATGACCCCATTTTGGAAAGTAGACACCCCAAGCTATTTGCTGAGAGTCATGTCGAGTCCATGGAATATTTTATATTGTGACACAAGTTGCGGGAAAGAGACAAATTTTTTTTTTTTTTTTTTTTTTTTGCACAAAGTTGTCACTAAATGATATATTGCTCAAACATGCCATGGGGATATGTGAAATTACACCCCAAAATACATTCTGCTGCTTCTCCTGAGTACGGGGATACCACATGTGTGGGACTTTTTGAGAGCCTAGCCGCGCACGGGACCCCGAAAACCAAGCACCGCCTTCAGGCTTTCTAAGGGCGTAAATTTTTGATTTCACTCTTCACTGCCTATCACAGTTTCGGAGGCCATGGAATGCCCAGGTGGCACAAACCCCCCCCCAAATGACCCCATTTTGGAAAGTAGACACCCCAAGCTATTTTCTGAGAGGTATAGTGAATATTTTGCAGACCTCACTTTTTGTCACAAAGTTTTGAAAATTGAAAAAAAAAAAAAAAAAAAAAAAAATTTCTGGTCTTTCTTCATTTTCAAAAACAAATGAGAGCTGCAAAATACTCACCATGCCTCTCAGCAAATAGCTTGGGGTGTCTACTTTCCAAAATGGGGTCATTTGGGGGGGTTTTGTGCCATCTTGGCATTTTATGGCCTTCAAAACTGTGATAGGTAGTGAGGTGTGAAATCAAAAATTTATGCCCTTAGAAATCCTGAAGGCGGTGCTTGGTTTTCGGGGCCCCGTACGCGACTAGGCTCCCAAAAAGTCCCACACATGTGGTATCCCCGTACTCAGGAGAAGCAGCTGAATGTATTTTGGGGTGCAATTCCACATATGCCCATGGCCTGTGTGAGCAATATATCATTTAGTGACAACTTTTTGTAAAAATTTTTTTTTTTTGTCATTATTCAATCACTTGGGACAAAAAAAAAAAAATATTCAATGGGTTCAACATGCCTCTCAGCAATTTCCTTGGGGTGTCTACTTTCCAAAATGGGGTCATTTGGGGGGGTTTTGTACTGCCCTGCCATTTTAGCACCTCAAGAAATGACATAGGCAGTCATAAATTAAAAGCTGTGTAAATTCCAGAAAATGTACCCTAGTTTGTAGACGCTATAACTTTTGCGCAAACCAATAAATATACACTTATTGACATTTTTTTTACCAAAGACATGTGGCCGAATACATTTTGGCCTAAATGTATGACTAAAATTTAGTTTATTGGATTTTTTTTATAACAAAAAGTAGAAAATATCATTTTTTTTCAAAATTTTCGGTCTTTTTCCGTTTATAGCGCAAAAAATAAAAACGGCAGAGGTGACCAAATACCATCAAAAGAAAGCTCTATTTGTGGGAAGAAAAGGACGCAAATTTCGTTTGGGTACAGCATTGCATGACCGCGCAATTAGCAGTTAAAGCGACGCAGTGCCGAATTGTAAAAAGTGCTCTGGTCAGGAAGGGGGTAAAATCCTCCGGGGCTGAAGTGGTTAAGATAATTGGAAACTTTTTTTTTTTATTTTTTTTTTTAAAGTTGCTTTGTAGATAAGGTGCTGCACATACAATTTAGATAATTTGCTGTGCATACAATGTAATAGTCTTCTTGTTAGTTGCAGGCTTCACATAAGTTTAAATATTTACCTGTCATCTGCACCAATGATTTTCACTGTTTTAACCACCTGTGAATGTTTGGTGAATGTCACACTAAGGCCCCTTTCACACTGGGGCGGTAGGGGGCGTCGGCGGTAAAACAGCGCTATTTTTAGCGCTGCTTTACCGTGGTATTCGGCCGCTAGCGGTGCGGTTTTAACCCCCCGCTGGCGGCCGAAAAAGGGTTAAAACCACTCGTACAGCACGGCTATAGCCGCGGTATAGCCGCGCTGTCCCATTGATTTCAATGGGCAGGAGCGGTTTAGGAGCGGTGAATACACTGCTCCTTCCCCGCTCCAAAGATGCGGCTAGCAGGAGATTTTTTCTTCTCCTGCCAGCGCACTGCTTCAGTGTGAAAGCCCTCGGGCTTTCACACTGAACAAACAGGGGAGGCTGTTTTGGGTCGGTTTGCAGGCGGTATTTTTAGCGCAATAACGCCTGCAAACCGCCCCAGTGTGAAAGGGGTCTAACTGCTTCATTAATATCTCTGAAAAAAAAAGCTTTAATTGGGAAAACCCCATATAGCTTTTTTTAAACTTTATTACATTATCAAACATCCATCCAAATCTATCAGATGTGCATGTGTCAAGACAAACTATATATTTCAACAAAATAAGGCATGTGTCTAATTGCGATGTTAAAAAAAAATAAAAATAAATCAACTATACATAACAATGCTATATTAGTTCCTCGCTTATCAAAGATCTTCTACATACTGACCTCCAATATTTTGTTCTTTTGACCTTCATTCACTTTGCCAGCCAGGCAACAGTGAGAGATAGCATTCTGGATGATATATTTATTGGATTTAGCACTGGGCTCTTTGTACAATTTTGGTCCTGTGGGCAAGAGATAAGTGGTGTTAACTGAATATATAGAACAGAAAAAGAAAATCAACATATTCTGGGTATGCACACATTGCTCACCTGTATACTCTGTTGCTGATGCTACTGAAGAAGTAGTAGAGGCATTCTCCCAATCTTTTTCACCATTACGACTGCCGCAGCGGCCAGGAGACAGGAATCCTTCGACAGACTCTGCCCTAAATGGGCTGAACAACAATGCATGTCAGTTAAGAATGTAAACAGAAAGTGCAATCATTTTTTATTTTTGTAGTGTAAGCATTACGAGTAAGAACATAAGAAAAATCAATCTTTGTTATGCTTTTTTCTAAAAGTATAATTTTGGGATGATAAAAGGAGCAAATCACAGAATAAAATCGATATTTTAAAAGATACTTGTAGTAACACTAGTTTTAAAATGATCACAGGTCCAAACTGGAAGTTTATTTTATAACTTTTATATAAATAAATAATTAAAAAAAAAGCCATGAAAACCATTGTTTGCCAAATCTCATTTATGTACTGTAAGAAACAATCAAGCTACTGTGGCGTTAATAAGTCAATGGCTGAAATGTGAAAATAGTTTGCAGCTTTAAGAAACTTGGTTGCTTAAATAAATAAATCCCTCCTTGCAAGAGCAAGAATACTTACCTGCCCATGACACCCATTTTTACTTTCCTGAAAAGAAAAGCTAGAGAATTATTAGCATCTGACACTTCCTGGTGTGTTGAAAGTCTGGCTCCTCGCTGTAGATCATTCTGCCAGCCCATGTCTCTACTGTGCTCGCAATAATAAACTATAACCTAAATAATCATATAATACAATTCAATAGTAAGTGAATGTCCATATATTAGTGAACAATGTGCTTCATCAAGGAGGTCCTTGATGATGCCCTGTGGGAGGTCGAAACGCGTTGACGTATTTTCCGGTTCCGAGTCCAACTTCCGGTTATCCGTGGAATGCACGCTAACAACGGCGTTTCCTATTGCAATCTCCTGACGCTATATGCCTGTTTTTACTCTGCATTTTGTAAGTATTCACTCTATTTGCACAATAAAGATATTGCCAAACAGTACTTCACTATATTTCCCTCCTTTTATTTCATTTTGGGTACTATTATCTATGGATAATTATCATGTGAGAGCTGCCTTGTGAACTGATGTAAAGCTGCCATCCCTGGCCACCATTTTAAGCCTGGAACGACCCCTAGACTGAAAAGCTAAGGGTCCATTCCATCCAGGGAGTGGGGAACACAGGAGGGGGTGTTGCACACCTCAAATTTTTTCACTTTATGGATTGGAGCACATTGTTCACCAATATATGGACTTTTACTTACTATTGAATTGTATTATATGATTATTTAGGTTATAGTTTATAATTGCACTCACTGTAATTTATATATGTTTTTGTTTTGTCAAGTGAATAGCACCTTGTGTACATCAGCTGCAAGATATTTTGTAAATAAATCCTTTTCCCAATTGTTTCACTTCTAGTGGGAGTATATATATTTAGAAGATATTTGGTTCACATGTCTCTACGGTGTCCTACATGAATGGTAGTGTACAATCCAGAAGTGTCAGATGCTAAAAAATCTTTGAGCAAGTGTAGCTTTTTAAAAGAACAACAGGCTTTGTCCTACTAAAAGTATTTTACATACTTCTCTAGCACACTCCTAGATTTCAGCAGCAGTGGGACTTTATTTGGTTTATTACACAGGTAGGCGCAAGGGTATTTGTTTGTTTTCTATACTAATAGAGGTGTTTTAACCTCCAAAACTCTTCAGCTGTCAAAAATTGTTACCTTGGTGTTCTTTTCTCTGAGTTTACACTTTCATTGTCACCTGCATTCAGCGAGGCCAGGGAAAAAGCAGACACTGCATAAAAGAAGAAAATGTCATTAAACTTACATAGTATAAATAAATCTTAAGATAAAACAAAAAAAAAAGCTCCAGTGGAAGCTCTATAGTCTCTAAATGACCCAAAATGGAAAAATTAAAAAAGTATATACAAAAAAAGATATGGGATAATAAAATTGAGCTCTGTCCGGGAAAAACTCTGGTGAGATAAAAATAGACCAAATGAGGGGTAAGATCCCCAGTCAAATCAATGAATTCTCAGAGTTGCCCCAAATAGGAAATAAGCACATTCTGTGGGGGTCAGGAGTAGAGCCTGTAATCCCAAACCAAGGGTTAAACACCACTAGTAGACAGGAACATGCAGCTCCATCAGCCAGCAGGACACTGAAAGCTGTAGAAACATAAGAAAAAGGAAGAGCGCACCGGCTCCTTGTGCAATACAGTTTTATAGGATGACTAAACGACAATTAAAAACAAGTTACACTCACAAAGGTTGTATGGAGCAGAGCACTTGTGTGGATGGCCACGGCCAGCATACGAAATGTAATCCTCCAGACGGTGGGAGAGCAAAGGCCGAGGAGAGAAGGGATCCAGCTTGCAGCAGCAGGCAGGCTGGGTGCGACTCACTCCTTCTGACCAGGAGTCCCAATCCTTGGTGGGGCCAATCCTGCCTTCATGATCATGTGACTCAGAGATGTGCCAGCTGACAAAAGATGCTCTAAGGTTGCTATGACAATGCGTTTCAGAAGGCATGGCCTCCTTCAGGTCCTCTCCTCAGCCCTTGCACCGTCTGGAGGATTATAGCTCGTATGCTGGCCATGGCCATCCACATGAACGCTCTGCTTCATGCAACCTTTGCGAGTGTTATTTGCTTTTAATGTTGTGTTCTCTGCCTTTTTTTTTTAAATATAAATACATCTTATACTATCATTGACCTTACATGTAATGTAAAGTATACCTGAGGCCAGGGAATAGACATTCAAGTATTTTTGTATTCTTAAAGTATACTATAGTAAAACTTTTTTTTTCCATTTTGGATAGAGTAAGGGAGAGTTATAACCCCTGTCAGTTTTTTTTTCTGCAATTTGTGCCCTATTGGGGAGATTCCCGTTAATTTCCTGTCCCATAGCCAAAACAGGAAGTGAGAGGAAATCCCTGCAAATTAAGTAAATCCCTTGGGGTGCCCAGGTCACCATTGCAAGATTTCTCCTCTATTCCTTTTCTGGGGACAACCTAAAATTTGAGATTTTTTAAATTTATTTTCACTTTCAATGACAATGGTAAACATGACAAATGGGGGGGGAAATCTTTCTAACGGGGGCAAAGGCAGCTATATTCTAGTCCCCCCTACTCTATCCTTTAGAGTATTACTGCATGACCATCTGGTACAGGCAGATCCCAGACAGAAATAGGCCAAAGTTCTACCCATGATATCTCAGAAAATGGGTTGTTATAAATGTTACAACTGCAATGTGTGCAATTCTCTTATTTGTGGCAGACACTTTTTACATCCACATAGGTGTAATCAGTATCAGATACAAGAGTATTTTAATTGCAACACAGATTTTTGTGTATACATTTTGAAATGCCCTTGCGCATGGACATATGTGGGAAAAACCGTTGGCCCTTCTAAGAAACGATTTCAGAAGCGACATTAGGGTAGCCTTGGCCAGAACTGAAAAGGGTGAACAGGCTGACCCTAACAAACCCGTAGCAATACACTTTGTGACATCTAAGCACCAAGTCCATGAACTACGTGGGATGGTAATTGAACATGTCAAAACACCCAATAGGGGAGATGATCGAGACCGGTCACTCCTCCGCGAGGCATATTGGATACACACATTGGGCACGGTACAGCCTGGTGAGCTCTAAAACAACCTTTCTCTTACATGCTTCATTGACGACATATAATATTCTCTTCTTCATTTTTATAAATGTTTTTCCTTGGCATATTTGTCCTTGATATACACAATGTGACACCGTACATTTCCTACTAATGCCTAGCCTGGGCAGTGCTTTATCATGTATATAGTACATACCATGTAATATTATTTCTTTTTTTCTTTGCTTGTTCATGCTCTTTTCCTTTCTGTTTCCCACACCCAATGCTCAACCTGTGATAATCCCCTAGGGCAACTGATACCTAGGGCATAACTACGGTTTTTCCGATATACTCCGAGGTCGGAAAATGAAAATTTGTTCACCGATTGCTTGCATATTAAACATTTTATTTTTTATTTATTTTTTATTATTTCATAACCTAAGCTGATCCCATGGTACGAGCGTCAAGTGCTTCACATAGGAGCAATTCGCTGATGTATTTCTTCCTTTGGCCGCATGTTAATTTGATTTATAGTTACTTATGTTCCTGTTTTCATTTTCATTCTTGTTATATTTAGTTTTCACTTTTTGATTCATTTTGTTTGCCTGATCTTTGCTTGTTATCCTTTTTGAATTTATATTTATTTTCAATAATAATTTTATTACATGTATTTTTATTTTCTTCATATATACTTTTATTATTATTTATTTTTTTTATATTTATTTTTATTTTAATTTTTATTTGCATTTTTTTTCTTCTTTGTTTTCTTGGCCCCTCTCTTTATTTTCCTGCTTTACTTTTTTCCTTTTCCTCCTCCTTTACTTTTTTCCCTCCTTTTTTTCCTCTTCCCTTCTGCTTTTTCTCCACTTCACAGTTTGTCATTTTCCCCCCTTTTTTCTCTTTGTCTTTCCTTTTTTCCCCGTTTCCTGTCTGTTGTGCTTCATAGATTTTTCCTTTTGTCTTTCTTCCCTTTTCTCTCCCTTGATGCTTTTCTCTTTCTATTTTTCTCTTTTTGTTTTCTCCCCATTCCCCCTTCCGCTTTTCTTTTTTAATATTCCTTGCTATTTTTCGTCTTATTCATCTCATATCTTTCTCCTGCTTTTGTATCACTCTTCTGTTTTTCTCGCTTTTCCCAGCCTGGCTCCTTCACACTATCTTCTGCACTGTTGGTTACCTGATGCGGTGCCGGCTGTACGTCACGGGTTTCCATGGCAACAGCGGCCCTGCAGATAGGCATTCTCCCGTCACCCTGTTGCTAAGAGCGACGTGCGCATGCGCGGCATATGTGGCACGCCGTGATTGGCGGCTGGAGCTCCCATACAGTAAACCACTGGGTCCTAGTGGCTACTTGTTTGTGATCGGGCGCATCTGGTTGATGTCCCCAATCTATTACATGTACACTGATGCTTCACATGCAGGTAGTATCCCGCAATATTGGAGATTGATTACCTCAGACTACTTTAAGTTGTTTTGCTGCCTGTTATGTTTTTTAAGTTTTTGGCAGGATTCTGACATCAGATTGGCGTCACAGGGTGGGGGCGGTACCATTCTTTTTAATTTTTGCATGTTCTGATTGGTGGATAATGTATTTATATTCTGCTCTGAAACTGTTGCACTTTATCACATGCCTGACAAAGGGGCCTTGCGCGGCTCCGAAATGTTGCACTTATCTTTGTTATGTGATCTCTCTCAATAAAAGAAACCTTTGGACGGAAGTGTTGATCCATGGTGTGCTTGCGAATATGTTCACTTGCTTGATGTTTCCAGGACCCAACTGGTAATCGCTACAGCACTCACCATTTTAAGAGCCATATTTTCCAGGAACGTGTGCGATAGGAATATTGACAATACTGATGATCCTGATTGCTTGTAAAACCTTGGGGGTGCAATATCTCTCAGGCTAGCGCCTCTTATTGTGGTCAAGGAATACCTAGTATTAATAGTTGGCTCTGCCTAAGGGGCACTGCCACCCAGAAAGGGATGACCAGGTACTCTTCCAAATATTGAATAGCCCGAGGGGGAAAAAAAAAGTTTATTCTGCCGTGTCAGGTTCCATTGCTATTATCAACAGGACAGCAAGACCGATACTTAAAAAACTCTGAATTAATTTCAGAAGTGATAGATAACATACACAAGTCCTGAGATTATTCACGGTAAAGAGCCTCATTACTCCTTCTGAGCCTAGCTTTAGTACATCACGTAAGAGACCAATAGTACAGAATAAAAAAAAAATTGTTACATTTATGTATTACTAGGACCCTGCATTTACTATATCTGGTCTCCCACAGTACACAGAACATGGAAATGCAATAGTTTTAGTAAATATAAACTGCTACATACCTTTTCTCATCAGCAGTATTATAGCAGTCTTATGACTATCAGTGGTTAAAGCTTGCAGGAGAAGTTTTCCTTCTTCCCTGATTGTCCTATGGGACTGCAGGACCCCTGACCCTCTGGACAGTGCCGATTGGCTTTGTGCTGATTGGCCCCGTGCTGATTGGCCCCATGCTGATAACATGCACTCTCCCAAGAAAAAAAAATACTCTAGCAATACACACTAAACTGACCATGTGAAGCTTGCCTCCCAGGCTCTGTTCTATCGGGAGATGGACTAGGGACTGTGGAAGAATTGGAGGATCAGAGAAGACCGGATCAAACAGCCTTTTTACACAATACACATGATTAACCCCTTAGGTTCCACAGCAACACCAAGTTTAACATGAGCATTATGCAATTGGGGCAAAAGCTTTGTTTTAACAAGAAAAAAAAAACAAGTCTCTTCAGGTTGGGAAAACATTTTAGCAGAGTTCGTAATTCATATAGTACTTAAGACGTTCTCTGCTCAGTGAATTTATGTTTTTAAACACCTCAATAGCATAGCTCACTCTTTCAGTTTATGTACCTGGAGGGCCCCCAGTGGGTGTTCTAGGAGATTCAGCCTGATGGTCTCTATGGATAGATTTAGGTCGAGGCTTTTTAGTCTTGCCAAGGTTCATTCGAGGTTTTATAACAGAATCCATGTCTTGCATTAACTTTAGCTGCTTCCTGCGCATGTATTCCTGTTTGATATACTCCCGTCTGGCCTTCTCATCTTCCTTCTTATTGCGCTCTTCTTCCGACTTTCGCCTGTAGAAATAAAAACTTTTGTCACCGATGGAACTGTATAAATAATGACCAGCTCAACAGTATATATTACAATGGGAAGAAGGGTTAAGGTGCATCTAAACCTGAGAAATATCTTTATACAAAATATATTTCAGCTTATCGACTCTTAGATGTGGTGGCTGCAATAGCTTTTTTTTTTTCCTTTAGTTTCATTTGGTGATTCTGCCAGTAACACTTCTTGTCCTATAGAGGAGCCGTGTTGTCACACTAAAACAGGAAGTGTGTTAGGACTAAGGAACATGTCCCCCCTCCCCTCATCTAAACTTCATAACATGAGTGGTGTCGTGCAGTCCACAAAGAACTAGGAACAGATAAATGTACAACAGTGACACAGGAAATTACAAGGCAGCTAGATTTCTGCAAGGATCAATAGTTTTTTTTTTACTGAACTTACTCAACAGGTATACCAAAACACTTTAAATGTTTTAGTTCACAGACTAAAAAAAAAGCAAATAAGAGAAGTACTCTGTTTAACTGTACATATAGTTTAAGTCCATACATATCAAAGCACAAAATTTGTATGGTGTACATTAAAGGTATAAGTTCACCTTTGTAAAAAAAATAAATAAAAAAAAAAAAAAAAATTATAAAAAAAATAATATAATAATAATAATAAATAATATAAAAATTATAAAAAAAAAATATATATATATACATATACATATATATATATATACACATATATATATATATATATATATATATATATATATATATATATATACATACATATATATATATATATATATATATATATATATACATACACACATACACACACAAACATATACACACACATCTTTTTCCTATGTAGGTTTAAAAAAAAAAAAAAGTGCACTTATTATTTTTACTAGGAGTCTGCAAAGCATTGTACCTGCGATCAGCAGATTGTGGGTGCAATGCAGGATGCCTGCAGAATGTCCATGTAAGCGGTTTGCTCATACATCATACAGGCAAGAAGTTACACAATGACCGGAAGAAACAAAAAAACGACCTAGAGCGCTCAACATCGCCCAACAGCGCCCTGGTAGTTCATTGAGAATTACAAGCCGACAGAATTCTGTGAACGACTGATGCGGCTGGGTGGGCAGAGCCCCGCTTGGCCCTGGTTTTATAAAAATTGTGACAGCGAGTTCCAGGAGAGGTTCCCCAGCTTGCCATCACTAGAAGCGGCGGATCAGGGAGAGGCTGCAGCAGTGGGAACATGCTCCACTGTAAAAACAGGTAATATGTTCCCAAAGCTGAACTTCTCCTTTAAATATAGTTAAGCCAACCAAAACTTTAGGCTTTTATGTAATTTTTGAAAATAACAGGGAAGGGTTATAGCTTCTGTTTCTCTTAAAGTGGATCTTTACACATTTTTTTTAAGTTCAGCTCAGTGGGTTCTAAATATAGCACAGAGTGCTCCATGGACCGTTTTTTCTTTGTTCCTACCTTCAGATATGTGGCCCGGTCTATTTTATCTGTGTTCGGTCCCTGCGGCTGTGGGCGGGAATTTTGCGGGTATAGGCATCATCATTTCCTGTCATCGCCACACTGTCTCCTGGCATCTCGTGTCATTCATCCCAAGAGTCAGTGCGGAGAGCCGCCATGAAATCTCGTGGGATTTCAACTGACGTTAGTTCTTTTAGTCTTTGCTTATCTCCATTGCCATCATAACGGGGCGGGACTTCCTAAAACGCCGCTCGTTGTGATGGCAACCTGAGCTGTTGACGGAGCTTCGATTTGAGTTTACTGCGCATGCGCAAGATCGGGGATAGAACGGGCGGTGCATGCTGGTCGATCAGCAGCACTGTATCCCGGAAGAGGATGCCTGTGGGCTTCACATGCCCACAGGCAAGATGACAACCGGCAAGATTAAAATTTATAACTTTTTTTTTTTTTTATGAGAAAACGGACAGCAGTAATCACTAAAAACGGAACAAGTAAGTTCTATATTTATATATCATAATCTTTGTCATTTCGCAAAAAAAACCCCAAAAACTCTAGAGACAGTGAAACCCCGCTTTAAATTGCTCTGTGCAAGAACTTCTGCTCTGATCGCCTAGGCGGAAGTGGGAGCAGTTACCTGTCAAAATCGGGTACCCTCCTCCCCAAAAGCTCCATTTCACAAACAGGAGTGGGGGAGGAGGCCTAAAGTGGTTGTAAAGATTAAACACTTTTTACCTTAACGCATTTCTAACATTAAGGTAAAAAACGTTTAAGTGCCAGCATCCTCCCTCACCTCCCCTTTTACTTACCTGAGCCCTCATTCTGCAGCTCTTCTCTCCCCTCACTTCCGTATTTCGCTGGCTTTGCTGGGGCACCGGGAGCCATTGGCTCCCAGTGCTGTCAATCAAAGCCAGAGAACAAGGGAGAAGGGCTGAGTCCCGCTGTCTGTCAATGGACGCAGCAGTGGGCCTTGGGTGTGAGTAGAGGTCGACCGATATGGGTTTTTCGCTGGCCGATGCTGATATTTAGAAATCGCGGTGGCCGATGGCCGATATATGATGCCGATTTTTTTGGGCCGATATTTTTGGCCGATTTTTTTTTTTTCCCTTCATCTCATAAAAGCTAACAGTTAGACCCCTTTCACAATGGGGCGTTTTTTAGGCGCTTTTGGGTTAAAAATAGCGCCTGTAAAGTGCCTGCAAAACGGCTCCCCTGCAGTCACTCGGGCTTTCACACTGAGGCGATGCGCTGGCAGGATGTTAAAAAAAAAAAAAAAAAAGTCCTGCAAGCGGCATCTTTGGAGCGGTGTATAGCGCTCCTCCACCACTCCTGCCCATTGAAATGAATGCGCACCGCTGTTGAAGCGCCTGCAAAGCGTTTCGGCAATGGCGCTTCAGGGGCGCATTTAACCCCTTCCTCGGCCGCTAGCTGGGTTATAAGCGCCCCGCTAGCAGCCGAATAGCGCCGCTAAAATGACGGTAAAGCGCTGCTAAAATTAGCAGCGTTTTACAATCAACGCATGCCCGCCCCAGTGTGAAAGCAACCTTAAGGGCCCTTTCACACTGGGGCGGGGGCGGCATCGGCGGTAAAGCGCCGCTATTGTAAGCGGCGCTTTACCGTCGGTATTCGTCTGCTAGCGGAGCGGTTTTACCCCCGCTAGCGGCCGAGAAAGGGTTAAAATCCACCGCCAAGCGCCTCAGCAGAGGCGCTTTGCCGGCGGTATAACCACGCTGTCCCATTGATTTCAATGGGCAGGAGCGGTATATACTCTGCTCCTTCACCGCTCCAAAGATGCTGCTAGCAGGACTTTTTTTCCCGTCCTGCTAGCGCACCGCTCCAGTGTGAAAGCCCTTGGGGCTTTCACACTGGAGACAAAGCAGCGGCACTTTCGGGTCAGTTTGCAGGCGCTATTAGCGCAATAGCGCCTGCAAACCGCCCCAGTGTGAAAGGGCCCTAAGTAATAAGTGATACAGAAAATTTCTTACATTTATTAAACAAAACAAACCTCCAATCAGTTCACTTGTATGTATAATTTAGATAACAAAAAAAAAAACTATATCTTAAATATTAAATACACAAAAACAGGTAATCAAAACTTTTGGACGAAAAAAAATGGGCTAACTTTACTGCTTAGTTTTTTTTTTTTTTTAAATTCATTAGTGTATTTTTAAAAAAAAATTGCGTTTGAAAGACCGCTGCGCAAATATAGTGTGACATAAAATATTGCAACAACTGCTATTTTATTCCCTAGGGTCTCCGCTAAAAAAAAATATATATAATGTTTGGGGGTTCTAAGTGATTTTCTAGCAGAAAATACAGGATTTTTACCTGTAAGCAACAAGTGTCAGAAAAGATTTAGTCTTTAAATGGTTAAACTGAGAACTCATCCACACAGTTCAGCTCATTGATAAAACAACCTGAAGAGATACAATGTATCTTCTTATCAGATTCGGCAGGCTGCCCAGAGGAGGGGAGAAGAAAACATCAGGCAACTTGCATTGACTTCTATTACATCAGCACAATCGGCCGATGCCGATTAAGTAAAAAATATAAAGATATATCGGTCGACCTCTAGGTGTGAGCACGCATGCGTGCCCCCATGGGGCACTGGACAGAAGGGAAGGGCCAGGAGCGCCAGTGGGGGACCCGAAAATAGGAGGTTAGCGGCTACTCTGTGCAATTCCTTTGCACACAGCAGGTAAGTATAGACATGATTGATTTTTTCTAAATTTACCTTTACAATCACTTTAAAGTGGAGCTTACGCTTTTGGGTGGAGCTCTGCTTTATCTCCAGTCAAAACTTTAAATCAGGTACTGGGATGTCTATAGATGAAATGGCATACCTAAGGTGTTTGTGTTTCATTCACACATTATTCTGAAACCTTTGGTAAGAATGTGTACTATAATTTCGGTTCCGAATACAGGTAAAACACCCTAGGAATTAGGCACCACATCCCTGAACATGATTATAGGTTACAAGGGGGATAAAGGGATTTTTACGGTGCAGGCAAACTAGACATGGAAAATTTAAAAGAAACAAAATTTAAATTCAACCATTAAAAAACATACAATTTGTACAAAATTCATGAAATTTCAATATTGATAAAATCACGGTGGTCAAGTGGGATATGAGTGTACATATAGTTTGGGAGATGATATAGTTGCATACTAGCCCGACATGTTTCGCAGTGTCGCTTTTTCAAGGGATATGCAAACTGAAGGTGATATCATCGAACACTCCTATTGATTCTAAAAAATAGAAAATTACAAAATGACATTCATTGTGGTTTACACAGGGAAACAAAATAACACAATAATTGAACACAATCTAGCGCAGTGTCTTCTCTGAAACAGCACTAATAAGGTGCTTACCCCCATAATGACCCAAAGCCTTGTCACTCCCTGCATGCACCAACCAAAACTGAGACAGCGATGAGGCCGGAAATGCAACCACAGGGGACAGAAGGGTGGAGCTATATTTGGAATATAAGATGCAGTGTGTCAAAATGGACTGTTTAATGATGTTAAACAGATAAATATATAGCTGAATATATGGATGTCAATAGAGTGAGATATTTATTAACTTATTGAGGTTCTGATCGACAATCGCAGAAGGTGCGTAAAAGGGAGTTAATTGGCTCAAGGATAGAAAACTATTAAGCACTTCTATTAATTGGTCAGAGCAACACCTGTAGAGTGGAGGCAGTCGTCAACACCTGTTAGGTTGTAGTTACAGGGAATGGTTCAGTAATGCTGATAAGTAAAACAGAGATAAAGTAATAAGAAAATAAAAATAAAAAAATGAGACTTTGCTGGGGATGATAGGTTTTGAAGGACTGGGAAGTGTAAGCAAAATGGAATATAATATACACGTCAAGTAATAGTAGAGGTTTGGGTATAAATCATCCAGTAAAACATAGCTGGATGGTAGTGGACACATTGTCTCAATGATTACATGTTAAAGAAGGAAAATCAGCAATTTAAGTGCTCTCTACACTGAGGTATAGGAGACAAAAGGGTACCAAGTAGTAAGTAAGAAAGACATGAATGCAGACAGCTGTTTTTAGAGCAGTGTGTGGTAAACTTACCAGTCACTGACACTGCTAAGTGTGGATGTGCCCCGGGCGTCCGTGTGGTGTGCCCACATCGCGCCGCGCTTCCTGAGGGATCGGACCATCAGTGGGTCACTCCTGTGCCCCGCTTCCCATCCCTGCAGCCCGGGCACAGCGGAGTCAATCATCCCCAGCAAAGTCTCATTTTTTATTTTTATTTTCTTATTACTTTATCTCTGTTTTACTTATCAGCATTACTGAACCATTCCCTGTAACTACAACCTAACAGGTGTTGACGACTGCCTCCACTCTACAGGTGTTGCTCTGACCAATTAATAGAGTAAGTGCTTAATAGTTTTCTATCCTTGAGCCAATTAACTCCCTTTTACGCACCTTCTGCGATTGTCGATCAGAACCTCAATAAGTTAATAAATATCTCACTCTATTGACATCCATATATTCAGCTATATATTTATCTGTTTAACATCATTAAACAGTCCATTTTGACACACTGCATCTTATATTCCAAATATAGCTCCAGCCTTCTGTCCCCTGTGGTTGCATTTTCGGCCTCATCGCTGTCTCGGTTTTGGTTGGTGCATGCAGGGAGTGACAAGGCTTTGGGTCATTATGGGGGTAAGCACCTTATTAGTGCTGTTTCAGAGAAGACACTGCGCTAGATTGTGTTCAATTATTGTGATATTTTGTTTCCCTGTGTAAACCACAATGAATATCATTTTGTAATTTTCGATTTTTTAGAAAAAATAGGAGTGTTGGATGATATCACCTTCAGTTTACATATCCCTTGAAAAAGCGACACTGCGAAACATGTCGGGCTAGTATGCAACTATATCATCTCCCAAACTATATGTAATTTGATATAAAATTTTGTTTCTTTTAAATTTTCCATGTCTAGATTGCCTGCACCGTAAAAATCCCTTTATCCCCCTTGTAACCTTTGGTAAGAATGTTATGCATGCTTATGTGGTTCCCATCCCTGCCTATTGTAGCCCAAGCCATAGAGTATGAACAGAACAGAATCATGGCAGGAGTCATCCAATCAGAAACTCCTTCATTGGTGTGCTAAATCTGACAGCAATTGCTTACGATATGGATAATAAAGAAAATCTCCTGACCTTAAGGCATTCTGCAGTGTTCACTGGATAGTATCAGTATTTCACTGACTTTCTTTGCTTGAATTGGCCCATTTCATTAGAATGGTTAGTCTGCCACAATCAGAGGTCTTTCAGCAATTCTCAGCAGTCCACTATCCTTGACACTCTAGAGTAGATTACCTGCAAGGGTCTCTAAGGGCTTTAATGTTACCATAAGGAAAGAGTTATGTTTTTCAAGAAATACAAAGTATATAGAAGCTTAGAGTTTTTTGTCATGTTGTACAGCAAAGGTAATATTGTATATTATATTGCAGGTGCAGGAATGTGTGGAAATCGTACATGTTCCAGCACCCATAGCCAAAATGTGCTGCTCTTTAGCAGCTCCACGCATTGGAAATGTGCCACATCTTAAGGTGCATGACATCGCAGTGTGGCTGCAGCATTTTCCACAGGTACAGGCAGCCCATCCTAATGAACAGGCTCCTGTGCCCACACAAATGAGAGCCTCACCACCTGCAATACTGTGAGAGGAAAGCTCTCCAAAGTAAGGGAAATCTCCTTTTACACCATCACTGTAACAAGTGCCCCCAATAAAAAATGTCCTCTTTTGTTCCACAGCGACTTAAAATTCAGGATTTTGCCTACTTTCATCACTAATGATAAGGGCCATTAGGATACACAGAGAGACAGCAATATAGAATCTAACTGCAATAAAATGGCACCTGTCCACACACTGCCTCGGCATATAGTGACTTTCGCTTTGTAAAGATTACGATTAATTCGCTATTGGACAAATATGTTGGGAGGGGGTTCTCCCACTGGTAGCAGACCAAGCTGAAGCCATTTTTTACTAGGAGGAGCTCACTATATGTGGAGGCAGTGTGCGGATAGGCACTATTTTGTTGTACTCTTCGATATGTCCAACGAGCCAGTATTCAACCTGATCAGCACCAGCAAACATTGTGGCCAGTCGGCTTGGATAACAGATTGAGCGGCATCAATTTTATTTGGTTTTTGATTAAACCTAACTGGGTTGATAAATCTACCCTACTTGAAGTCAAGCATAAAAAAATAAAGTTTTGGCTGTAGATGCATTTTAATATTTAATGTAAGTAGGAGCTGAGCATTTACCACATGTAAGGGTCCTCTGCACTTACTTGGCCTCCTCTTTCTTCAGCTCTTGCTCCATTTCCTGCTCCAGTTTCTTCTGTTGATTTTCACGCTCTCTCCGCAGTCTCTTCTCCAGTAGAGCAGCACGTTTGGCAGCCAAGTCATTTTCTTCTTGCCGATCATCCTATGGCATAGTAAACAACTGTTTTATGAGCCCATGCAGCTCTCAAAAAAAAAAAATGGTTCACATTTACTGTACTACAAAAACCACACCAGTTTTATATATTTAACACCTGCTAAACAAATGTAAAATGTCTCCCTTGCATGAAAACTTCCATACATTCATGCAGAATACACATTAATATCCGCAATCCCTTTCTTATTATACTTATGGAGCATGGTGGCTACATAGTTAGCGCTTTTGGCTTGTATCATTGAGGGATCTGCTTCACTTTCTGGCAGGGACACTGTCCTTGTTCTTTCCACACCTGTGTGGGGTTCCTCGCACAATTTCAAAACATTCTGGAGGGTTACTGTCTGTCACCTAAAACTGGCCCTAGTGAGTGTCTTCCAGACTATATTAGTAATACATAGACAGTGTATATAATGCACAGAACTTAAAGCCGAAGAATAAAATGACACAAGATCATAATACAGTATATATTTTCATTCCATGCACCATCATATGTTAAAGTTTTCAACAACCCCAAAACAAATTATAATTTATGATAATTGTGCCACAGTGTGCATCTAACATGAAGAAATAATTTACAGAGAATTCTCTGTAAATAAGCACACAAAGTTTTTTTATCCTAATGCATTCTATGCATTAAGGTGAAAAACCTGGGTGCAGCTATTCCCCCCCACAGCCCTCTTATACTCACCTGAGCCCTATCTCGATCCAGTGATGTGCATTAAAGCAGTGGCTCTCCCGGGTGTCTCTCTCCTCATTGCCTCACACAGCCTTATGCTGCTATCAATAACAGCCAGTGAGCCAATGAAGAAAGAGCAGGGGGGGGGGGGGGGAGCCATGCTGTGTGTGTGAATGGACAATGTCCAAACACCGGAGCTTAGCTCAGGAGCAAGCCTGCGTGGTTGCCCCATAGCAAGAAGCTTGCTTCTGGGGGCACTCAGGAGGGGGGATGAGACAGGACCACCATCGGGGCACCCAAATAGAAGAGTATCGGGGCTGCTCTGTGCAAAACCATTGCACAGAACAGGTAAGTATAACAGGTTTGTTCATTTTTATTTTTTTGTTTCTTTAGAATCACCTTAACCACTTCCACCCAGCCAATGCACATAAACGCCCAGGCGGGTGCATTCTAGCTCCGGAGGGTTGCACCCGTACATCCTCCCAGAACTGCGCCACATGCGCATCCCCCTGGGGCGTGCAGCAGTGTGATCTGTAATTGTGTCCACCAGACAGGGCCAATTACCAATCATGGTAGCGGGCCACTGTGAGCAGTCCTGGGAGCATGTGATCACTGTGCACAATCACAGTTACAATTGTAAGGAAGGCTGTCATTCATGATGCCTTGCTTACTACTATGTGATCTCTGTGATTGGTCACAGCAATCACATGGTACCAGCCAGGGCCAGTCACAGCAGCCCTGTTCCATGTGATAACTGCCCGATCAGTAGTAAGAAGGGTTTCATGAATGAAACCTTTGAACAGTGTTAGAGATTACTTATTATAGTAATACTCACTTTAATAAGCAATCAAGTGTAAACCCCCCCCACCCCCAAAACACACAATATTACCAAAAGTATCGGGATGCCTGCCTTTGCACACACCTAATGGCATCCCAGTCTTAATCCGTAGGGTTCAATACTGAGTTGAGCCCCCCTTTGCAGGTATAACAGCTTCAACTCTTCTGGGAAGGCTGTTCACAAGGTTTAGGAGTGTGTCTATGGAAATATTTAACCATTCTTCCAGAAGCGCATATGTGAGGTCAGGCACTGATGTGGACGAGGCAGCCTGGCTCGCAGTCTCCACTCCAATTCATCCCAAAGGTGTTCTATCGGGTTGAGGTCACCAGACCAGTGCTGTCAGTATCACTAATCACTGCAGTCCACTCACAGTGTCCATAATCACCGCCTCACCAGTCATATTATACCTGATCACTGCCACACCAGTCATATTGTCTCTAGGTGCTTCCTTGGATTTTGGGCCCCTTTTTTTCAAAATGGTCAGTTTTTTTTTGTTTACAGCATAAAAATAAAAAACTGCAGAGGTGATCAAATACGTCCCCCAAGAAAGCTCTATTTGCGTGAAAAAAAACAACATCAATTTTATTTGGGTACAGCGTAGCACGACTGTGCAGTTGTCAGTTAAAGTAACAGTGCCGTATTGCAAAAAATGGCCTGGTCACGAATGGGGGGTGTCAAGTGGTGATTGTGAAAAAATACAAAATAAAAAGGTCTTAATTTTTCAAAAAATCGTGAGAAAAAATTACAACTTCAAAAAATACTCACCATGCCTCTTACTAAATACCTTGGACAGTCTACTTTCCAAAAAGTGGTCATTTTGGTTGCTTTGTACTGTCCTGGCTATTTGGGGCCTCATCAAATGAGATAGGCCGTCGAGACGGATCAATTTTTAAATATAGATACCGTAGTTTGTAAACACTAACTCTCGAATAATATACACTGATTTGGGTTAGTTTTGCCAAAGAAATGTAGCAGAATACATTTGACCTAATGTTATGAAGAAAGATTATTTATTTGCAAAATTTTATAACAGAAACTAAGAAAAATGTGTTTTGTTTTAAAAATGGTCTGTATTATTTAGCTTATAATAAAAACCGGTGATGAATAACATCAAAATAAAGCTCTGTCTAAAAAATAAATAAAAAATGTCACTTGGGTACAGTGTTGCATGACTGGGTAACTGTCAAAGTGTGACAGTGCTAAAATCTGAAAATTGACCTGTCCAGAAAAGGAGGTAATTACATTATATGAAAAGGCAAAACTTTTTTTTTGTTTGTTTTTGTTTTGTATAGAGTGGAGAGGAATTAGAACACCTGTCAGGATTTTATAGCTGTCTGTGCCTGTTAAGGAGATTCAAATGGTCTATTTGGCCTGTGTACTATTATCAGCAAGAGTGAAAGTGAAAAACTCCCACATTTTGGGTTGTCACCAGAACATAATAAAAGGGAAAATTTTCCTATGGGGACACTAGTTCTGATAATCCTGGTGACAACTATAGATTTCCTAATTTTGGAAGGATTTCCTCTCACTTTGTGAGTTGGCTTTGGAACAAAAAGTGAAGGAAAATCTCCTCAATGGGACACAGATTGGAAAAACTCCAAAACTGACAGGGGTTATAATCCTCCCTTATGCTGCCAAAATAGAAAAAATTGGATTTTTAAAACAGCTTACCTGTAAAAATCCTTTTCTTGGAGTACATCATAGGACACAGAGCCTCAAGTAATTACTTGGTGGGTTATGGGCCTACCTTTAGGTGTTGACACTGGTATAACCAATACAGGAAGTTGACTCCCCTATATAAACCTTCCTCCTTCCAGGAGTCCTCAGTTTTTGTAGCCAAGCAATATAAGCAATATACTCTCACCCCATAAAACAGAGGGGTGGGAACTCTGTGTCCTATGATGAACTCCAAGAAAAGGATTTTACAGGTAAGCGGTTTTAAAAATCCTATTTTCTTTATCGTACATCATAGGACACAAAGCCTCAAGTAATTACTTGGTGGGATGTCCCATAGCAATGCTACTTGAGGGGAGGGAAACACAACCCGTAGGGCACCCCCAGACCTTGAGGAATTATACTGCTGCTTGCAGCACACTGCGCCCGAAGGCGATATCCTCATTCCATCTTACATCTACTTGATAAAATTTTGTGAATGTATGCACTGAAAACCAAGTCGCGGCCTTGCAGATCTGAGACATGGAGGCTTGGTGACACTGCCCAAGAAGCACCAACCGCTCTGGTAGAGTGCGCCTTAACTTGAAAAGGGGGAATCTTTCCCTTTAAATCATAAGTTTGAATTATAACTTGCCGAATCCACTTAGCCACAGTGGATCTTGACGCTGCCTGTCCTTTTTTAGAACCCTCTGGCAGAATAAATAAGACATCAGTCTTACGAATCTGAGCAGTTTTCTTTAAATAGATCTTCACTGCTCTCACCACATCAAGACAATGTAGTGACTTTTCTTCTTTGGAACATGGTTTTGGAAAAAACGATGGCAGGACAATATCTTCATTCAGATGAAAGCCTGAAACCACTTTTGGCAAAAAGCCTGGACGAGGGCGTAACACCACTCTGTCCTCATGAATAACCAACATGGTTTTGGAAAAAACGGCAGGACAATATCTTGTTCAGGTGGAAACCTGGAGACCACTTGGTAAAAAAAACCTGGACGAGGGCCCAACACCACTCTGTCCTCATGAATAACCAAATATGGCTCTTTACAGGAAAGAGCAGCCAATTCTGAAACCCTCCTTGCTGAGGATATAGCAACCAAAAATATCAGCTTCCTAGTCAGAAGGACTAAGGGAACGGAACATGCTGTAATGGTTCGAATGGCAGTTTTTGTAACACTGACAAAACTAAATTCAAGTCCCAAGGGCTTAAGGGTGATTTAACTGGCGGATTAATCCGCATCACTCCTCGCATGAAACCCCGGACTAAAGAATGCGTAGCAAGTGGTCTTTGAAATAAAATTGATAGGGCTGAGACTTGGCCCTTAATAGTACTCAGGGCCAACTTCATCTCTACGCCTACTTGTAGAAAGGCAAGAATTCTGCCTCTAATATATATCTCCGAGGGTGCCAACCCATGGATTCACACCAGGAAACATAAGCTTTCCAGACTCTATAATATATAGTTCTAGAAGCTGGCTTCCTAGCATTAATTAAAGTAGAAATAACTGCCCTGGAAAGCCCACGCTTCTTCAGAATGTGGGTCTCAATAGCCAGGCCGTTAAATTTAGCATTCGTAAAATTCTGATGGAATATCGGCCCCTGTGAGAGCAGGTCTGGCCTTTGTGGAAGGGACCACAGATGCCCCACTGCCATCTTTACGACCTCTGCATACCATGACCTTCTGGGCCATGCTGGTGCTGCCAGAATTACCGGTTTTCTTTCCAGCTTGATCCTGCGAAGAAGTCGAGGCAGCAACTGAATAGGGGGAAATGCATAGATCAGTAAAAGCTGATCCCATAGTATCACCAACGCATCTGTTCTGCATGCGAATGGATCCCTTGTTGTGGACACAAAGTTGACTAACTTTGTTGCACTGGATGCTAGAAGATCTACATCCGGAGTCCCCAATCCTTGACAAACAGCCCGAAACATGTCGGGGTGAATAGACCATTCCCCTGGGAATAATCTGCTAGCGGCACGTAGTGCGCGTGCCAATTCTCTATTCCCGGAATGAACACTGCCGACGGGCACGGAATATTTCTTTCTGCCCAAGTTAGAATATGGTTCACTTCTCTCTGCACTGAGAGATTCTTGGTGCCCCTTTTGGTGATTGATATAGGCAACAGCCATGGCATTGATGGATTGGATCCTGTCGGGACAATCTCCTAACCTGGAAGTCCAGGCTTTTAGAGCCAGACGCACTGCCCGAATCTCTAGGATGTTGATGGGCAAGGCTCTTTTGGTTCTTGAACACTGTCCTTGGACAGTTGTCTTCTCTGTCATTACCACTTTCCAGAAAAGTGGTTTGAAGTATTTACCCTTTAGGACATTCTTTAGTAACCACCAATTGAGGCTTTGGGACACCCTTGGGGACAGCCGCATTGGCAAGTCCAAAGCTTGGATCGTTTTGTTCCAAAAAAATAGAATACTGTTTTGCAACAGTCTCGAATGGAACTGGGCAAAGGGAACTGAAGCCACCATCCTTTCTAACAACCTCATGCAAAGGAGAATGGAGGGACCTCCTTTTGACCTGACCATCCGCACCAACTCTTTTATAGAGTGGTGTTTTGTTTTTTTTCTGGGCAAGAAGACCTTTTCTGGGCTGTATCTATGATCAGACCTAAATACTGCAGCCCTTTTATAGCGATTTTAATGAAGACTTTACTAGGTTGAGAATGCAACCCAGACCTTTCCACGTAACTGGTTGTAATGTGTACACCTTACTCCGAACAGCGATTGGTCTATTAGCAATAGATCGTCTAGGTATGCCAAGACTGTTTAAGCCCTGTGCCCTTGACCTGGCTACAGGTGGGGCTAGCACTTTTGTGAACACTCGAGGTGCTGTAGCTAGCCGAAGACTAAGGCTATAAACTGAAATGCTGCTGTGCTACTCGAACCGCAGAAACCTTTGGTAAGCGGGAAATATATGGACATGCAGATATGCATCCCTGATGCCGATAGGGGCCAGAAGTTTTCCTCCTTGCAGGATAGAAACTACTGACTTCATCGACTCCATAGAAAGGAACGGATCTTCAGGAACTGATTTAGATTCTTTTAGATCTAGAATGGATCTGTTGAATTTCTGCGTGGCTCTGTACATGTACAGGAAACGCATGAAAAACGCAGTGAAGGTTCCAAGGAACCGAAGAAAAAAAAAAAAAACTATCAGCTGACTCTACTGGAGGTAGCTTGAAAAAGGCACAAATCATCTCTGTAAGAGGTTTGTACCAGCAATCTCTCAGATTGCGAGGCTGAAAAAAAGTTAAACTCTAGTTGTCTCCTCTGCAGAGGAGTACTCGGTTTGCCTTTCTTCCTGATTACCTGAGGGTAATCCTTCATCCTCTACCCACTGTTCTCTTGATAAGAGATCTCAGGTGGGGGAGGGGGGTCTAACACGCTTCTCATCCTTGGATAGCGGATGCGATTAAAGTCGCTAATTTTCCTTCTAGGCCCTGCAGGGCGGAGGAAAAACGCATCTTCAATCATGTATACAGGGGCTGAATATTTTCTCCTCTTAGGCTCAGTTTCCACTATTGCAACCCCAAAGTTGCGTGATTTTACTGTGATCCATTGCAGAGCGATTTTGATGTGACAGGAAACAATGCCTGTGTATTCTAGAGGTTTGTGGACCTCAAATGGCATCAAAGTGCAAAGTAGTGCAGGGACTACCTTGAAGTCGCACAGATCTGAACAGTATTTCTTGGAATTCATGCCCTAGAGTCTGACAGTGGAGGCCGTCACCGCTGCCTAGAGGCAGCTGCCCCTGCGCAGGGGAAGGAATCTGTTTAAGTGACTTGTCCAAGGTCACAAGGAGCCAACGTGAGGACGAGGTCCCACGTCTTTCAGGAAGCCTCCCATGGCTACGCTGGCCATCAGAGTAGTTAATCTGTGAGGAGTGGCTCCTTCACTAGTGAACGCCGACATGTGGATCTGAACCCTTGTCTGTCAGGAAGTCTTCCATGGCTGCACTGGCCGTCAGAGTACTTAACCTGTGAGCTGTTGTGGCTTCACTTTAAATAAAAGGACATTTATACCTTCTACTGGACAAAAGAGCTTTACTGCTAGAAATCATTTGGATGTATTTCACCAAACCTTCCCCAATGAAAAGGGAAACTAGTCAGACACCCTTTTTTGAAAGATGCTTCGGCTGACCAACCCTTTTAACCACAGGGTCCTAAGCATGTGTTTTAGCACAAGCGCAAGGCGAGACGCCTGGTGGATAGGGTCTTTTATGGCATCTATGGCGAAACATAGCGCCATTGGTAGGAGGATTTTAACAAAAAAATTCCAACTCCTTATCTGTTGGATGCTCAAGCAATTATGCATCTTTATTGATGCTGGAAATCGCAGCGTCTACTGCTGGTATTTCCAACCCTTGTGAATTTTTCCTCCATGATAGAGAACTGAGAAACTCTTTGGAGGGAAAAAAATTAAAGTTATGTACCGGTAACGTCTTTTCCTGTAGTCTTTCAGGACAGCCACTATTGAGAGATAGTCTCCTCCTCTTCCTGTAGGAAACACTGCGCCAGCCCATAAAACTCTCACTTCCCCTGCCAGACCTCAGTTTTTACAAGATCACCTCCGGTCAGCTGGGGAGACACAAGAACACGTTAATAACATACCATTCAATATCATTATCATATTGCGTTCTGGTCTTAAATAAGACCCCCCCAAGCTTAGGGTGGGTAACTAGGGCTGTCCTGAAAGACTACAGGAAAAGACGTTACCGGTACGTAACTTTAATTTTCCCTTTACGTCATTCAGGACAGCCACTATTGAGAGGATAATCGAGCACTTACCAATTAGGGTGGGACTACAGCTTGCAGGACTTTTCGCCCAAAAGCCTGCTCACCTGCCGCCACCAGGTCCACTCTGTAATGTTTAACGAAAGTGGAGTAGCTGGACCATGTCGCTGCCTTGCATATTTGCTCTGGCGTTGCTCCAGCCTTCTCTGCCTGGGAAGTTGCCACTGCTCTGGTAGAGTGTGCCTTTATGCCCATAGGAATCTCTTTCCCTGCTAGAGAATATGCCTGCCCAATAGCTAATCTAAGCCATCTGGCAATCGTGCGTCGAGACGCTCTGAGTCCTTTTCTGGACCCGGAAAATAAAATAAATAGAGAATCAGACTTTCTTATGGGTTTAGTCATCTCTAAGTATTGTAGGATACACCTCCTTACATCTAAGAAATGAAATTTCAGTTCCCCTTCTCCCGCAGGATTGGGACAAAACGAAGGTAGGACTATTTCCTGGCTTCTGTGAAAGCCTGACGCCACCTTAGGCAAAAATGCTGGATCAGTCTTAAGGACTATTCTATCTGGCAAAATAACACAAAAAGGAGGTCTAATTGATAACGCCTCAATTTCACTGACTCTCCTGGCAGTTGTCACTGCCACTAAAAATGCTGTCTTTAAGGTTAACTCCTTTAACAGACATTTGTCCAAGGGCTCAAAGGGAATTCCTGTTAGGCTTTGCAACACTAAAGATAGATCCCACCCGGGAAAGGGGGGACCTCGGACAGGTCTCTGTCTGGACAGTGCCCTAAAGAACCTGACCACCCATGGATTGGTGGCCAAAGATTTCTCTAAATAAGCACTAAGTGCTGACACCTGGCTTTTAAGGGTACCTACAGATAACCCTTTGTCTGCTCCACACTGTAGGAACTCCAAAACGGCTATAGGGCTCTGTACCGAGAAGGAGTTTTCAGTGCACCACTTGTTGAAAAGGAGCCAGACCTTTTTATAAATATGACGCGTCTCCTTTTTTCTACTGTTGAGGAGGGTGGAGATTAATTTCTGAGAAAATCCCTTAGATTTTAATATACTCTCCTCAGTAGCCAGGCCGCTAACTTCCACTGGTGTACCTGTGGACAGAGGATTGGACCCTGTGAGAGAAGATCCTCCTGAGGTGGAAGGAATAGGGGTGGTTCCACTGCTAGCTGACTGAGGATTGAAAACCATGCCCTTTTCGGCCAATGTGGAGCTACTAGAATGAGGGAGGTGTTCTCTAGTTGGAACTTCAGCAGAACCGCCGGTAATAACACCGGAGGGGGGAAGGCATAGCATATCCTGAAATGCCACTTCTGTGTCAATGCGTCCACCCCCAGTGCTCCCTCTCCTGCGTTTAGGGAGAAAAAACAGGGGATTTTCGCATTGTCTCTTGAAGCGAAAAGATCCACCCTGCACAGTGTCTCCCCTCCGGAGGAAACACTATTAACTGAGGTCTGGCAGGGGAAGTGAGAGTTTTATGGGCTGGCGCAGTGTTTCCTACAGGAAGAGGAGGAGACTATCTCTCAATAGTGGCTGTCCTGAATGACGTAAAGGGAAAATGCTTATCCACATGATCCCATTCAGCATAAATAAGCCCTGTAAAAGGTTGTTTTTTATTTTTTTTAAAGTGCAAAGTAGTGCAGGAATTTTCAGCTTACTCTGTTAGTAGTATAAAAAGTGGAATGAACCATCTCTGTAAGAGTTTGTACCATCAATCTGTCAGAGGTTGCAAAGGTTCATTAACTGTTGTTTCCTCCGCAGAGGAAAATTTGGCTTGTTTTTCCCCATGATCCCCTGAGGATAACACCTCATCCTGTGCCCACTGTTCCCTTGGAAAAAGGGGTTTAAGGTGGAGGAGGGGGATCTAGCATGCTTCCTATCCTCTTGGATGGAGAATGCGATTAAAGCCGCTTATCTTCCTTCTAAGCCCAACAGGGCAGAGGAGAATGCATCTTCAGTCACATACACAGGGGCTGAAGTGTGAGAAGCAGTTGCACCACCAATTGCTTCCAAATGACTCACCCTGGCTTGCCATGTCAGGTATCTCCGGAGAGGATGACAGTGTGGAGGCATGACTGGAGTTCCCAGTGACTGGGGGTGGAATCCTTGGTACCTTTGTGGTACACTGGAACTCAAATGTGCTAAGCACCACAACAGAGGCACTTTAACAAATTATGGTATTTGCTGAACAATAGTTTTAGCAAAAGAAAACAAAGTCACCATAAGGATCAGCCTTTGATGCTGAGTACCATAATATTTCCTGTGCTGGAAATGCCTGTTTACACACCTTTACATGCCCAGCGCTCCTGTGTCTTAGTGTGACGGACTTCTGTCATCAGCATATGAACTGAGAGCGTCTGTTAAGCCTCAGGTGAGAACCTGATTACACATAAGTGTCAGCTGTTACCGCACCTCTCCAGAAGGAGAGGGGAGGGGGAGGGGAATTTTTATCAGCAGTGTTTGTTAAGCTCCTAGTTTTAAAGGAAGACTTCACTTTATACAAAAAAATGCAAATGGCTGGTTTTGTATGTTCATAAACTACTGCTGTAACCCCTTTAGATCCCTCAGAAGTTCAATTAAGAACTCCCCTCTGGCTGCAGGGACCACACCCACTGCTATAGCCAGACACAGAGCTGCTGAAAAAGCATTGTACTAGGTAAGTGTAATATACTCCCTCTAGAGACATTTTAAGGCATACAGTTATATATATATATATATATATATATATATATATATATATATATATATATATATATATATATATATATATATATATATATATATATATATATATATATATATATATATATGAGAAAAAGGCATAGGTGGACTTTTTACAGTTCCTAGGCTTCTCCCCTACCTTATCCTCGCTGCAGGATACTGCTGATTTAACAGACAGATCCAACTTTCACCCATCACGGCGGGCTGCGTAGTTAAACCTTCAAAGACTGGGGCCCTTTTTAAAGGGGTTCCGCTCCTTTGGACCTGTATAGCACCCCTCAGGAACAACTTTAGGTAATATGAAAAACCAAAGAGAGTCCTGGTTCCTAGGGTCCAGCTCTCAAAGAGAAGCTTACAGGCAAAACCTCGTTCTTCAATGCGAGGTCCAGGGAGCATCCTATGGTCTCAGTAGCGAGGATGGATCCGGTTGTGGAGGTTTTTTAAATCCAGCATGGATCCCTCCCTGGAGCTCCTCAGAGCACATCTTCACTCCTGACCAACACCTTAGACACTGGCGAAAAAACTGAGGACTCCTGGAAGGAGGAGGGGTTATATAGGGGAGTCAACTTCCTGTATTGGTTATACCAGTGTCAACACCTGAAGGTAGGCCCATAATAAAACCAAGTAATTACTTGAGGCTCTGTGTCCTATGATGTACGATAAAGAAAAGGGATTTTACTTTAGTTCTATTTTAATATATTATATTAGACAGGCTACCCTGTGTCACTCGAATCACTTCTCTATAAAGAATGCTGCGTCCCTCTGTCAACTATGTACTCCTCTAGATTTCTGTTACTCAGTTATCAATTACCACTTTTTTACCCACACAACCCCTTGCAAAAGGGATAAACAACACATATACTGCTTAAAACAAAGATCTTTTCCAGTGTTTTGCAGATTAACAAAGAAAAAAAAGGTAACATTATATAGATCCGTCACCTTGACTTTGAGAGAGCACAACAACTGTGCCAGGAGAAATATGAAGCCCGATACTGCTGACATCTCCTGAAAATGCTAATTATTTACCTGTCTTGTTGCCAAGTGGCTTCAATACTTTCCCAAACCCAGAACAAGTACTGTATATACTCGAGTATAAGCCGAGTTTTTCAGCATTTTTTGTGTGCTGAAAATGCCCCCCTCGGCTTATACTCGAGTCAGGTTGCCACTTACTGGTCTCCGGTGTGTGTGGGTGTTCTCTAGTCTCTCCTCTAGAGCAGGGGTCTCTGTATCCCGGCCTGCAGGCCACATCCGGCCCGCTCGTGTGTTTTGCCCGCTCGTGTCTTTCGCCTGTAGCTGGCAGACAAAGCCGCTCCCGTAACTTCCGCCCATGCCGACGCTAGGATTGGCTGCTGGGACTGCTAATGTCCTAGCAGCCAGTGACATCATTGGCGTGGCACCCCCCGGCTACTTGCCCGCTGTTTGTATTAAAGATCCTTCTGCAGTGGACAGGAGTTGGGAGATGAAAGAGATCTGAAGTCAGCTCTAATACTAAGGCAAGTAATGTATCACAGAGGGGAAGAGAAGAGAGCCGCCACTGGATGATCAGAGCAGGGAACATCACAGCTTTCGTTTCAATAGCTGTGTGTTCCCCCGCCGTCACACAAGCCCCTCCTCTTTTTCCGGGACTTTGATAGACAGATCACCCGTCCAATCCTAGGACGGGTGACATGTATCAAAGTTCCCTGGACAAGGAGAGGGGCTTATGTGACGGCACGCAGCGGGGGAACACACAGCTATTGAAACGAAAGCTGTGATGTTCCCTGCTCTGATCATCCAGTGGCGGCTCTCCTCTCTTCCCCTCCACAGGTAGGCTGCATATGGGATGCAGGCTGCACGGGGGGACACTCTGATAAGACTCTGATGGGGACAATCTGATAAGACTCTGATGGGGACACTCTGATGTCATTTTTTTGGTATCTATTTTTATTTTTGAAATTTACCGTACCAGTAGCTGCTGCATTTCCCACCCTAGGCTTATACTCGAGTCAATAAGTTTTCCCAGTTTTCTGTGGTAAAATTAGGTGCCTCGGCTTATATTTGGGTCAGCTTATACTCGAGTATGTACGGTATGTAAATAATGTGAACTGACTTTAACAGCTCTAGGCTTGTTTCAGGTTAGTAGTTCTTGATGTCACAGGATCAGTACAGCTACCAGACACCTAGCATTTTTAAACAAAGTCAACAATGACAATCTTCCAATTTTTCTTTGCACATCATAAAAACAATACTGACCTCCATCAATACTACAACAAATTTCACCAAAATGTAATATGACAAGAAATATATTTAAAAAAGGAAGCCTACTAACCTTAAAAAAGAAGCCACAGCAAACTTTCTGGTCTTCAGTGATGAGATCCTTCTCAGGTTCCTCAGGTGCCTCATCTGGGGGTTGTAACTTTGAGAGTGGGACTTCAATCAGACTTGCATTTTTGGAGGTGGAGAAGCTTCTCTGGCTGAATGTTTCATCATTTGGTGTTACACATACAGTTTCTACAATAGGCTGGGATAATACTTCCGACACTGTTGATTCAATCGGTTTTTTCTTTACTCCTACGCGTTTCTCAGAAGTATGATCAGTATCCAATTCCTTCTCAGATTCCTCATTTCTGGAACTGTCACTAGCAGTTTCCAGATCATCCTTAGCCTCCTGTTCTTGTGAATTAGGATTGTGATCATCTCCAAAGCATACAAATGATCTTGTCTGGGTCTGGCTTGGAGAAAACCTTCGCAGACGAGGAAGACTATCTACAGATTGCGGAGGTGTTAAAGTACGGTTTAAAGGTGTTATTTTAAGTTCATTGGGTCGAGGAGTTCTCTGTGGCTTTGAAGAGAAGGACACAGTCCTTTTAACTGAAGTCTGGGGTGATCTGTGAGTTTGGCGCGGCGACTCCATAGTAAGACAAGGGATTGGAGACCATGTAACAGAGGGTTTCGTGGCTGGTTTTGTCTCTCGCGGTAACTGCTTTTGTGGAGAAGGTTGAGGTGGGGAGATAACCCAGGCCTGTTTCTCCCTCATCTGCATCAACATGTCCTGCTGCAAAGCTAATCTCTGCATTTCCTGCTGAAGAAAGTTCAAGGAGAAATTTAGTTTTTCAATAGATCGTGTATATTCCACTACATCCACCTCAGCCATGTTTTCCTCACTTGGACTTGCAAAATTCCAAGCGTTTTCAGTATCTACAGGCGTTGTTGGGGATTTTGGCCATCTAGGTGATTGATCACTGTTTACTTTTAGTCTTACACGCTTTTCATCAGAAGTTCTTGGTTCCTTTGTTTCAAATGTTTCCTGAGTGACCTTCTCATTTTCTGAACATCCTGCTTCCTCTTGTAAGGGAGAGATCCCATCTCCCTTCTTTTTAACCACTGTGAGAAATGCAGTTCTACCCATTTTTTGCCTCCGACGAGTAAATGCCGCCTCTACTTTCTTCTTTTGTGCTTCAATAGCCCTTCTTTTTTCCTCCAATTTCATTCTCAGCTGGACAACTTCAGATGCCAACAGTTGTGTGGGGTCTCTGCCCTGCGGCAGAGAGTTTTCCTCTTGAATTTGGCCAAATGTAACCACCTGAGGTATGTTTAATTCAGAACCTTCAGGGGTAGTTTTTTGGGAACTGCTTCCACTACTCCTGCCATCGGCATTATTCCGCTTTCTAAACTTCTGCTCTGCAAAGCTGGTCATTTTGATTCCAGAACTCGAAGAGGCTGAACTGCCTGCCTGCGATTTGCCACTCACTGAGCTAGGACAGGGACTAACTGCTTCCCTAAGATTGGAGTTGAGATTAACATAGTCCTGGTGAACTTTCACAGGGTCTTCCATGTCAGAATCTAAACTTACAGTGTAATCTTTCAAAGAAGAATCTTCATCCATGGTTTCTGGAATATCTTCTGAAGGAACATGAATTCCAGTATCTACTTCTGTATTGTCAGTAACATCACTTAATGCTTCTTTTTTCTCAAAGAGGTCTATATTAGGGTCTGTAAGACCTTGTGGAGATAGTTGCAGACCTAAATTTACATCAATGCTATGAAGAAAAAACCCATTGTTCATCTGATCTCCTATAATAGATGCCTTTTCTGGGTTGTGAATGATTTCAAGTGCTTCTTCTATGCTTGGGGGTTCTATCGGAGAGTCTAGCTCATCTACATTAACCCTAATTTCAACAGGTCCATTTGGCCTTTTGTTTTGATCACTATCATCGGAGTCCAACTGGCTGCTGGTTGGTGACAAATCATTATGGTTTTGTGGAGTATGAATCCATTCTTCACTAATGCCAACTGACTCTCCTTGGCCATTAATTGGCTGGAAGGAAAGATTTTTACGGATGTGTCTGGGTACCCGAGTAAGATTAAGAGAAAAGCCTTCATTGCTAATTGACCTCCGGATTGGTCCGCTTGGGGTTGTGACTTTCATTCCATCCTCTTTATCAAAAGATATGTCAAAAGATACACCATGCATCGAAGATCTAAAATGGGAAACATATTTGGAAGATCATAAGTCAATTTTCAAGTAAAAGGTGAACTACAGCTGTATGAGAACTGGCATGCATCAATCTTAAGGAAGCAAGTCAACTCTTAACCTGGGATGAAACACCAAGTACAAAGTTATCCTGGACTATTAAGCGTAATGCCGGAGTAATCTTGATTGCATTACCTGTGATCTGTACAGCGGTAAATTAGACCTCCTGTTTCTGAAACCAGTTAACTCCAATGTTTTAGGTTATCGATCTAAAAGGATTTTTCTTTGCCAATTTGTATGCATAGATACAGTTAGCTTACCAAGGAGGTAATGCCTGAAAGATGTACACCAGTGTGTGAAATTGCTATTAATATTGAGTACCTATACAGGCATACCCTGCTTTAAGTACACTCGCTTTACGTACACTCGCGAGTAGACATTCCCGTGACGTGCAGCCGAAGTATAGCTTGGAAGAGGCGGAGCTGCCGCCTGGGGTTGTCACCAGTGAATAGGCTGCAAGTGACAAGGCAAAGTTCCCGCAAGCCCAGAGTAGCTGCCTAAACGTAAGTGGATTACTGTACTGTACAGTACTATAAACTTCACTCCCTGACCCCCCGCCCCACTATAGGCCCCGATCCCCCCACTACAACCGCTGTCCCCCCTCTACAGCCCCTGACCCCCCAGAAGTGAAAAAAGGTATTGTTTCACTTTAATTACATTTTCGTTTTACATGCATGCTCTGGTCCCATTGTGTACTTAAAAGTGGGGTATGCCTGTATTTAGATTCAATATCTTCATCATCTTCAGACAATTTAGAAACTTTTACTGGAAACATTTCAAATGTGTTCCGCACTTTGTACTGTATTAGCATGTAAATTCAGTTTCGGTTAAAAAAAAATAAAAAAATTGTTGATATGAAACAGGGGTAAAATATTTCCCAAATGGTGTCCCATGGTCAGTGACATTGAACATCTCATAATGACCACTGTTTATAAACACATAAATATAAAACACACAAATATTTTTTTAAAGAGAAATATGGTTTTACAAAAAAAAAAATCAAAAAAAAATCATTTATTTATTTTCACCTAGGTAAATGCAGCATCAGTCCAAACTTTAGCCCGCTGTCGGCTGAAAATGGGTCACCGGAGTGCAGAATAAAATGCACTCCTGTGATCCCCAAGAGAAGTATAGCCAGAACAGCTTTGGCTATACGGCTCCTTTAAATATTGATCCATATAAAAAACGACCTACAACAAAATATGCAGAAAAACCCATGTACATATAAATTCATTAGAATTTTTCCAAATTTCTTACCGCTTTTCTTTGGGCCATGTTCCAACCTGTCCATCCACATATGACATAGATGACGATCTTCGAATGACAGCTGAAAATGCAAATATTGAAAACAAAACTGTTACGTGTATTTGGGTGTGTTCTCAAATATTTAAACCTCAAAAGTAACCATTCTTTGTCTTCCCTTCACACAAATGCACACACAGTTAACACTAAATAAATTTAAAGCTCTTCATAAACAACACTCTAGTCATTTGAAATGAGATAATCAGGCTCCATCACATTTCTTTGGTCACACAATAAGCTCATCCATCGTTTAGTGCTAAACTCATTACTGCCATGAGTCAGCACCACCTGCCCCCCCCCCCCCCCCCCCCCAGTCTCCCTCTCTATGTATCAAGCCAAATGAATAGAACATCTAGAACACTTTTCCAAATGGGCAATTTTTTATTCTATTTTTTGAAGATGCCACTACAATGATATCATTATATATCATGCAGTTACCTATATCAACCAGAACTCACTTCCTGGAATCATGGGATCAGTTCTGACTGGTCACTTTGGGTGCGTTCTATCTTGCTATCTGCTAACATTGCTGAATATGATCAGAATTCCGTCCCTTTTTTTTTTTTTTTATTCATTAAAGTGTATTTTTCCCAAAAAATTGAATTTACAAGAACGCTGCGCAAAAACAGTTTAACATAAAATATTGCAACAACCGCCATTTTATTCTCTAGGGTCGCTGCTTATAAATTCTATAATATATATATACCGTATTTATCGGCGTATAACACGCACTTTTTCCCCCTTAAAATCAGGGGAAAATCGCAGGTGCGTGTTATATGCCGATCCCCTGCGATCCTGAGCTGACAGATGTTCAAAATCGCCGACCGCGATTTGAAAATGGCGCCGCCGGCGCCGAAATACACAGAGCCGGTCCTCGGCTCTTCTCGGCCACTTTCGGCTTCACTCGAGCGCCGCCCGAACCTAGCCGAGTGTACTCGACTAGGTTCGGATAGCTCCGCTCACAGTCACGCCCATCCCGGGCGGGACTACGAGTGGAGCCGAAAGTGAACGAGAGCCGCCGAGAAGAGCCGAGGACCGGCTCTGTGTATTTCGGCGCCATTTTCAAAATCGCGGTCAGCGATTTTGAAGCTCAGGATCGCAGGGGATCAAACTGCGAGCTGCAAGGCTGCACTGGGGCAAGGCTGCACTGAGAAGGCTGCACGGGGGCAAAGCTGCACTGAGAAGGCTGCAATGATGGGCATTTAAATGTAAGTTTTTTTCCCTTCAACTTCCCTCCTAAAAGTTTTTTTTTTTCCTTAAAATTCCCTCCTAAATTGGGGTGCGTGTTATACGCCGATAAATACGATATATATATATATATATATATATATATATATATATATTTGGAGGTTCTAGATTTCTAGCAAAAAATACTGATTTTAAACTTGTGAGCAACAAATGTCAGAAAAAGGTTTAATCTGTAAGTGGTTAGACGGACCTCAGTTAGAGAGGGAATTTGATTTCTTTGATCTATTCTAAAAGGACCAAGTGACACTTTGTTTATAAGTATCTCTCAGCTGGCAATTTTGTGAAACTTGGCAGGCTGCCTGCTGTTTTTTGTTTTTTTGACAGCTGTCAGCCGTTAGCAGAGAACTCTCTGCACTGAAGTAAAAGAAATGCTGCGTTAAGATCAGGATTGAATCGAGATCGCAATTTTTTAAGATTAATCAAGCAGCACTAAAATGAGCCTAAAAAAAAAAAAAAAAAAAAAGAAATCAAAATAACAGACATTCTTGAACTAGCTGATCTGCAATCAAATTAATCAAGCTGAATCCCTACCTGGACCAGGTGATGATGGTACAGCTTGTGGGTTTCTGAAAAATAAACAGTGACTATTAGATGTTTTGTTAAAGAAGACACAACAAATTTTCCTTCTTTTAAAATATTCTAGTTCTTGTGCAATTTCTATGCCAATAAAAAAAATACAAAGTATCAAAGGCTATATGTGATTTGGGAGTGATGAATACGGTTATCACTGAGAAGGTGGTATTCTGTTAGGACAATCAAAATGGGAACATTATTACACATCCATACCCCACAATGACAGCCCTTGTAAGTAAAATTTCAGCCCATTAGGTGTATAGACTTCACTATACCTCAGTGGAAGTTAGGAATATGGAAATTGTAATATAGCAGATGCAGTAGGCTATGTCAATGCCCCTCTTAAAGGCCTGGCATGCAAAACACAGCATTGCTCAAAAAACCGAAAGGAAAAGGGGTAAATAATTCTGCAAAGCACTAGGTTAGTAAATTATTGGCTTGAGCATGAACAGCTCAAGGCATTACTAACAGGTATACATTAATCTAATCTGTGATGTTCTTATCCATGCCCTAGAATAAGCATATACAGTATATGTGATGTGTACCTGGCATTTGAGGAACTTCCAAGTGTATGCCTCCTGTTAAAGTGCGATGATTTTGAAGACAACTTAGAGGGGTCTGAAAACAAAATAGAAATGTAAAAACCTCAATGAAGCCAAGTTTATTTTAATTCACATAAAAATAAAATCCAGAATTACTACCTGCAAAATTTAAAATTTGGTAGATTTCATTAAATTTACGTTTAAAATTAACTTGTCTGTCTGAAGCTCAGATAAAATGGGTCAAACAGCAGCATTATAATAAATACATTTGTTATAATAACATACCGGTAAATAAAATAAATAACAAAATGTATTATAATAAATTAAATTTCCGCAACTGAAGAAAACCGTATAATTCATAGTTTCCTAGTACACAAAAAAAACAACTTGGAGTGGGTCCCCCTGTACTACCTGGGTAAACGTTTGTAAAATCTGGGGGTTGCACCAAAGGTTGTATTTCCCGACTTCTCTCCAAAATACTCCGCCACTCTCCTCCTCGCTCTGAAGGTCTGCTCCGTGGCTGGAACCTCAGAGTCCTCACATACAGTGCAGGGCTATTCACCCTGTACGGTCTGTGGTGGGGACGAGCGTGTGACTATGGCCTGGAGAAGCTAACAAAAAGGAGGCTGTGGTGGACCAGTTGCATGGACTCAGTAGCCTGCTGGAGGATGAAGACAGGAAAGTAATACAACCTCTTCTGCAACCAACTAGACTTAATGAGAATTACCCCTTGCAGTGCGTGTGGGGGGGAGATGCCCAGAGTTGGGCTTTAAATCTCATAATAATGAAAAGGGTTACAAGACAAAAAATACCTAATCCACTAATAAAACATTGTTGCCGTTTGCCAAATATCACCTGTATGTTCCACAGCACTACGGAAACAAGCGAGAAGTGTGAAGAAAGCACCATGATGAGCTGCTCTTCATTCCCGGGACCTAGCCTTTTTGTATTATTGAGGAATTAATGAATAATAGATTGTAACAGAAGATTATACAATACAATATTAGGGTATCTGAGCTAAAATCAAAAGAAATTGAACATGAAAATAACACATGGGAGTAAAATGACAGATTCGTCAAAACACTAGAAATTCAATTTTTGAGAATGAGTTCTCAATTGCAGCCCAATAAAATGCAACAATAAACAGCTATTCAAGCAGAAAATCCCAAACAAGTAATTTATTTAGAGTGTATAATAAACTACCCCACCCTCTCACCATGGTGCCAGGTCTGATCAGCAGACACAGAAAATAGTAGTGTTAAGAATCTAGCCAATGAAGTTGGCTCCTCTAGTATAAAAGTTCACCTATTTTTCATAACGGCAGCATTAATTGTTTCAGCATTGTTCACATTACTTTGGAGACATTCAAGCACAATCCAAACATTTCTAAAAGGATAAATCTCTCTCTCACAATTATTTTCATTTTGGACAAGCGCACAAATTGTCAGATTTAATGCAGTGCTATTTCTGACCACCAGAGGGGGAAATGTTTTGGCAGCTGCCTCACCATCACACCCTGTATGTATTCTGCGCTGCCTTACAGGAGGACCTTTTCGACTTATGGAGTGAACATGCATGCCTGCCTATAGATGTTTATGAAAATTCAAAACAACCAAACATTACTGGGTTTGATGACTGTTCTACAAGATTTTTTTTTTTTTTGTATGCAGAAACATTACCTTGAAGATTGAGAACTCTTGGTTGTACAAATGAAGGCTTTACCACTTCGAACCACCAGAAAAGCTCAGCCATGAACACCAAGTAATTGGCCTGTCAAAAAAAAACCATCAGATAGAAGCAAGATCAGAAATATGGAAATGAAGTCTAGGATCAAATAAGGAAACAAGGCTCTCAAGACATACAGGTCAAGAAGTCACTAGTAAGCTGTACAGTTCCTTCAGATCACAAAAAGCACTTACATCCACATTCTAAGACTAACCTATCTAGCCCTGTAAAGAAGAAATCGGTATACATACCTTTTCTGAAGCCGATCCGATTTCCAGCGGTGGAATCTCTACAGAGGACACAGCAAACTACAGCTGTGAAATGAATGGGGAGCAACGTCACGCATAGAGTTACTACCCTGTTTCCCCGAAAATAAGACCTAGCGTGATCGCCGGTGATGGCTGCAATATAAGCCCTACCCCCCACTAAGCCCTACCCTGTTTCCCCGAACATAAGCCCTACCCTGAAAATAAGACCTACAAGGACTTTAACTAGGGCTTATTTGTTGGGTAGGGCTTATATTGCAGCCATCACCGACAATCACGCTAGGTCTTATTTTTGGGGAAACAGGGTATGGGGCTTCCGTTGTTGGATGTGTCCTCTGCACCTGCCTCCACAGCGAAGCCACGGCTGACAGCTCATCGTGGGATCGGATCGGCTGCAGAAAAGGTATGAATACCAATTTCTTCTTTACAGGGCTAGAAAGGCTAGTGTTAGATCGTGGATGTCTGTAGAAGCAGGGATTTTAGTTTTAAGGTGGACTTCCACTTTAAGAACCATTTAAACGTATTGTAATAATCAGAACCTCTCATACTACACACCTGTGTTAGGCAAAAGTGCAATGTTAATTAAACTGGGGCCACTGCCAGCAAAGCTTCAGATGTATTCAGTTAACTGCACATTCCTTACATGTTGGCTGGAGATAAAAGTCCATTCATTCAGGTACTGAAATTCTTATAGGAGTATCAATAAAAAGCATAAAAGCTGCACTTTCAGCACTGAGATTCCAAGAAGTGCTGCCACCTGGAGGAGGAGGAGGAGGAGGAGGAGGAGGAGGAGGAGGAGGAGGAGGAGGAGGAGAAGCATTCACTTCCACTGTCTGAAGTATCTTAATTTTCAACTAGGGTTTCTTGTAACCCTTTAACTACCAGGTCCGTACGCCGTACAGACCTACAGAAGTGCCTGCAGGTGGCCAAGTTGGTACGCCATACGGACCTATATTCCTGCTCTGTTATAAGCTCATCGTCACTTCAGTGACCATAAACCTATATCAGACATGTTCAGCAGACTTTGCTGAACAAAAAAAAAAAAAACTCTGATTAGCAGCTAACAAGCTGCTGATTAGAGTTATTCATCTAAAATGAGACCTCCGCCACCTCCTCTCTACCTATCACCTGCTGCTTCCTCCCCTCCTGGCACTGCCTAAAGTGCCTTCTCTGTCCCCCCCACACTGTCCTCTGCCCAATACATCTGTCCCCCCCTATTCTTTACCCCCCAGGTTCAGCGCCCCCCACTAGCACGGATCTCTGTGAATCCGTTGCAATTGCTGGCTCCCTCCACTGCCACCTGCAATTGCAGTGTTAACCTTTTTTTTTCTTGACTGATGTCCCCCTCCACTGGCACTCCCTTCAGTGCCCCCCCTCACTCACTGATTCCCGGCGGCCCCTCCATGCAGCTCTGCAAGCTGGGGCATTCTCGGCAGCTGCTGCCTGGGAGATCAGCGAGTGCAGTGTGTCAGGATGGAGAGTGCAGGGGCTGGCAGCCCCCTTCCCTTCCTAGGTAAACATAGTGAGCGTTTGGTACTGATCGCTCGGTGCTGATCGCTCACTATGTTCAGCTGTCACTGGGGCATAGTAAACAGTGTTTACTATGCCACCGTTTATGAATGAATGCGAGCCGCTATTCAGAGACTTCCATCCATTCATAAGCATTGCATCTGAGCCTACAGAGAAAGGGACTGAACTCTTCAGTCCCTTTCTCTGTATAAAAAAAAAGAAAGACATCAGAGGTTTGTTTAGACCCCTGATGTCTCTCCAAAGAAAACCCCCCCAATTAAAATAAAAAAAATAAAATGTAAATATAAAAATCATAGCAAGGCCCCTTTCACAAAGGCACCTCCATAGGACAGAATCTGCTTGTTCAGCGGGGGATCGGTTTGCTAATCCCCAGCGAATGACAGGTCAGTCTCCGCTCTGCTGTGCAGAGCAAAGATGGACACAGCTCCGCTCTCCTCTATGGGGAGATCGGGTGAAAACGGACCACCTATCCATTTTCATCCGATTCGTCAGAGAGATGGAGAATAGGACCTCCATCCGTCTGTTTTTTGAAGGCAGGATTGGATAGCGGCAGATGCCAACGGACTTGTCACCACTGACACCTGCCGCTCCATAAGAGAGACTGGAGAGTCCGATCAAGTCTGCCTGAAAAACTGACAGGTGGACCTGATAGGACAGCCTGTGTGAAATGGCCCCAAGGGTAAATTTAGACATGTGTCTAAATTGCCCTTGCCTCTAAAGCCCAAGGCTACACTCTAGAGGCTACTCGCAGGCAGTGAAGGAGCGATGTGATGCCTCCTCACCACCTGTTTTAATCCCATTTTTGCCAACAAACATGCCGCAACTGCATGCCGCCCCCCACCGCAAGTCTAAACAAAGCCTAAGGCCTTGTTCACGCAGAGCATACCAATACAGGGCCGTGTTTAGCTGCAGAGGGAAGCACAGGTGTTCCGTGCATCCCCATGCAGGCAGTCCCGTTGATGTCAATTTGGACACAGCAGCTGCACGGGAATACACAGGTGTTCTGTGCATTCCTGTGCAGGCAGTCCCATTCATGTCAATTGAAATACAGCAGCTGCAAGACACAGTCACTGCTCCCAACCTGACATCCATGTGGGTGCATGTCTCTGAACTCACACTGTCTGCGTTTGGGTCCATGCACCTACACCCAACATGGATGTCAGACTTGTCCTAGCAGCTGCTGTGTCCCATTTGACATGAATAGGACTGCCTGCACAGGGATGCACAGAATACCTGTGTATCCCCATGAAGGTAAACGCGGCCCTCCATGGGCGTACGCTTTAGCACACCCCACTGAACGAGAATTTAGCAGGAATTACATAAGTTATATTGTATTTTTGTATGCAAATAAAGATTTTAGTGTTTTTCTTTGAGAAAATAGTGATTTGATAAACATTTGCGCAAATATTAGAGGGCCTTAAATCAGTAACACCTTTTTATTCTACTGGTCATGTGCTTTCAGAAAATATATGATTTGGGTGGTCTTTCATAAATTCTGAATGCTGTAATGGAAAAAAGAAAACCTTCAGATTTTTTGAAAAAATTGGATATTTACCTTTTTGCGTGCGTTCGATTTTCACCATCTTGCAAAAAGGAGCAATGTAAAAATATATATTTTTTTGTTATTTATTAACTCCATACAGGTTAAGCTTTTATATTTAGTAGGGATTTAGCAGGGATTTTGTCAAATTAGCCGTTTTCATGTGCCAATAATGGTTTTAGTGTATTTTTTGCAAATATAATTTTTTGATAAACATTTGCGCAAATACCGCAGGGTCTAAAAAATCAGTAGCACCTTCTTTTTATTCTACAGGTCATGTGCTTTCAGAAAATATATGGCTTGGGGGGTCTTTTACAAATTCTTAAAGCTGTAAGGGGACAATGAAAAACTTCAGATTTTAGAGAAATTTGGATATTTACACTTTTGCGTCTGTTCGGTTTTCACCATTTTGCAAAAAGGCACAATTTAAAAGTTACAAATATTCGGACGTTACTTCATTCTCTCAGCCATAAAGGGATGTTTTTTTTCCCCCTCTTAAAAGGCAAAATGTCATTTTTTTTTTGCTTTTAAGGCCTCACATGCACACTGGACGTTTTTTTACAGCTGCTGTTTTTGGCTTTAGACATTTTTTTCTACAGTCAAACTCTCCAGCATGTAATCCAATGTGTTTTTCTTCTGTAAAAACGCTCCGTTTAAAAACGCTGAAAAACGCTATTGCAAAAACGCTGAAAAACTCACTGCAAAGCTACTGGCATTTTTATTATAACATCCAGTGTGCATGAGGCCTGACAGAGCGAGAACGGGGATTTGTGTGTGTAAACCTGTCAGGGCTGAGGAGACTGATCTGTTGTTCCTAGTATATAGGAACAACGATCGGTCTCCTCCCCAAGTCAGTCCCACCCCCCACAGTTAGAACACACACTGAGGGAACACATTTAACCCCTTGATCGCCCCCTAGTGTTAACCCCTTCCCTGCCAGTGACATTTATACAGTAATCAGTGCATTTTTATAGCACTGGTCACTGTATAAATGTCAATGGTCCCAAAAACATGTCAAAAGTGTCCGATCTGTCCGCCGCAATGTCGCAGTCCCAATAAAAATTGCAGATCGCCTCCATTACTAGTAAAAAAAAAAATAATAAAAATGCCATAAATCCATCCCCTATTTTGTAGACGCTATAACTTTTGTGCAAACCAATCATACGCTTATTGCAATTGTTTTTTGCCAAAAAATATGTGTAAGAATATATATCAGCCTTAACTGATGAAGAAATGTGTTTTCTGTTTATTCAATTTTGGGATATTTATTATAGCACAAAGTAAAAAATTAGTTTTTTCAAAATTGTCGCTCTTTTGTTTATAGCGCAAAAAGCAAAAAACGCAGAGGTGATCAAATACCAAAAGAAAGCTCTATTTGTGGGAAATTGTCAATTAGGGGGTAAATCCTTCTGGGGCTGAAGAGGTTAAAGCATCGCCTATGGAGATTTTTAAGTACCGTAGTTTGTCGCCATTATAAGAGGGTACACAATTTGTAAGCATGACATGCTAGGTATCTATTTACTCGGTGTAACATCATCTTTCACATTACAGAAAAAAAATTGGGCTAAAGTTACGGTTTCGTTTTCTTTTTAATTCATTAAATATTATATTTTATAAATATTATATATACTTTAGGAGCGGTGTATACACCGCTCCTACAGTGCTGCAAAGATGCTGCTTGCGGGACTTTTTTCTTACCGTCCGGCAAGCGCACCGCTTCAGTGTGAAAACACTCGGGCTTTCACACTGGAGACGCTCTTTACAGGCACTATGCAGGTATTATTTTTAGTACTGTAGCGCCTGTAAAGCGCCTCAGTGTGAAAGCAGCCTTAGTATTCTGCTATTTTATCATTAGGAATTACACCTGTGCGAAGGGCCATCTTCGTCCACTTGTGATGCCCAGGTTTTCTGTGCATCCACGTGCAGACAGTCCCATTCATGTCTAGCAGGTAGTATGGGTTTTACTGATAAAGAAGCTATAGGTATGACTTAGCAGGGAACTTGAGAACATGGGTCTTTGTTTACAGACAGGCTTTTCTATGCGGGCTGAAGCTGCTTTCTAAAGCAAAACTTGGAACACCCTTGGTTTTGATTCACTTGGAATCTATTTAGCAGATGTAAACTGACAGTTCAATTAGGATTTTAATACAGAAATGTAAATACTGACCTTAATTGAGGATGAAACATACAACATGTCTTCCAAACTAAAATGACAGCATCCATTCAAGTACTCCTGGCAGAATTCCTGAATTAACTGGAGGTTATAAAGACTGTCAGCCAGGGACATAGATTCTTTGAAGCAGATATCTAAGAAAAAAAAAAAAAATGCTTGCATTATTAGTAAGCAGCCACAAAAATCACATGCCTTCATTAGTAAGGATATTGCTGTTATGATTTGTGTAATTTGGTTACCAAAATTCAATGTGAAAAGGTTTTCTAAATGCAAGTACAGTAAAACTTTGGCTTGAGAGTAATTTGGTTTGAGAGCATTTAGCAAGACAAGCAAAATTTTTAAATAAATGTTGACTTGATATATAAGCGATGTCTTGATTTTACAAGTAGCATCAAGTCACAACTGAGTATAAAAGAGAAGAGAGGAGCCTCTAAGTGTAGCAATACAGTTACATTTAATGAAGGTAAAACATTTAGAAACTCACATGGCTGATGATTTAAACAGGCACATCTAAGTATGCAGGCATCCGGGGTAAATCTGTCCACATAGACCACCCTCCTCACCGCCATTGACATTGTCCCTTCCACGCTGTGCTCCATGAGCGGTTCAAGCCACACTTTCAGATCGCTCTACTGCAGGGTAGTCTTCCCGGTCATGATTGCAGACTGACAGCGGTGAGAGCTGGTGGTGCGGGGGATGGTCTATGTGGACCAGTTTACCCCAGATGCCTGCATACTTAGATGTGCCTTTTTTAATCATCAACCATGTGAGTTGCTAAATGTTGGACCTTCATTAAATGTAACCATATTTTTACACTTAGAGGCCCCTTTCTTCTCTTTTATACTCTCTAGCTTCATCATTGCTTCTAATTCCCTTGTGGAGGCTTCCATTTGTGGATAGACATTTTATGGTAACACAACCTATCACATAGCTATAATCTTATTATATGGACTATAAACTGAAGGACTTATGAATAAATGGTTGTGGAACTAATCATTTGAGTTCCTATTATTTCTTATGGGTAAATTCGCTTTGATATACAAGTGCTTTGGACTACAAGCATGCTTCCAGAACAAAACATACTCGCAATCCAAGGTTTTACTGTACCAGTATAAGAAAACTGCATTGCTCACCAGTAAGTCTGGGTAACTGTGTTACATCAAACCACCACACTGCCTGCTTATTTGAACACTGGATGGATGGTGAGGAAATAATGACATTGTCCCTCATTAGTGGCACTGTTAGTGGTGTTGTGTCAGGTCATTACTGGATGGGTGGCTCCTTTATAGGGCTGCCAGAATGCGTTTTTTCTGCCAGAGCACATAGTAGTCTAAAACTAAATATGTTACCCGCGAAACGCGTAGGCCACATTTCTTTGACATCTCATACCAGGGAACTGCACATCCTGAACCAAAGAAACAGTAAACTGTACTCATCTTCAGACTGTATTATGTTTTAGGAATTTCCATCCATGGATGGCAAATAAAACTTTTTCTACATACCTTTTTAAAACTGTGTTACAAATCATTTTTCAACTCCATTGACACACATGTAAAGTCCCACTTTGCTTGCTCTTGAATTTTGTATTTACTAGGGATGGTGCCTCTTTGGAGTTATAATTGTTTTACAAATAAAGTGAGGGAACTCAGCAAGAATGAATCCAAATGGATATTCCAGATGGGTACATTAGAACCCCATGGTTTGAACATTGAATTCGACCTGAATTGTTTTATTTCTGATTTTTAGAGGTTTTTCATATATATATATATATATATATATATATATATATATATATATATATATTTATGGTATATATTTTATTTTAATATTTTTTATTTAATTTATTTTTTGGTCTAATATTCTCATTATTTGTCCAATACCAGTTTTTTCTGAGTGGCAATGTTTGGTTCAGTTCTAGCATATAAATAATGGTCATCATCCATGTTTGCAATATTCTATCATGGAATTTTTGATTTTAATTTTATATTTTAATATTATTTCCCTATTTCTTATATCATATCTTATTTTAATTTTATATATGTATATTTATATATATATATATATATATATATATATATATATATATATATATATATATATATATATATATATATATATATATATATATATCATGTCATCTTGTTTACTCCGTTTTCCATACATTTATGAGCAGAGCATGTGGATACCCCATTTTTGTGATATCATGGGGCACTGGTCAATTATCAAAACCATTAGAGACAAGGCTTTGCCATATACTCCCTCTGTGAGATGTTATACCAATTGTGACCACTGGAGGGAGTTGAAGAATTAAACGTGATTAGAGATATCAATATATATATTTTTACTTTTTACACACTGCGTTTTTTACACATTGAATCATGGTTTTGATAAACCAACGATATTCATATGAATTACATGTCTAATAAAAGTAGGTTTTAACAGGATTGAAGTTTATGCAGGAAGCAGAATGATGACAAACTCATGCTGTAGCCATGGCAACCACTCTGCTGTTGTGCTATAAAGCTGAGTTCGTCAGAGCTTGTATTATCCTTGAAAAAGTCACGTGACTGTGATGTAACGCGTGGGAGGAGCCAAGGAAGCTCTGTGCAGATCAGCAGTTTCACACAGTGTACTGCAGTGAATCTGCTCCTGTCTAAGGCGGCTGACTGCTATAGTAAAACCTGCATATGCCTTATCATTATAAGGCACACGTGAGTGGATTGAAGTTTGCCTGTGTACCTTGGTATCCTAACTATTGCACAATGATTGGTTTTTTCTCTTATCTGCCTGTTTATGATTCTCACATTGGTTGTGAATAGAAGCATAAAACACATTGGTACTATCAATGAGCACCTTAATTAAGCAAGTGTTTTTAAACAGCTTTGCTAGTGATCAAAAGCTCTATACCAATCAGGATTCTACACCTGTACAATTGAACCTTCTGAATACATCCCTATATATTTATTTTTATGTGGATTTTTTATGTGAATTTTTTACACATTTGGTGTCACTAATTTTTTATAATTTTACACTATTTTGATTGCTGGATTTTTTAGGAATTTTTACTCACCGCTGGATTTATTTGACTATTTATATTTATATTTATTCTTATATATTCATTTTCATGCACATTGTGAAGCGCTTCAAATATCATTATTTATAATTGTTTTACGCCTACCCCCACCCCTATATATAAATATGGCATTGCCTGTCTTTCCGCACCTGTAGGATTCCTGCATAGACTCTCAGTCACCAACCAGATATACTGCTCCATTTATTTGGATATTTCCTACTAAGAATAAATAGGATAAGAATTCACATAAGTCTATCATACGCCGACCACCAATAACATTATGACCACTGACAGTTAAAGTGAATAACATTGATTATCTTGTTACAATGGCATCTGGAAGTGGGTGGGTTATATTAGGCAGCAAGTAAACATGTTATCCCTCAAATTGTTGTGTTGAAAACAGACAAAATGGGCAAGTGTAAGGATTTGAGAGATTTTAACAAGGAACAAATTGTAATGGCCAGATGACTGGGTTAGATCAACTCTGAAACTGCAGCTCTTGTGGGATGTCCCTGGTCTGCAGTGGTAAGGACCTACCAAAAGTGGTCCAAGGAGAAAAAAAAAACTGAGAACCAAGGACAGGGTCATGGGTAGCCAAGGCTCATTGATGCACGTGGGGAGCATATGCTCGCTCATGTAGTCTGAAGAGTATAGAAGACTAGAAGAGTTACTGTAGCTTAAACTGCTGAAAAAATTAATGCGGGTTCTGATCAAAAGGGGTCAGAACACAGTGCATCGCAGTTTGTTGTGTATGGGGCTGCGCAGCCACAGACTGGTCAGGGTGCCCACAGTCAAAAGTGCCCACACTAGGAATGTGAGCATCAGAACTGGACCACTAAGAAATGGAAGATGGTGGTCTGGTCTGCTGAATCACGTTTTCCTTTACATCATTTGGATGGCCAGATGCGCGCGTGCCGCTTACCTGACAAAGAGATGGCACCAGGATGCACCGAGAAGAAGGCAAGCCAGCAGAAACTTAAACGACCTGTTACAGACAGCTTGGTGCCAGATACCACAGTATACCTTCAGAGGTCTAGTGGACCTGGGAACTACAGACCCGTTAGCCTAACATCATTAGTATGCAAGGGGTGATAAGGGACTATATATACAAGATTTTGGTAATGCAAAGGTATCATTAGCAGTAATCAGCATGGATTCATGAAAAATCGTTCTTGCCAAACAAATCTACAAACCTTCTATGAGGAGGTGAGCTGCCATCTAGATAAAGGAAGGCCCGTAAAAGTAGTGTATCTGGATTCTGCAAAGGCATTTGATACAGTTCCCCACAAACGTTTACTATACAAGCTAAGGTCTGTCAGCATGGACCAAAGGGTGAGTACCTGGATTGAAAACTGGCTACAAGGGTGAGTTAAGAGGGTAGTGATGAATTGGGAATACTCGGAATGGTCCAATGTGGAAAGTGGGGTCCCTCGGGGTTCTGTCCTGGGACCAATCCTATTTAATTTAATCATAAATGACCTGGAGGATGGGATAAATAGCTTAATCTCAGTTTTTGCGGACGATGCTAAACAGGGCAATAGCTTCTCCGCAGGATGTGGAAACCTTGCAAGAATATCTGAACAAATTAATGGGGTGGGCAATTACATGGCAAATGAGGTTTAATGTGGAAAAATGTAAAATAATGCATTTAGGTGGCAAAAACGACTCACTAGAGGGAGAACCTCTAGGTGAATATAGGATGGAAAAGAACCTGGGGGTCCTAGTAGATGACAGGCTCAGCAACAGCATGCAATAACAAGCTGCTGCAAGCAAAGCCAATAGAATATTGGCAGGCATTAAAAAGGTAATTAACTCCAGAGATAAAATGATGTCTCCCACTCTACAAGACTCTGGTCTGACCGCACATGGAGTATGCCGTCCAGTTCTGGGCTCCAGTCCTCAGGAAGGATGTGCTGGAAATGGAGAGAGTACAGAGAAGGGCAACAAAGCTAGTAAAGGAACTGGAGGATCTTAGTTATGAGGAAAGATTACAAGCACTGAACTTATTCTCTCTGAAGAAGAGACGCTTGAAAGGGGATAGGATTTTAATGTACATATACCGTACTGTGACCCCACAATAGGGATAAAACTTTTCCGCGAAAGGGCATTTAAAAAGACTCGCTGCCATCCACTAAAATTAGAGTTAAAGCGATTTAACCAGAAACAGCGTAGAGGGTTCTTTATGGTAAGAGTGGTAATAATGTGGAATTCTCTTCCACAAGTTGTGTTTTCAGCAGGGAGCATAGATAATTTCAAAAAAACTATTAGATAGGCATCTAAACAAAACATACAGGGATATACAATGTAATATTGACATAAAAGCGCGCACACACACACACAAACAGGTTGGACTTGATGGACTTGTGTCTTTTTTTCAACCTTACCAACCATGTAACTATGCAAGTCCATGCCTCGACGGGCTGGGCTGTTACAGTGGCAAAAAGGGGGACCTACTCAATATTAGGTGCGTGATCATAATGTTATGGTGGCTGGGCACAATGTTATGGCTGATCGGTGTGTACATGTAGACAGAGTACACTTTCTTCTTTTAACACAGCTGCAGTGTTTCCAGTACTTGCAGTTCATTTACTGGATTTACTGATGTCTGAAGTAGTTGTTCAATTCACAAAGCAGTGTACTGCCTACAGTGTGTTCATCAGTGATATATGCTCCACACTTTAAAAATACAGTATTAGGCACATAATGAAAAAAAATGAAAACATTTAAATAAGGTCAGGGGGTTGAAAACAGTATTACTCTAAGGAGGGAAAGGGACTAAACATATTTATTGTGTTAAAAAAAGCATGATCACACGGTTGATACCAATGGTACAGTAAGCTTATGGAAGTCACGAGTTACTGTATAGGACGGGGACAAATGATAAATTGTTGTAATACTTTAATACCGTATGGTTGTAGGGTTACAGTGAATATAAAAGGTTTACACACCTCTTTTAAAATGTCAGGTTTCTGTGATGTAAAAAATGAGATAAAAATAAATGATTTGAGAACTTTTTCCATCTTTAATGTGACCTTTAAACTGTACAACTTAATAGGAAAACAAACTGAAATCTTTTTTTTTTTTTTTTTTTTTGGGGGGGGGGGGGGGGGGATGAGTAAAAACAAAAAAAATGAAAATAATGTGGTTGCATAGGTGTGCACACCCTCCTATAACTGGGGATGTAGCGGTGTTCAAAATTAAGCAAGCAATCACATTCAAACTCATAACAAATAGGTGTCAGTACACACCTGCAATCATTTAAAGTGCCTCTGATAAACCCCAAATAAAAGTTCAGCTGTTCTAGTAGGTCTTTCCTGACATTTCCTTAGTCGTATCCTACAGCAAAAGCCATGGTCCGCAGAGAGCTTCCAAAGCATCAGAGGGATCTCATTGTTAAAAGGTATCAGTCAGGAGAAGGGTACAAAAGAATTGCCAAGGCATTAGAAATACCATGGAACACAGTGAAGACAGTCATCATCAAGTGGAGAAAATATGACAACAGTGACATTACCAAGAACTGGACGTCCCTCCAAAATTGATGAAAAGACAAGAAGAAAACTGGTCAGGGAGGCTGCCAAGAGGCCTACAGCAACATTAATGGAGCTTCTTGAATATTGGGCAAGTACTGGCTGTGTGGTACATGTGACAACAATCTCCTATATTCTTTGTATGTCTGGGCTATGAGGTAGAGCGCAAAGATGGAAGCCTTTTCTTACGAAGAAAAATATCCAAGCCCAGCTAAATTTTGCAAAAACACATCTGAAGTCTCCCAAAAGAATGTGGGAAAATGTGCTATGGTCTGATGAAACCAAGGTTGAACTTTTTGACCATAATTCCAAAAGATATGTTTGGCGCAAAAACAACACTGCACATCACCAAAAGAACACAATACCCACTGTGAAGCATGGTGGTGGCAGCATCATGCTTTGGGGCCGTTTTTCTTCAGCTGGAACTTAGTCAATGTAGAGGGAATTATGAACAGTTCCAAATATCAGTCAATATTGGCACAAAACCTTCAGGCTTCTGCTAGAAAGCTGAACATAAAGAGGAACTTCATCTTTCAGCATGACAATGACCCAAAGCACACATCTAAATCAACAAAGGAATGGCTTCACCAGAAGAAGATTAAAGTTTTGGAATGGCCCAAGCAGAGCCCAGACCTGAATCCGATTAAAAATCTGTGGGGTTGTGCACAGGAGATGCCCTCGCAATCTGACAGATTTGGAGTGTTTTTGCAAAGAAGAGTGGGCAAATATTGCCAAGTTAAGATGTGCCATGCTGATAGACTCATGCCCAAAAAGAGTGCTGTAATAAAATCAAAAGGTGCTTCAGCAAATTATTAGTTCAAGGGTGTGCATACTTATGCAACTATATTATTTTATTTTTATTATTTTTACTTCGCTCCACCGAAAAGATTTCAGTTTGTTGTTCAACTGAGTTGTACAGTTTATAGGTCACATTAAAAAGGTGGAAAAAGTTCTGAAATGATTTATCTTTGTCTCATTTTTTTACATCACAGAAACCTGACATTTTAACAGGGGTGTGTAGACTTTTTATATCCACTGTACATAAAATAACGGTCAACAGCCTGCATTCCCTCTTCTGTCATGGAACTGCTCTCTCATCCTCTGGCTGCCTAATGGTAACTTCAATACAAACCTATCCTATTATCAAAAGAGCTTTCATACACACTTGCAGTATATTCTACAGGCTGTAAAATGGGGAGATCAAGCTCATCTGTTTAGTTAGATCGGGGGGGGGGGGGGGGGGGGGGACGGACGGATTAATTTCTGGCCAAATGCTTGTTGCTTGCGGATCCTTTGTCCTTAAAGAGTAAGTTTGTATTCATTAAAAGGGAGCCCTTAGACTAGTACAGGGCTAGGATACATCCTTAGCATCTCCAACTTCAGAACAAAGCCCTATACAAAAGTCTACGAGGACCTAATGCCGTCAACTCAGTAAACTTACACCCTTTAAGCTGGCCATAGATGGCTAAAATCTTGGCCAGTTCAGTAAGGACCGGCTGAGATGGCTGATTGTACCCAAGTTGATCCATTAATTGACTTGGGTACAACCAGCATACTGGATTTTTACATGTGATTATTGCCAGCTGCTATAGCCGCTAGCAATAATCACGTTGTTCTCCTGGCAGGGACTGCTCCCTGTGCTGGATGCACACAATAGCTCTATTAGAGAGATTCCCCCATCAACACAGTCAATGCTGAATCGAGTGATTTTCTGGAAAAAAAACTGCAACATCTATGGCCTGCCTCTTGCCTGCTATAAAAATAATTCACACTTTTTTTCAGATTTTCTTTTGCTGCATTGATGGGAGTACTATATATGTATAGGGAAACAGCATTTGTCAGGGGGAGCAAGTAATGGAACAACATATTTCTCTCACGATAGGTATAGTTTAAAATGTAATGTTCAGATTACAGCATAAGTCACTTGTGTTGGGCTGCATTGCACATTCCAGGCCCAATGCAATAAACAAGCCAAAATCCCTTCTAAGAAAGAGGTACACCAAGTATTGCAAGAATCCAAGATGGTGGCACATGCAGATGCAGCGGCTGGGTGCTCTGTACAGCAGTGTGAGAGGAGGACTGTTTGCCTAGGGTTGTATTGTCCATAATCTCATCAGGTACAGTATTTTAGGAATTTTAATTTTTTTTTAACCACTTTAAGACCGGGCCTTTTTTTCAAACTTGTTATTTACAAGTTAAAATCATTTTTTTTTGCTAGAAAAATTAATTAGAACCCCCAAACATTATATATTTTTTTCTACCACCCTAGAGAATAAAATGGTGGTTGTTACAATACTTTTTGTCACACTGCATTTGTGCAGCGGTCTTACAAGCGCACTTTTTTGGGAAAAAAATCACTTTTTTGAATAAAAAAAAAAAAAAAACCACAACAGTAAAGTTAGTCCAATTTTTTTTATATTATGAAAGATGATGTTATGCCAAGTAAATTGACACCCAACATGTCACGCTTCAAAGTTACGTCCACTTGTGGAATGGCGACAAACTTCTACCCTTAAAAATCTCTATATGCGACGTTTAAAAAATTCTACAGGTTGCATGTTTTAAGTTACAGAGGAGGTCTAGGGCTAGAATTATTGCTCTCGCTCCAACGATCGCGGCGATAGCTCACATGTGTGGTTTGAACATTGTTTTCATATGCGGACACTACTCACATATGCGTTCGCTTCTGCACACGAGCTCGGTGGGACGGGGTGTGTTTAAAATTTTTACATTTTTTTTCTTATTTATTTTACCTTTTATTTTTAATTTTTACATTGTTCTTTACAAAAACAATAAAAAAAAAAATTGTGTCACTTTTATTCCTATTACAAGGAATGTAAACATCCCTTGTAATAGAAAAAAAGCATGAAAGATCCTCTTAAATATGAGATCTGGGGTCAAAAAGACCTCAGATCCCATATTTACACTAAAATTGCAATAAAAAGAATAAGAATTAAATATCATTTAAAAAAAATAAATAATAAAAATGTTGCTTTAAGAGCTATGGGCGGAAGTGACGTTTTGACGTCGCTTCGGCCCTGCAATGGTATGGAGACGAGTGGGGGCCATCTTCGCCTCACCCATCTCCATACCTAACAGGGGAGCGGACACGATCGCCTCCACCGCTGCTGACTGCTCCGGTAAGCAGCGGAGGGCACCGGAGAGCGGCGGGAAGAGGCCCTCTCCCGCCGCCGATAAAAATGATCTCACGGCGAATATGCTGCAGAGACCACTTTTATCTGAAAGTGGACCACACGCTGAAGAAGAGTATATCGGGGTTATGGTAGCTAGCTGCTTCCATAACAAACGATATCCCTCTTCAAAGGAATAATGATGGCGGGCGGTCCAGAAGTGGTTAAATAACATTTTATATTTTGATATATTTAAATAGAAATGTGGGCATGTGCTAGGAGTATGTATGCGTGGTTTTGTTAAGTGTTTTATTGCTGCTGTAAAGAGTACCTGAATAAATTTTGTTGTATGTACACAATGACAATAAAGTATATCTAATACAATTTAAATTAATTGTAAATATAGTAAAAAAAGATGACCACTGTAAGCACCTGTCAGTGTTAAAGTGTTTATTACCCTAAAAAAAAAAAATATGGATCCTTAAAAGAATGAAAAGCAGCACAGTGCTTGTGCTGTTTAATTTGGCCCCCTGTATCACCTGAAATACCTGGCTGATCCTGCCTGGTTCTGCCTTCCCATTTGTAAACTGACCACGGTTTATTATGGCTGCTGAGCCCGGACACCGTGGTCGGTTTACGTGCCTCCATCATCCACAGCCCTGCTCTGTGCTCTCCTCCCCCCTCCCCAACTTGCCCGTCAGCTCCGTGTCCATATCAGCCCCCTTCCCCTCTTGCAATTACTGTTAATTTTCCACACTATCCTCCATTTATGAATGTAATCTGCCCCAGTGTCTGTGCCTTATAAAAATAAATGCAGCTATATACCTGTTTTCAGAGTGCCGCTCACGTGACCGGCTGGGTCTCTCCTCCCCCTCTCCTGACTAATGTCAGTGGGGATCCTCGGCCCCGCCCATTGCAGCTGTCAGGCCGAGAGGGGAGAGGCAGCAGGTCGCTTGAGTGCCGAGCAGCTCTCTGAAAACAGGTATACAGCTGCATTTTTTATAAGGCAGACACTGGGGCATATTACATTAACAGAGAGGATAGTGTAAGTTTTACGTAGTGGGTTAACAACCACTTTAAATGGTTTGTCTCAACCCCCTAATTGCTACTTTACTAGGCAGTGTGTTCTGTTAAATTTTTCAACTTCATAACAGTTTAGTCTAAAATGTCCAAATCACTGGTCTCCAAAATGTGGCTCAGATGCGGCCCTTTGTTTGGAAACCCCTGGTCTAAATCTTAAAAAAGAAAAAAAGGAAACGATCACATCTAAGAACTGGGAAAATGCTATTAGACATGTGTAATTTGTTTAGTTCAAAATTCATACAAATACCTTAATTCGGAAATATCCGAATTTCTCCAAATATTTGTTAAGTCAAAAAAAAAAAAAAAAAAAAATAAAAATCGGAAAGCCGAAAATTCGAAATTCGGACATACAAATATAAGAATGAAAATCCGAAAATTCCAAATAACGAAAATCCAAAAAGCTGAAATAACTAAAAATAACTTAACTATTACTAACTATTAAATTATAGGTATTGGAATTTCCTTTCAAATGTAGCCATTAGTGAACGTAACGAATACGAATTTACGAATTATCCGTAGTAACGAATGCCGTATCTAAGCGAATGGAATGTAACGAAGTAATAATAAATAACAATAATAATAAAAATAATAATAATAAAAACGCATTATTATTTAGTTCTGTTCCATTTGTTTAGATGCGGCATTCGTTATTTGAGATCATTCATAACTTCAGATAAATTTGTATTTGTTACGTTCACTAACAGTCAAATTTTAAAAGGAAATTCCAATACCTATATTAAATTAGTTATTATAATCTATTATAATTTAATAGTTATTATAATCCGAAAATTCTAAATAATAACTAATAATATTAGTAAGGAAAGTCTGAAAATTCAAAATAATAAACTTTCTTATTTTCGGATTTTCGAATTCCGAATTTCTGATTTCCGAAAAAAACCCAAAAAAACTAATGAAGCGAAAAACGAAAAACAAACACATTTTTCAGGATTGCACCATGTCTAACTGCAATATAATAGATTTTAGTTTTTATGTTTAATGCCGCTTGAAAAATAGGGTGGCATGTTCTGCTGGAAAAAAATTGCTCTTAGTACCTTCTAATCTGATCACATCCGGGCAGTAAAAGTGGATGAGAGCAGCTATTGCACAGCCATCAGTTGCATCCTTTAAGAGGTTCTCCATTAGAGGAATATATGGTAGCTGCTTGTATAGAGACTGTTCCTTCCTGTATCTTGCCTGTAGAGGGAGAGAAAAGGAGAAATTTAACAAAACATTTGAAATAAGCTGGCAGAAATATATGTCATTTACATAGACTGTCTGAACTTTGTAGAACACCTCTTTCAGAACTAGATTAGTAAAATGTATTTTTCACATGCCACAGACTACCACAAAAAGGGGAACCTTAGATGTAAAAAGCATGCAGTAGTAGCTTACAAATATTCAGGAAAAATTTAAAAATGTAATATTTTTTCCCCAGTAAGAAACCCACGGCAACCAAATAAAAAGCTCCAAAATCCATAACAAAACTGAGGATTGTCAACAGGGCCTGTACTCTCTGATGTCTGGTGTTCTCAATACACATTTCACTACTAATGCCTTGAATTGAGCAGATTCTACCATTTGGAATTCTAACTTGGAATAACAGAGACTCAGTTTAATAGTCGGTGTTTAGAAAACGTTAAATACATTATCAGTACACAGGGCTCTCAAAAACATAAGATAACTGCCCAGCCTGTCAAATTCAAACCAAGTATCTATGGCTACATTGTATCAGTAGCAGACACTTCCAGCTGACTGTACTTAAAGTGGAACTTCACTCATTTTTTCCCCACTTTCCAGCTATTAAATCTTCTGCCCTTGTTTTTTTGGATAGTAAAACATTTTTTTTTTCTACTAGTAAATACATTATACAGCCCACTTCCTGTTTCTTCTCTGGCCATTAGCTTAGGCTTATGACATCATGCACAGCTCTCTCTCTCTGGTGAAGGTTTGCCAGGAAGGGAGGAGGGGTGAGACATAAGAGGGCCAATGAGAGCTGCAAAGCTGGGGGTGTGCCTGCGTAAATCCAGGAAGTGAACAGGCAGCAGCTTCAGCTGCCCACAGTTAAAATGGTTGCAGCCAGACTGAGTGGAGAGAGATTTCTGCAGCATATTTGGCAAGTACAGAATTACAGTATATATCTATATATATATATATATATATATATATATATATCTATATCTATCTATCTATCTATCGATATATTTTTTTTTTTAGAGGTCGACCGATATGGGTTTTTTCTCTGGCCGATATTTACAAATCGCAGATATATGATGCTGATTTTTTTGGGCCGATATGTTAGGCCGATTTTTTATTTATATTTTTTACCCTTCATCTCATAAAATCTAACAGTTAGACCCTTTTTAACACTGGAGCATTTTTCCCCTGCAGTCTCAGTGTGAAAGCCCGTGTGCTTTCACATTGAGGCGATGCACTGGCAGGATGTTAAAAAAAAAAAAGTCCTGCAAGCAGCATTCTTGGAGCGGTGTATACCGCTCCTCCACCACTCCTGCCCATTGAAATGAATGCGCACCGCTGCCGAAGCGCCTGCTGAGCGATTCAGCAGTGGCGCTTCACGGGTGCATTTTATCGGCCGCTAGCTGGGTTTTATCGGCCGCTAGCAGCCGAATAGCGCCGCTAAAATGACAGTAAAGCGCCGCTAAAACTAGCAGCGTTTTACCGTCAACACCTGCCCGCTCCAGTGTGAAAGCAGCCTTAATTAATAAGTGATACAGAAAATTTCTTACATTTAAACATTTATTAAACAAAACAAACCTCCAATCAGTTCACTTGTATGTATAATTTAGATTAAAAAAAACCCAAAAAACTATATCTTAAATATTAAATACACAAAAACAGGTAATCAAAATTTTTGGACGAAAAAAAAATGGGCTAACTTTACTGTTTTAGTTTTTTTAATTCATTAGTGTATTTTTTCCAAAAAAATAGCATTTGAAAGACTGCTGCGCAAATACAGTGCGACATAAAATATTGCAACAACCGCTATTTTATTCCCTAGGGTCTCTGCTAAAAAAAATATATATCATTTTTGGGGGTTCTAAGTGATTTTCTAGCACAAAATACAGGATTTTTACTTGTAAGCAACAAGTGTCAGAAAAGATTTAGTCTTTAAATGGTTAAACTGAGAACTCCCACACACGGAGTTAGGCCTCATTCACACGAGGCGGACTCCGCTTCCACGGAGTCCGCCAGCTCAGCGGGAGATCTCTCCGCTGAGCCGGCGGATCACAGGTCCCTCTCTGCTCACTGAGTGGGGAGGGGCTTGTCAGGCGCCGCTGCTGCCTATGCCTATGTCCGTTTTCATCAGATCTCACCCGATCTGATCCGCCAGCGACGGATCCGAACGTAGAGGCATCTGTCTGCTTTCAGTGGATCAGATGTCAGCGGACACGTCTCCGCTGACATCCGTCGCTCCATAGGCTAACATGGAGCGCCCATTCAGGTCCACCGTCAAAACTGACAGGCGGACCTGAACGGTCCGATCGTGTGAAATTGATGAGTGATCAGTTCATTGATTAGTAGAAACATTGTATCTCTTCTTGGTTCTTTTTCGGCTACATACAATAATACAGCGCTGCGTTTCGGCAGTTGGATTTCCCGTCCTACTCCTGAAACAAAATCTTGTTGGGCTGATTGCTGCTCAGCAATTTGCAGAAAGTTTTGTATTTTATGAATTAATACAAGCTTTCATCTGACTGGCTGAGGCAGACAGGCATGCATGACCTCCACCTCTGCCAATCCGAGGCAGCCTGTGTGCCAGTATAACAGACAGGCACGTTTAGAAGGGGTAATGACAGTCCCTCCTTTCACATGGCAGGATTTCTTTACAGTGGTTCTAGAGTCAAAAAGTTTTTTACTTTAATGAATTATCTTCCACTACCTGCTCCTTTCCCCTGTCCCTAAACACCTACGCAAGTCCTCACTCAATCAAGTCAGGTTGTAGTATCCTTTCAGTCCCCATCTGCAGTACCGCTGCTCTCTTCCTGGTCCTACAGGAGACGTCAATGGAAGTCTTTCCATTTACAGGAGACGTCAATGGATGCACACAGCCCAGCTCAGGAGCATGCCCGCACAGGTGCTCCTTTGGCACGCAGCTTACTGAGGGGTAATCGCAAAAAGCGCAGGCAGGGGACTCTAGAAAGAGGAAATGAGTGCAATATCGTCACACAGAGCAGGTAAGTAAAACAGATTTTTTTTTATTTTAACACCATTCCGTTTTTAAAAATGATTGAGCCTAGGTTCAGACTAGTGTGATGTGGGAACCAGCGCTGGTTCCCGCATCGCTCCTCTCCTACAGGCAGTTCACACGGCCTTCTACGAACCGCTGCAGGTGTCAATACATTGTCAATGACACCCCCAGATTGGTTCACAGATCGCAGTGCGAACTTGCACAGAAATCGGATCGCATAGGTGAGAACACCCATGCGATCCGATTTTAGTGTGGGGAAAAAAGTCCCTGCACTTTTTTTCCTGCGAATTTAATGCAAGTTCAGCCATACAACTGTATGGCTGAACTCTCATCTCCCAGACATTGCATGCGATCAGCACCTGCAGTGCGGGTCCGAATCACATGTGACGTCTAAGATTGCGCTAGTGTGAACCTGGGCTTAAGGTTTAAAAAACGGCCATAAATTAGTAAATTTGTGCCAATGATTATGCACCTCTTGCACAGAATTGCTCCCTCAATGATATTTTAAATAAAAAATATCAGGATTAGATGCTGTATTTAGCAAAGAAACGAAAAGAAAATATTTCTTTCTTTGGTTTTTCATGGGCATTAAGACACTTGCCTTATCAAGTCTCTCTCTCACTATCAATAGCTTGTTATTTTTTATTTATTGTTTTGGACTAAAGCTGTGCTAGACCGTCACTACGTATGTACTATTTGTTAATGTGCATTCTTTTCAACCACTGGTTGTCGCTGACTGGCTGCCTTTTTGCGGATGGACCACTTCAGGGCTTATATTGGATGCGCTTGTACATGAAAACCACAGACACATTTTCATTCATGACACGTTTCAGAGAGCTAGTATGACAGAACCTTTCAACTCCAGTCCCTTACATACACAATGCATGGGTCAGCTGTCTGCAGGCTTGGAAATCCTTCCCTAACCTTCTACTCCCTCACTGACAAAGGATTTACAAGTGAAATCAATTAGATAACACAGCTTTCACCCGATTTCACCTGGTCATTCTATTTCCAGAAAAGAACATGCATCCTTAATGCCATGTACAATGAGGGCAAGTTTAGCCCACACCTTCTGTAAGAACATGACCTAAGCCAGACATACAGCAAGTCTAAATTGAATTTCTCAGAAATACTAAGATTCAGGGCTGACTCGGGTACATCTGTGAACTGCCAATCCTACTGCCTATAGACAGGACACCATTTCATACATGTTTGCCAAATTTAGGAAACCGTGACCATGTCATCTGAACTTTAACACAAGGTTGTATGCTACTGCATTTGTGCTCTGCAGTCATATGCCCTGTACACACGGTCGGACATTGATCGGACATTCCGACAACAAAATCCATGGATTTTTTTCCGACGGATGCTGGCTCAAACTTGTCTTGCATACACACGGTCACACAAAGTTATCGGAAAATCCGATCATTCTGAACGCGGGACGTAAAACACGTACATCGGGACTATAAACCAGGCAGTAGCCAATAGCTTTCGTCTCTTTACCACTTGACGACCGCCGCACGATGATGTACGTCGGCAGAGTGGCATGGGCAGGCAAAAGGGCTTACATGTACGTCCTTGCCTTCCCGCGGGTGGGGGGTCCGATCGGACCCCCCCCCCCCGTGACAGCGGCGGTCGGATTCAGGTCAGGGGCGATCAAAGGTGAGAGGGAGGCCACTCATTTGTGGCTCCCCCCTCGCGATCGGTCCTGGCCAATGACAGACTTCCTCGGCTGCTGTAATGTAAACAGAAGCGGAGGAAGTGATGTCACCTCTCCTCAGCTCTGCAGTTTCCGTTCCGGCGCCGAGGAGGGAAGACTGTAATGTGAGTGCACCAAACACACACACAGTAGAACATGCCAGGCACACATTACACCCCCCTTTACCCCCCGATCACCCCCCCCCCCCCCCACCCCGTCACAATGACACCAAGCAGTTTTTTAATTTTTTTGATTACTGCATGGTGTCAGTTTGTGACAGTTAGTGTGTTAAGGCAGTTAGGGTTAGCCCCCTTTAGGTCTAGGGTACCCCCCTAACCCCCCCTAATAAAGTTTTAACCCCTTGATCACCCCCTGTCGCCAGTGTCACTAAGCGATCATTTTTCTGATCGCTGTATTAGTGTCACTGGTGACGCTAGTTAGGGACGTAAATATTTAGGTTCGCTGTCAGCGTTTTATAGTGACAGGGACCCTCCATATACTATCTAAAAAAATTTTAACCCCTTGATTGCCCCCTAGTCAACCCTTTCACCACTGATCACCGTATAACCGTTACGGGCGACGCTGGTTAGTTTGTTTATTTTTTATATAGTGTCAGGGCACCCGCCGTTTATTACCGAATAAAGGTTTAGCCCCCTGATCGCCCGGCGGTGATATGCGTCGCCCCAGGCAGCGTCAGATTAGCGCCAGTACCGCTAACACCCACGCACGCACCGTACACCTCCCTTAGTGGTATAGTAACTGATCGGATCAATATCTGATCCGATCAGATCTATACTAGCGTCCCCAGCAGTTTAGGGTTCCCAAAAATGCAGGGTTAGTGGGATCAGCCCAGATACCTGCTAGCACCTGCGTTTTGCCCCTCCGCCCAGCCCAGCCCACCCAAGTGCAGTATCAATCGATCACTGTCACTTACAAAACACTAAACGCATAACTGCAGCGTTCACAGAGTCAGGCCTGATCCCTGCGATCGCTAACAGTTTTTTTGGTAGCGTTTTGGTGAACTGGCAAGCACCAACGGCCTAGTACACCCCGGTCGTAGTCAAACCAGCACTGCAGTAACAATTGGTGACGTGGCGAGTCCCATAAGTGCAGTTCAAGCTGGTGAGGTGGCAAGCACAAGTAGTGTCCCGCTGCCACCAAGAAGAAGACAAACACAGGCCCGTTGTGCCCATCATGCCCTTCCTGCTGCATTTGCCAATCCTAATTGGGAACCCACCACTTCTGCAGCACCCGTAATTTCCCCATTCACATCCCCAACCAAATGCAGTCGGCTGCATGAGGGGCATTTTCTTTATGTCCTCCCGAGTACCCCTACCCAACGAAGCCCCCCAAAAAAGATGTTGTGTCTGCAGCAAGCACGGATATAGGCACGACACCCGCTATTATTGTCCCTCCTGTCCTGACAATCCTGGTCTTTGCATTGGTGAATGTTTTGAATGCTACCATACACTAGTTGAGTATTAGCATAGGGTACAGCATTGCACAGACTAGGACACACTTTCACAGGGTCTCCCAAGATGCCATCGCATTTTGAGAGACCCGAACCTGGAACCGGTTACAGTTATAAAAGTTAGTTACAAAAAAAGTGTAAAAAAAATATATATATAGTTGTCGTTTTATTGTTCTCTCTCTCTCTATTCTCTCTCTATTGTTCTGCTCTTTTTTACTGTATTCTATTCTGCAATGTTTTATTGTTATTATGTTTTAGCATGTTTGCTTTTCAGGTATGCAATTTTTTATACTTTACAGTTTACTGTGTTTTATTGTTAACCATTTTTTTGTCTTCAGGTACGCCATTCACGACGAGTGGTTATACCAGAATGATGCCTGCAGGTTTAGGTATCATCTTGGTATCATTCTTTTCAGCCAGCGGTCAGCTTTCATGTAAAAGCAATCCTAGCGGCTAATTAGCCTCTAGACTGCTTTTACAAGCAGTGGGAGGGAATGCCCCCCCCACCATCTTCCGTGTTTTTCTCTGGCTCTCCTGTCTCAACAGGGAACCTGAGAATGCAGCCGGTGATTCAGCCAGCTGACCATAGAGCTGATCAGAGACCAGAGTGGCTCCAAACATCTCTATGGCCTAAGAAACCGGAAGCTACGAGCATTTCATGACTTAGATTTCGCCGGATGTAAACAGCGCCATTGGGAAATTGGGAAAGCATTTTATCACACCGATCTTGGTGTGGTCAGATGAGAGATCTAGGGTCTAATAGACCCCAATTTTTTCAAAAAAGAGTACCTGTCACTACCTATTGCTATCATAGGGGATATTTACATTCCCTGAGATAACAATAAAAATGATTTAAAAAAAAAAAAAAAAATGAAAGGAACAGTTTCAAAATAAGATAGAAAAGCAAAAAAATAATAAAGAAAAAAAAAAAAAAAGCACCCCTTTTCCCCCCTGCTCTCGCGCAAAGGCGAACGCAAGCGTCGGTTTGGCGTCAAATGTAAACAGCAATTGCACCATGCATGTGAGGTGTCACCGCGAAGGTCAGATCGAGGGCAGTAATTTTAGCAGTAGACCTCCTCTGTAAATCTAAAGTGGTAACCTGTAAAGGCTTTTAAAGGCTTTTAAAAATGTATTTAGTTTGTCGCCACTGCACGTTTGTGCACATTTTTAAAGCATGTCATGTTTGGTATCCATGTACTCGGCCTAAGATCATCTTTTTTATTTCATCAAACATTTGGGCAATATAGTGTGTTTTAGTGCATTAAAATTTAAAAAAGTGTGTTTTTTCCCCAAAAAATGCGTTTGAAAAATCGCTGCGCAAATACTGTGTGAAAAAAAAATTGAAACACCCACCATTTTAATCTGTAGGGCATTTGCTTTAAAAATATATATATATAATGTTTGGGGGTTCAAAGTAATTTTCTTGCAAAAAAAAATAATTTTTTCATGTAAACAAAAAGTGTCAGAAAGGGCTTTGTCTTCAAGTGGTTAGAAGAGTGGGTGATGTGTGACATAAGCTTCTAAATGTTGTGCATAAAATGCCAGGACAGTTCAAACCCCCCCCCCCCCCCCAAATGACCCCATTTTGGAAAGTAGACACCCCAAGCTATTTGCTGAGAGTCATGTCGAGTCCATGGAATATTTTATATTGTGACACAAGTTGCGGGACACAGACAATTTTTTTTTGCACAAAGTTGTCACTAAATGATATATTGCTCAAACATGCCATGGGAATATGTGAAATTACACCCCAAAATACATTCTGTTGCTTCTCCTGAGTACGGGAATACCACATGTGTCTGACTTTTTGGGAGCCTAGCCGCGTACGGGACCCCGAAAACCAAGCACCGCCTTCAGGCTTTCTAAGGGCGTAAATTTTTAATTTCACTCTTCATTGCCTATCACAGTTTCGGAGGCCATGGAATGCCCAGGTGGCACAAAACCCCCCCAAATGACCCCATTTTGGAAAGTAGACACCCCAAGCTATTTGCTGAGAGGTATAGTGAGTATTTTGCAGACCTCACTTTTTGTCAAGTTTTGAAAATTGAAAAAAGAAAAAAAAAAAAATGCTTTTTCTTGTCTTTCTTCATTTTCAAAAACAAATGAGAGCTGCAAAATACTCACCATGCCTCTCAGCAAATAGCTTGGGGTGTCTACTTTCCAAAATGGGGTCATTTGGGGGGGTTTTTGCCACCTGGGCATTCCATGGCCTCCAAAACTGTGATAGGCAGTGAAGAGTGAAATCAAAAATGTACACCCTTAGAAATCCTGAAGGTGGTGATTGGTTTTCGGGGCCCCGTACGCAGCTAGGCTCCCAAAAAGTCCCACACATGTGGTATCCCCATACTCAGGAGAAGCAGCTAAATGTATTTTGGGGTGCAATTCCACATATGCCCATGGCCTGTGTGAGCAATATATCATTTAGTGACAACTTTGTGCAAAAAAAAAAAAAAATTGTCACTTTCCCGCAACTTGTGTCAAAATATAAAATATTCCATGGACTCAACATGCCTCTCAGCAAATAGCTTGGGTTTGTCTACTTTCCAAAATGGGGTCATTTGGGGGGGGGGGGGGGTTTGTGCCATCTGGGCATTTTATGGCCTTCAAAACTGTGATAGGTAGTGAGGAGTGAAATCAAAAATTTACGCCCTTAGAAATCCTGAAGGCGGTGATTGGTTTTCGGGGCCCAGTACGCGGCTAGGCTCCCAAAAAGTCCCACACATGTGGTATCCCCGTACTCAGGAGAAGCAGCTGAATGTATTTTGGGCAATATATCATTTAGTGACAACTTTTTGTAAATATATATTTTTTTTTTTGTCATTATTCAATCACTTGGGACAAAAAAAAATTAAATATTCAATGGGTTCAACATGCCTCTCAGCAATTTCCTTGGGGTGTCTACTTTCCAAAATGGGGTCATTTGGGGGGTGGGGGTTGTACTGCCCTGCCATTTTAGCCCCTCAAGAAATGGCATAGGCAGTCATAAACTAAAAGCTGTGTAAATTCCAGAAAATGTACCCTAGTTTGTAGACGCGATAACTTTTGCCAAACCAATAAATATACGCTTATTGACATTTTTTCTACCAAAGACATGTGGCCGAATACATTTTGGCCTAAATGTATGACTAAAATTGAGTTTATTGGATTTTTTTTTATAACAAACAGTAGAAATTATCATTTTTTTCAAAATTTTCGGTCTTTTTCCCGTTTACAGAGCAAAAAATAAAAACGGCAGAGGTGATCAAATACCATCAAAAGAAAGCTCTATTTGTGGGAAGAAAAGGACGCAAATTTCGTTTGGGTACAGCATTGCATGACCGCGCAATTAGCAGTTAAAGCGACGCAGTGCCAAATTGGAAAAAGTCCTCTGGTCCTTAGGCAGCATAATGGTCCGGGGCTGAAGTGGTTAATTTATTCTGAGCACGCGTGGCACTTCGTGCGTCGGATTTGTGTACACACGATCAGAATTTCCGACAACGGATTTTGTTTGTCTTTGTGTGTCGGAAATTCCTATGGAAAATGTGTGATGGAGCCTACACACGGTCGGAATTTCCGAAAACAAGGTCCTATCACACATTTTCCATCGGAAAATCCTATCGTGTGAACAGGGCATAACAGCATTATAGTAGCTAGGGAGCACCTCAAGTCCTGAACAATGGAACTGACCTAAACAATAGGGCAATAGGGTGTTGATGTGCAACTGTCTGCATAAGCCCCATATATATTTAAAGTCTGGGTTCGGACACAATACATTTATTTTATGAGGATATATATACACCGGTATATAAAAAAAGAGATGTATATACAGTGGGGACGGAAAGTTTTCAGACCCCCTTAAATTTTTCACTCTTTGTTATATTGCAGCCATTTGCTAAAATCATTTAAGGTATTTTTTTTTCCTAATTGATGTACACACAGCACCCCATATTGACAGAAAAACACAGAATTGTTGACATTTTTGCAGATTTATTAAAAAAGAAAGACTGAAATATCACATGCTCCTAAGTATTCAGACCCTTTGCTCAGTATTTAGTAGAAGCACCCTTTTGATCTAATACAGCCATGAGTCTTTTTGGGAAAGATGCAACAAGTTTTTCACACCTGGATTTGGGGATCCTCTGCCATTCCTCCTTGCAGATCCTCTCCAGTTCTGTCAGGTTGGATGGTAAAGATTGGTGGACAGCCATTTTTAGGTCTCTCCAGAGATGCTCAATTGGGTTTAAGTCAGGGCTCTGGCTGGGCCATTCAAGAACAGTCACGGAGTTGTTGTGAAGCCACTCCTTCGTTAATTTAGCTGTGTGCTTAGGGTCATTGTCTTGTTGGAAGGTAAACCTTCGGCCCAGTCTGAGGTCCTGAGCACTCTGGAGAAGGTTTTCGTCCAGGATATCCCTGTACTTGGCCACATTCATCTTTCCCTCGATTGCAACCAGTCACCCTGTCCCAGCAGCTGAAAAATACCCCCACAGCATGATGCTGCCACCACCATGCTTCACTGTTGGGACTGTATTGGACAGGTGATGAGCAGTGCCTGGTTTTCTCCACACAAACCGCTTAGAATTAAGTCCAAAAAGTTCTATCTTGGTCTCATCAGACCAGAGAATCTTATTTCTCACCATCTTGGAGTCCATCAGGTGTTTTTTTTTTAGCAAACTCCATGCGGGCTTTCATGTGTCTTGCACTGAGGAGAGGCTTCCGTCAGGCCACTCTGCCATAGAGCCCTGACTGGTGGAGGGCTGCAGTAATGGTTGACTTTCTACAACTTTCTCCCATCTCCCGACTGCATCTCTGGAGCTCGGCCACAGTGATCTTTGGGTTCTTCTTCACCTCTCTCACCAAGGCTCTTCTCCCCCGATAGCTTAGTTTGGCCGGACGGCCAGCTCTAGGAAGGGTTCTGGTCATCCCAAACATCTTCCATTTAGGGATTATGGAGGCCACTGTGCTCTTAGGCACCTTAAGTGCAGCAGAATTTTTTTGTAACCTTGGCCAGATCTGTGCCTTGTCACAATTCTGTCTCTGAGCTCTTCAGGCAGTTCCTTTGACCTCATGATTCTCATTTGCTCTGACATGCACTGTGAGCTGTAAGGTCTTATATAGACAGGTGTGTGGCTTTCCTAATCAAGTCCAATTAGTATAATCAAACACAGCTGTGCTCAAATGAAGGTGTAGAACCATCTCAAGGATGATCAGAAGAAATGGACAGCACCTGAGTTAAATATATGAGTGTCACAGCTAAGGGCCTGAATACTTAGGACCATGTGATATTTCAGTTTTTCTTTTTTTACTAAATCTGCAAAAATGTCAACAATTCTGTGTTTTTCTGTCAATATGGGGTGGTGTGTGTACATTATTGGAGGAAAAAAAATGAACTTAAAATGATTTTAGCAAATGGCTGCAATATAACAAAGAGTGAAAAATTTAAGGGGTCTGAATAGTTTCCGTCCCCACTGTATATAGTATATGAACAAAAGTATTGGGCCTGTCTTTACACACACATGAACTTTAATGGCATCCCAGCCTTAGTCTGTAGGGTTCAATATTGAGTTGGCCCACCCCGGCCTACCTAATTTCCTGAGAACTTAAAATGCCAGCACAGTACAAATAACCCCCAACCCGCCCAAATGACACCTTGTTGGAAAGTAGACAGTCAAAGATATTTATTCATTAGCATGGTGAGTTTTTAAAAGTATTTTTTTGTCAGAATTTTTCTGCCAGAATTATTTTGGAAAAAAACAAAACAAAACAAAAAAAAAAAAAAAAAAACAAAAAAAAACGCATTTTATTTAATATTTTCCCCCCACATACTGTCACCATATGACTGCTGTGGTGGGGCTCAGGGAAACTCACATGTGACAGTATGTTAGAAAAAATAAAAAAAATTCCCACTGTTTAAATTCACCTTTTGTTGACCAACTCACTACCCATGCTGGAAGTCTAATGGTAAAATAATACTGACATTAGAAAGGAGTACATTTTGTTCACGTGTTGCAGTGTGTTTCTAATGTGCTTTAAATATTACTTTTAAAGTAAATAGAGAAAAACCTTTGGTCAGTTTACACTATATGTTGCTATCAGTGTCCCATTAGAGAAGTGTCTACAAAGGGAAAATAATTCTCCTCCATATCTTTTCACACAGGCGCGCTTTGCTCTGTTTAAATCAGAGCAGAACAGGACAGGACAGGTGTCAGTTTTTTTATGCAAGACCTATGGTGGCTCTAAGAGGGATCGCATGTAAATGGACTTGTGTCTGTTTACATCAGGGTACCTCTGACATATCGCATTTTGGTATTTTTTCTAGACAGATTTGGAGGTAGGCAGATGTAAAAGTAAATATTGTAATCCTTCATTATTCTACTCAAAAACGAAACACATAAATGAGGTATGCATACACTTAAATCCCCTTGGAAGATGCACTTGCTGTTTTGTTGTTTTTCCCTTAACCACTTGCCGACCAGGCCATAGCCGAATGAAGTCTACAGCGCGGTCGGCTAGATCTGGGAGGGTGTCCAGAGATGTCCTCCCAAACTCGCGCTTCCCGCACGCCCCCTGGGGCGCGCACCTGGAAGCGTCCGTGATCGCCAGGTTCTCTGGACCAGGCGCATCACGGATCAGGGTAAAGGGGCGATAACAGCAGCCATTTACCATGCGATCGCTCCAATGACGGAGCAATCATTTGTCAACAAACCGGCGCATGTCCGGTTGAGCTCCCTCCCCTCTCCTCACACTGATTGGTACAGCATGTAAGGAGAGGAGGGAGCTGGTGCAGCAGCAGTGTGGGATGGGTCTGAAGTACCCACAGCGCTGATCTGTGCCCATTCATGCCTCATCCGTGCCCAATATGTGCCTCATCTATGCCCCCCCATGCCACATCAGTTCCCATCTGTGCCTCCTAGATTATGTGCTGGGGTGTTCTCTTTCCAGAATGGGGTCATTTTGTGGGCGTTTCCATTGTCCTGGTGCTTCACGGCCTTCAAAAGTTTGAAAATGTGTAATTTATGCTCCAAGAACGCCTGACTATGCTCCCTGCGTGTTGGGCCTCTGTATGTGGCCTGGCTGTGAAAAAGTCACACACATTTGGTATCGCCATACTCAGGAGTATCAGTATGTGTTTTGGGGTGTAGTTACAAGAACGCATATATCATGTGAGAGAAAACCTGTTAATATGACTATTTTGTGGAAGAAAAATTTTTTTTTTAAATCTTAATTTTGCAAAGAATTTTGGGAAAAAATTACAGCTTCAAAAAACTCACCATGCCTCTTACTATAAATACCTTGAAATGTCTACTTTCCAAAAAAGGGTAGGCCGTCAGCGATCAATTTTCAGTGACAGGAACCATAAGCTTGTAGACTCTAACTTTTACACAGACCAAATAATATGCACGGATTTTGGTTATATTTACCAAAGATATGTAAAGAGGTATACATTTTGCCCAATATTTATGAAGTAAAATTACTAATTTGCTAAATTTTATAACAGAACCAAAGAAAAATACATTTTTTTTTTTTAAACAAAATTTTCTACCTTTTTTTCATTTATTGCGCAAAAAATAAAAAAACCCGGTGGTGATTAAATACCACCAAAATAAATCTCTATTTGTGTGAAAAAAAAGGACACAAATTTAATATGGGTACAGTGTTGCTTAACTGAGTAATTGTCATTCAAAATGTGAGAGCACTGAAAGCTGAAACTGACCTGGTTAGGAAGGGGGTATAAGTGCCCAGTGGTTAATCAGCATGTTAAAATGCATAGGAGAATTGGATAGATGTAAAAAGAGGAGAATTGGATAGATGTAAAAAGAGACAGATATTCAGCCCTAACTTCATTACCAACTCTAACATACTCTAGTAAGGAGGAAGCTGCAGATTCCAGCTTGACCATGATCTGGGACAAGCAAGGCATGCTACATGAAAATGAGATGAACATCTAAGGCATATATGACGATGGTCTGCTGTAAAATGGGGTGAATGGTGAGGATAAAAGAGCACGATATGGTAGACAAGCCACTATAAAAACATCCACTACACATTAGAAGCTGAGCGGCACTTACAGGGACCAGTTTCCAAAACCATTTGGAAGAAGACTTCATAGGGAGCAGTGGGAATTACAGAGAAAGCAAGGCAAGGAAAAAGCAAACAGAGAAAGAATGAATTAGATTTAGCCACATGAAGCAGCCTGAGCTTGGCAAAAACAGCAGGTTCAGATTTACACAAATGAAATGTCAACAATCTGTATCACATGTAGTAATTAAGCAAAAACTTAAAAAGTGTATCTCTAGATAAAACCTATTTTTTTTTTTTTTTTGGTTGAAGTGGGTAAGGGTCAGACCCTCTGTCAAGCTCAAGTTTTTACTGCTGTCTGTGTTCCCTTTCCAGAGGTTCCCCCCCCCCCCCTTTATTTGCACTGGTGACCTTGGTCACCGAGAAAGAGTGGGGGGAACCAAAATGTTAGAGTTGTCCCTGGATCAAGAGGTAAAAGGAAATCTTCCAATACAGGGACCGGTTTCTGGGACAAGTGGCTAACAGGGGAGTAACCCTCATTTTGGGAGATTTCCTCCAACATCCTGTTGTGTCTCTAAGACAAGAAGTGAAAAGGAAATTCCTCAAAAAAAAAAAGGTACAGACACAGCAAAAAAAATACCCTGGCAGATGTGTTAACCCTTTCCTACTCTAAATTAAAAACGGTTTTGGGTATATTTGAAAAAAAAAAAAAACGGTTTTGGCTAAACAAACACTTTAACCTTAATAAAGCGGAACTTCACACAGAAATGAAAATTTGCATATATTATTTATAGATAGATAGGTTGCGCAAGCTAATGAGGTTTGCGTGCGTCATCAAGGTGTAAATGAAGAAAGAATGGATGTCTTTAATGTCTGGTTTAACACTCAACTATCCAGCACTGCACTCCACTGAGGGACGAGACTAAGGGGTTGATTTACTAAAAATGGAGAGTACAATATTTGGTGCAGCTCTGCATAGACACCAATCAGCTTCCAGGTTTGTCAAAACTTAATTGAACAACCTGAAGTTAGAAGCTGATTGGCTACCATGCACAACTGCACCAGATTTTGCACGCTCTACATTTAGTAAATCTACCCATATGTTTCATTATATACCTAATTAACTGAAGTATCCAGTGTTCAATTTCTTTTGTTTAGCATACATAAGGCCGGGTTCATATCTATGCGTTCTATTTGTAGAACATTTTAATGTGCTCATTGGTGCACATCAACATGTGTCACTGTGAGCTTGCATGCATATTCTTGCACTCTCTTGATTTCAGTGGGCCACGCAAGATGTATTAACATACATAACACACAGGTGTGAAGCCAGCCTACATGAGACCTGGTGTTCTCAGGTGGGAAGATTTTAAAACACATTATTCACTACTAAGGATGAGCTCAGGCGTGTTCCCAGTCCACATTCCTGCGCCCACTAGGAAGCTGACACTCTGCAGCGCTAATCACAGGTAGTGAGCCATTTACCGATCTGTGCAGCAGCGGATCGGGAAATGTCTCACTGCCTGTGATTAGCGCTGCGCAGTGTCAGCTTCCCGTCAAGCGCGGGTACGTGGACTTTCGAACACACCTGAGCTCATCTTTATTCACTACCACTGTATACAGAAACACAAAGCCAAAAAATGCTTAGAAATAACATATTATCGTGGGGACCCTATAGTTTTAGATGCTACAAGCATTTTCCACTCTGCTCCAACAAACCCTGTGTTATGAAAAAGCCTTTCACATAACGGGCTGCCTGGAAAAGTGTTTTACCAAAAATCATTGCTCCGGATTGATCTAAATTTACCCCACATATTAATGGCAGAAAAAACAAAACAAAAAACAATCAAGTTGTTGGGAGGAAATGTCGATAAACAGCTGTGTGTTAAAAACTCAACCAGGTCTGTTTATTTGTAATACACTTTAAAAATTCAGAATCCCAGCATACCTTCTGTGTAGTGTTTAGGTCAAGATCCTGCTGCTCTTTTATTCGTTGCTCTTGCTCCAGAATTCCTTTCAGGTGTCCATTTACCTACAATAGGCAGAAAAGATTAACACTCCTATTGTAGGTGTTATTGTATACTCAAATACAAAATCAAGGTATAGCATAATGTGCAAATACATCCTTGGCAACTGATGAGAATTCTTTTCTACATTGAACATCATCGCCGATTTCAGACCTGCGAGGGCTTCAGCCAGGCAGATATCTTACAGAGAACAAAGGGTGCAAGATCTACCTGCCTTTAAATGAGGACCTGATGTAGAGTCCGCCATAGCAGAGGAAAGAGTTGAGTGCACATTCAAACAGTGTACAACCATTAAGGATGGGCTCAGGCGTGTTTACAACTCCACGTGCCCGCGCCCGTCAGGAAGCCGACACTGCGCAGCGCTAATCACAGGTAGTGAACACGCCTGAGTTGCGAACATGCCTGAGCCCATCCTTAACAACCATCTGTTAACTCTCATGAGCTCAAACATGGGCTAATAATTTGAAACAATGCTCGAAACTGGGAGCACGATTTTAAAATGATTGAACAATCAATGACAGCGGCCACATATGGGTTTGGGGATTTTTCTTCCATTATACTTACCTAGGTGGATGCAGCATCAGTTGAATGCTGCATCTGTCCCCTGGCGTCTCTGCATCAAGAGGAAAAGATATCACCGCTCCAGGGGTACTAGACAGCCAGGAAGTGAAATACTTCTCCGTTCGGAGGCCGTAGGTGCTGGCAATTGCTAATAGCAATGAACAGGAAGAGATTCTGGACAGCCGCACTCTTGAGAATAGCCTTGTTTATTTGGAGAGATTCACATCAAAATCAATGGTAACAGCAGACAAAAAAGAGCTGACGTTTCGCACTAACGTTAGTGCTTACTCATAGCTGCACTGAGAACCGAGTGATCGAACATCGCCGATGGCTCGGTTCTCACAGATCCCTGAGCGGAGAGCTGCTGACTGTCAATCAGCAGCTCTCCGCTTCTCCATGCTCACTGGAGCGCTGAGCTGTGGAGAGGCAGGGAGCGGCCATCTCAGACTCTCAGCGGCTCACTGAGAGGCTGAGACGGGCATCAGTCCAGGCACCTGGCAGATCCAGACTTCCATTGTCGGGATGACGCTGTGCCTGGACTGATTCCTGTGATGTCAGCAGAGAGTAAGCTTCAGTCCACTCTGCTGAAAAAGGGTCACAGGAGTGCAAAATGAATTGCACTCCTGTGACCCATAGGAGAAGCCCAACCAAACGAGCTTAGGCTGGACTTCTCCTTTAAGCTTCAGTTAAATTTAAGCTTATGTACATTATACTACAAGGAACTTAGGGAGGAAAATTACATACAATACAGCATGGTTTTTAATCCTAAGTGTACCCCCACAGGTTTCCTACCTTATTAATCCAGTACATGACAGCATCTTCAATGTCATAAGGCAGGTCAGCAGTCTGAAAGAAGGGGGAATATTTGTGGACGCATGCAATGACCTTTTCAATGCTGACCATCTCCACTGTGTACGCCATCATCAAAGTGTCAAGCATTGCCAGATGAGCACTCTGCATAAAATCAACAGAACAAAGCATTACTAATTAACCATAAAGACAGTAGTATGCAACTCAATATTCATGACATTCTGAGAGTAATAGTTCAGAGCTTATATATTTTAACAATTTTACCAATAATGTTAAACTGGCTGCACAGCACCAACTATTCAGCTTTAGGGTTGAAGAGATCTTTCCCTTATTATTAAATACCACCCAGTAAGCAGTCAGAGAGACCCTTACAATTACTTTATTTATGCAGCCAAAAGAGACTGGAAATCAACTCATAGAACATCACTATAATTAGAGTGGAGACAAAATACTGAGCTTCATCTTTAACCAGTTTCTGGAAATGGCAAATACAGAAGTCAGATTCTTATCAAAGCAGATACAATGTCACCTTGCAAGGTAAAATAATATAGTTAAATTATTTTGTGTCCATTCACACTTGTGGACTGTGGCAATGAGCACCTTAACACACGTTGCCACAACGTATGGCAAAAACTTCTCTGTGGGGTGCATTGCTGAGCTGATATATTGTGAATGGTGGCCCAACGAATTGTAGAGTACATAGCAATGCATTACTGCAGGGCTTGACAAATTTGCTTGGAATCTAGGAGCCAGCTAAAAAAGTTAGGAGCCAGGTTTTTTTTTTTTTTTTAAACGACCGACAAAGCTTTATTTTCAATAAAAAAATTAACCAATCTTAAATTTACACAGAGAGGACTAGAACGAATGTGACTGCTTTTATTTCCTGCCATGCAGGGACACAAGACCACCATATTCCCGCTAAGGATCCAATCAGGTCCGCCTGAAAAACTGACAGGCAAACCTGATCAGACAGCCCGTGTGAAAGGGGCCAAGCAGGGAGATAATAAATTCAATTTAATTAACCACCTCCTTCCCGCAGGACGACTATATACGTCCTGTCTTTGAAGAGAAATACCGTTGTTATGGTAGCAGCTAGCTACCATAACCCCGGTATTCTCTTCAAGAGCCGGCGGTTCTCTTTCAGATAAAAGTGGTCTCTGCAGCAGATTCGCAGCAAGATCACTTTTATCGGCGGCAGGAGAGGGGCCCCCCCTACCGCTGCGCTCCGGTGCCCTTCACCGCTTACCGTGGCCGTCAGTAACGGCGGAGGCGATCCGAATCTGTCCCTGGCCTGACATGGAGACGAGTAAGGGGAAGATGGCCCCCCCGCCCATCTCCAAGTCATTGCAGGGCGGAAGCGACATCAAATCTTCACTTCCACCCATAGCTCGTAAAAGGGACATTTTATTATTTTTTTTTCAAATGACAATTTTTTTTTTTTTTAATGCATTTTAGTGTAAATATGAGATCCGAGGTCTTTTTGACCCCAGATCTCATATTTAAGAGGTCCTGTCATGCTTTTTTTTCTATTACAAGGGATACATTCCTTGTAATAGGAATAAAAGTGACTTTTTTTTTTTTTTTTTTAAAAGAACAGTGAAAAAAAAAGTTAAAATAAGAAAAAAAATTTTTTTTAAATGTGCCCCATCCCTTGTAATAGAAATCAAAGTGACAATTTTTTTTTTTTTTTTTAAACAGTGTAAAAATAAAAAATAAAAAGTAAAATATATAAGAAAAAAAAAATTTTTTTTAAACGCGCCCCGTCCTGCCGAGCTCGCTTGCAGAAGCAAAACGCATATGTGAGTAGCGCCCGCATATGAAAGCGGTGTTCAAACCACACATGTGAGGTATCGCCGCGATCGTTAGAGCGAGAGCAATAATTCTAGTCCTAGACCTCTGTAACTCAAAACATGCAACCTGTAGAATTTTTTTAAACGTCGCCTATGGAGATTTTAAAGGGTAAAAGTTTGTCGCCATTCCACGAGCGGACGAAATTTTGAAGCCCGACATGTTGGGAATCAATTTACTCGGCGTAACATTATCTTTCACAATATAAAAAAATTGGACTAACTTTACTGTTTTCTTATTTTTTAATTAAAAAAAGTATTTTTTCCCAAAAAAGTGCGCTTGTAAGTCCGCTGCGCAAATACGGTGTGACAGAAAGTATTGCAATGACCGCCATTTTATTCTCTAGGGTGTTAGAATAAAAAATATATATAATGTTTGGGGGTTCTAAGTAAAGGGAAGGAGATGAGCAGGCAGTGAAAACAGGCAGGGGAAGCTCCATTAGCATTGGTGGATGTCTTGTCATACCAACGGCCACCACCAGAGGGCGCCCGATTGCAGAAGGAACCATAGGACTGCAGTAGGCCGCAAAGCCGGGGCCTCAATTACCGGCGCGGCCCAACGCGATCGCCGGGAGTGGGGGGGGGGGGTGTCGAACGGACACAGGATACCCCAGCTGTGCCGCCCCAGGCGCCAGGTCGCTAATTCTAGTCGCAAATGCGACCTGGCGCCCGGGGTTTGTCGAGCCCTGCATTACTGTATGCTGTGGTGTAGTGCCTTGTTACAAAAGGGTTGTGCACTTATGTCAGCCATAATGAATAGGCTGCCTTAACGCCAGGTATAGGAAAATGTACATTACCGCACTGAAATAATCTCATAAATATGAATAGGCCCTAAATGTCTTCAGAGTTTTCACTAGGCTGAGCTATTGTAAATCTTCATGTGTCTGGACAAGATGATTAAAGCATAATCTCACTAATACTTTTGTTAGGGTTTTAAGTACATGTCAAAGCAGTACATAGGACAATCTTTCTCTCACCTCCCAGTAATCTGCCTGGTTGTCCTGACACGGCTCTAAAAACAACCAGATTTTAGAAGAAAACTAAACTGAGTAAGTGGCCTTAGACCTAACATTCAAGTTGCATAAAACAAATGGTATTTGTGTGAGGAAATATGCATGTATCGCAGAGATGTATTACATTCATTTTAATTTGCCCAAATACTTTAAAATATAACGTTTAAATTTGCAGATTTGAAAAAAATATAATGAAAAAAATAAATAACTTTCAGCCAATAGTTATGTGTTAAAGTTATGACTGCGTTTTTAGTTTAATTTAATTGCAAAGCTGCAAATTTTAGTAGTTTTCTGTCCAACACAATTAGAGGCTCAGGCAGACTAGAAAAAGTTAATTATAGTTATTATAGGGTCTTACTGCACAGAATAAGTATAACTCCAGACAATTAAACAATGGTAATATCATGTCAGAGATCCATGAATTTATCAGGAGCTGTGAAAACACAGACATATAAATTACAAATTACCTTGTCTGAAATATAGATTCTCCACAACATGCGTAAAAGATAAAACATTATGGGGTTGATTTACTATAAAAAGTAGAGGATGTTCATTTAGAAGGTTTACAATCATTTTGTAAGTGTAGGTTCACAGTTACAGTTTATTAAATAAAGAGAAATTCCACTTATGTGCAAGGGAAAACATGATTTGCTTGCACTTGACTGGACGACTGAAGTAGCCATTTATTTTGCAATGTAAAAAGTATTTATACTTCTAGTAAACCAAAAGATTGAATGAGAGAATGAAGGAAGGTGAAGAAAACACCATCAACAAAGGAAGAGTCCATTTAAACATTAGTTAAAGAGGCTGTAAAGGCTATATTTAAAAAAAATAACATACATGTTATATACTTTTTTTATTTTAACAGGTACGTTTTATAAAAAATATCAAACGTAAAAGAAAAAAATACAGTAACAGAAAATTCATGAACAATAATGGCAGGCATAGAGATTGGCAATGAGAAATGACAACAAAATCTATAGGTTACATTTGCATGTCAACAGAACCACAGTATTAGAAAAGGGGGATCTACCAGTATACAAGCATAGCCTACAGTCTAAACCAGGGGTCCTCAACTTTTTGAAGAGCGAGGCCCTCATAAGTGATTCGGTAACTGATCGAGGGCCACAATGAAATATTGGATTTTACCACCCCCAAAACCACAAATGTTAGCAAGCCCTTTTGTCCTGAGCTCCCTAGAAGGCTGCTTTCACACTAATGAGCTGCGGTATACCAGCACTGCAAGCACATCTGGGGCTTTCCTGCGGGTTAACTGCACTGAGCCATAGACTTAATTTCATCTTGTGGATGTGGTGCACTTCCTGAAAGCGCACCAAAAACTCCTGCATTTGGTGCACCTGTAGATCAGTGTGAATGCACCTTAATAACCCATTAGTGCTAATATGCCAATTGCAAAAGTGCAGTGTATGTGATGTTTAATACACTGACCTTTTTCTCAAACAGCTTCTGTTGACAGGCTGCTAGAAAGGTCCCAGGCAAAGTGCACTTAGTATCACCCCGCCTGAAGAAGGGAAGAGAGAAAGAAAAGGGAGTGGGAAGGGGTATGATTGAAAATTGGGGGGGGGGGGGGGGGGGGGGCAAGGGTAAGTGAGGATGAGATCAACGGAGCGCCAGCTACCGAGGGGGCACAGCATAAAAGGGAAACACCAGCCAGTTTGACTCCACCAGCTCTATAGTGTTAAATCTCTGGCTTTAACCCATGCCTCCCAAACTTTATGGAATTTCTTAGGGCAATTGCAGTAATGATAGGTAAGCTTATACAAATGCAATACATGACTAACCAGGGACTGACACTACTGCACCGTGGGGGGGATACAACACCTTCCAATTGGAAGGATGGATTTTTTTTGGCATAGTACAGCACATAGAAAAGAAAATCATTTGTGGTGGGTGGTATAACTTCTATCACATATACCCAGTAGTAAAGAAAAAGAGAAAAAGCAGATCCACAGGCACTACCAAACCACTAATAGCCCCAACCTCAGCAGCCACATCATTCCAGAATGTCTGTAAAGGAGGGCAAGGCCAAACCATGTGAATAAATGTGCCAATTTCATTATGGCATGTAGGGCAGGCCGAGTCAACTGTAGTGTATATATTAGATAATCTCCGGGGAGAGAGTAATATGCTCTATGCAAGAATTTCAGATGTATCCACCTATCTCTAGCCGAGATCATCGGAGGAAGACACTGTTGGATACAACAAAGATGACAAAGTGATAAGTCAATGCATCAAATAGTGAAAAAAGTTTGATTTGTGTCACTTTTTCTTGAAAAACACCATTGTGAGCACTACCCTGTGGAAGAATTCAGTTATCAGATGTCTTCCAAACCAGACAGAGCTTTAGCCCAGATCAACTATATTTCAAAGGTCAACATCATACAGCCATTCCAGCTCAAGGGAATTAATGCCACATATCAGCTCAAAAGGGAAAACAGAAACACCCAAAGTGTTCATAATTTTTTTTTCCATAAAATAAAAAAAACTTAGATTAAAAAAGCAGAACAATCACTTGTATGTACAATCCTTTGCTGTTCATGCAATGGATGATACACATTCAAATTACATGTCCCTCCACACAGTCATAGCAAAACCCCTCCCTTAAAAACACCAAGCTCCGCCCAAAGTCTTTCCTCTTTACTGATGTCATCAGGGACATGACGTCAAATGAAACATGTTGGGCGGAGCTTGGTACCTAGGCATTTCTTTTTTCTTCACACACGTGGCTCTATTTGGGTTATGGGGGGGGGGGGTTCCCTCTACAGAATATTCTCTTATTTGGACATTTTTATCTCTTTTATATTTATAGTACCCGATATTTACCCTCATGGTTCTCTTTGACCTGACTGCTATTGACCAACAGTATATGGATTGATGTTAGTCTGTTGGATTGATTTGGGATCCCTTTTAAATTTTATATGACTTTCACTTTACTTGCTTTTGCTAATAATCCCCATTTTGAGTTTTGTTAGACTATTTAGAAGGAAGGATGTAATGTTAACCAAAATTGTCTATGTCTCTCTGCCCTAGAGTCTCCCCACTGGCAGTTTTGGGTTTGCCTGCCTCCTCCTCCCCCCTCTGGCATTGGTCGGGGGGCCATTTTAAGCTTTCTATTTTTCTGGTATGACCATCACCCATTATGTATTCTCAAGAATCTGAACAACCTGTCCCAGCAGCCTCCATGTCGTGACGTTACTACCAAGATGACATCATACAGTGCCTTGAAAAAGTATTCATACCCCTTGAAATTTTCCACATTTTGTCATGTTACAAACAAAAACGTAAATGTATTTTATTGAGATTTTCTGTGGCAGGCCAGAGTGGCACATAATTGCCAAGTGGAAGGAAAATGATAAATGGTTGTCAACATTTTTTTTACAAATAAATATCTGAAAAGTGTGGCGTGCATTTGTATTCAGCCCGAGTCAATACTTTGTGGAACTACTTTTCGCTGCAATTACAGCTGCAAGTCTTTTTGGGTATGTCTCTACCAGCTTTGCACATCTAGAGAGTGGAATTTTTGCAGATTCTTTGAAAAACAGCTCAAGCTCTGTCAGACTGGATGGAGAGCATCTGTGAACAGAAATTTTCAAGTCTTTCCACAGATTCTCAATTGGATTTAGGTCTGGACTTTGACTGGGCCATTCTAACACATGAATATGCTTTGATCTAAACCATTCCATTGTAGTTCTGGCTGTATGTTTAGGGTCGTTGTCCTGCTGGAAGGTGAACCTCCGCCCCAGTCTCATGTCTTTTGCAGATTAACAGGTTTTCTTTTAAGATTGCCCCCATGTGGCTTCTTGCAAACTGCAAACGGGACTTCTTATGGCTTTCTTTTAACAATGGGTTTTTCTTGCCACTCTTTCATAAAGGCCAGATTTGTGGAGTGCACAACTAATAGTTGTTGTGTGGACAAATTCTCCCATCCGAGTTGTGGATCTCTGCAGCTCTTCCAGGGTTACCATGGGCCCCTTTGCTGCTTCTCTGATTAGTGCTATTCTTGCCCGCCCTGTAAGTTTAGGTGCACGGTCATGTCTTGGTAGGTCTGCAGTTGTGCCATATTCTTTGCATTTTTTGGATGATGGATTGAACAGTACTCTGTGAGATGTTCAAAGCTTGGGATTTTATTTTTATTTTTTTTTATAACCTAACCTTGCTTTAAACTTCCCCACAACCTTATCCCTCACCTGTCTGGTGTGTTTCTTGGCCTTCATGATGCTGTTTGTTCACCAAGGTTCTCTAACAAACCTCTGAGAGCTTCACAGAACAGCTGTATTTATACTGAGATTAAATTACACACAGGTTGACTATTTACTAATTAGGTGACTTCTGAAGGCAACTGGTTCCACTAGATTTTAGTTAAGGGTATCAGAGTAAAGGGAGTTTAAGGCACTTAACACTTTTCAGATATTTAGTAAAAAGTTTGAAAACCATTTATCGTTTTCCTTCCACTTCACAATTATGTGCCACTTTGTGTTGGTCTATCACATAAAATCCCAATAAAAAACAATTTACGTTTTAGGTTGTAACATGACAAAATGTGGAAAGTTTCAAGGGGTGTGAAAACTTTCTCAAGGCACTGTAGATGTCACCTTTCATTTTTTTTCCAATTCATTATTTAGAAAGAGCATACGGAAATACAAGAACCTTCACACTGTTGTGTATAAAAATAAACAAACCCAAATCAAAATCAAATGGTACATAAATCATAGAATAGGAAAAGATGCTCACATAACAGATGGGAAGACTATCAATCTTCAAAAGGGACTAGGAAGGCCCTGTACCCTGCATGACCATTTTCTACGGCAACTACCGTTTTTGGTACTTAGTAGTAAAGAAAAAAGCACAACAGACCTTAGCAACCAGATAAAAGCATTAGAGGAATAGCAGAGAAAAAAAAAAAAAAAAAAAAAAAAAAAAAAAAGGGAGGATAGGGGGAGAAGTGAGAGGGTAAGAAAAAAAAAAAAAAAAAAAAAATAGAGGGGGGGGGGGGTTTGACGAATTTGTGCCAGTATAAACCACTTTGAGGAATTTCTCACGTAATCCTTACTCCATGGCCACCAAGTCCTCCATTGCATTAATGTCCGCTACTTTCTTCAACCAGGCGGCTACCAACGGCGGCTGTGTCTGCTTCCAGAGTAAGGGGATGCAGCGTTTTTTAGAGCTGTAAGCAGGAGAGGCAGTATGGATCTCCTATAAATCTTACTAGGAATCCCGTGATGATGCAGAAGGCAGAATTTGGGAGTCCATGGTAACCAATCAGTGAACTTTTGAACTATGCAATGTACCTCCGTCCAAAAGGACTGAAGGATGCGGCAAGACCAGAAGATGTGGAGAAGCGAACCAGTTGCCTCCCCACATCTCCAGCACAAGTCTATGCTCTGAGGGAACATCTTGTGGAGCTTTTCCGGTGTGTAGTACCACCGGGTCAACACCTTATATCCCGCCTCTTGGTGTCCAGCGCAGATAGAGGTTTTGTGGGAAAAAAGGAGGAGCCGGTCAACCTGTGTCCGTAAATTGTAATCCCAGCTCGCACTCCCACTTGGCAATATAGGGAGGTCTTAAGTCCGGAGGCTGGGATATCAATAGTTGGTAAGTCAAGAAAATCGCATGTCTCAATAGAGACTGCTCCAGGCTGATCAATTCAAAAGGAGGTTAGTTGCCTTCTGAAGGTCTCCGGGGGGGGGGGGGGGCAAAGCAGCAATAAAATTAGCCAACTGTAATTTTTGCCAGAATGAGAGCTCCGCCAGGGCTGAGTCGCTGGGTTGCCTATTCTTCCACTGTCCACTCGTGAGGAAGTGTCGGACCTGTGACCTCTCAACCGACTTCAATTCCAGAAATCTACAATCGTTGAGTCCAGGACTGAAAGCCAGATTTTCAACAATAGAAGTGAGCGGGGACGGGATTGGTGCGACAGAAAAATCACGGAAGGACTTCTGGGAGATCTGCAACGTTTCCCCCACCGTGGGGTGATCCAATATCCTACTTGGCCAGGGAAAAAGCTCCAACTGGGCCCCCGCCAGGGTTCGCTCTACTCGCACCCATCGTTTCAGAAAACTGTGCCGACACCAGTCCAGGGTGCGGGTTAGATGACACGCTATGTGGTAGAGATTAGCATCCGGCAAGGCAATCCTGCCCGCAGTTTTGGAAGTCTGAGAATAGTTGAGCCAACTGGGGGGGGATTCTGGGCCCAAATTTTCACTATGCCACAGCGCCAAAACCAGCGGTCAGTCTTTGAGATCCTTCTTTATGGCTATCAAAAGGGGAGGGAAGTTGAGAGGGAAAATCTCCTCCAGGCAATAGGATGCCCAGATACTTAATGTGGGAAGAGGCCCACTTAAAGGGAAAGTCCACCCGGAGTAGTACAGCTTAGGAGGAAGGCAAGGAAACATCCAGCACTTCCGATTTCTGATAGTTGATGCGGAAAAAAAGACAACTCCTCATACGTCTTCAGTTCCGAAAGCAAGTTAGGGATAGAAATCAAGGGATTGGTCAAAGAGAATAGTAAATTGTCCGCGAACGCCGCAATTTTTGGGGACAGGGTGGCATCAAGTTGCAGGCCCAAGATATTTGGATTAGAAAGGATGAATCGTAGAAAGGTATCAAGGGTCAGAATGAATATCAGAGGGGACAGGGGGCAGCCCTGTCTCGTCCCGTTTGCTATCGCAAATGATGAAAGGTGACCATTTACCTTGACCTGCGCCGATGGGCAAGAATAGATAGCTTGAACCCAATTCATCTATGCACCTGAGGGTCTCGACCAGAAAGGGCCAACTCATCCTGTCAAACACCTTCTTGGCGTCCGTCGAGAGGAGCAGAAATGGGGCCTTCTGTGTCCACGCAGCATGAATCAAATTAATTGCTTTGGTTGTGTTATTGCGCGCCTCCCTCGTAGGGACAAACCCCAATTGGTCGGAATGGATCAGTTGCAGAATCAGGTCCATCAGACGTATGGAAAGGATTTTGGTGAATATTTTTAGATCCACATTTAACAGGGAGATCGGCCAGTAGTTTTGGCAATATAAGGGATCCTTACCCTCCTTTGGAATCACAGTGATGTACACAAGCAATGCATCCCCTGGGAGGACAGTCCCTTCTCCCGCCGCATTATAAGCAGAAAGAAAGTGTGGAGTCAAAAGATCTCTGAAGGTCTTGTAATAAAGGAGGGAGTAGCCATCTGTGCCCGAGGCCTTGCCCAGTTTCATTAGTGCCATTGCCAGGGCCATGTCATCTGCTGAGATGGGTTTCTCTAAGTTGGTCAGCTCCTCATCTGAAAGATGAGTAAGACCCGACCTTTTCAAATAGTCCTGTATGGTCTTTCTTCCGGAGGATTTCTCCCGCTCAGATGTCGTTACACTTATATTGTAAGCTCCTTGAGGGCAGGGACTGATGTGAATGTACAATATATGTAAAGCACTGCGTAAATTGACGTGCTATACAAGTACCTGAAATAAATAAATTTTATGAAAAGGGTCAGATTGCACAAGCGCTTTTTCATAAAAATAAGATATATATGTATTTTGAGTGAAAGGATACACTACATTTATCGGTGCATAATAGTGTATAATATACTCTTATATAATATATATAAAAATAAGTAGAGTCGCTTAAAAATAAAAAATGACTTGGCTGTCATGCTAAATCCCTGGCTTTAATAGTTTGAGTCAAACAGGAGCCAAACTATAGATCAGGAGTTTCAACTCCACATGCTGCATTTCTGTACTAAAGTCAAGAACTAGGATTTTGAAAAGAAGGCCAGCAATGGAAACCCATGTACTAGAAAATTATTTTATTAAAAGAAGAACTGAACTTTGCCTGAAAGTTTTAAGTTTGGCTTATCAGACTTGGGGGTGTTGGCGGTGTCACAAAATTATCCTGCCATATGCCAAAAAAAAAAAAAAAAAAAAAGGTAAAGACTACAAGAAAGGCATGAATCATGAAGATGGAAAATTAGATGACTTATCCATACAGCAATGTAAAGATCACTCATGGACAACACAGGCAGAAAGCAGTATAACAGAAGGGGTTATATAAAAAAAAACTGGCAAGTACTGTGTTTAAACCCCTTTTATACATTCCAGTTTCAATGCAGAACAAGTAAAATGCAGATAGGATGTTGTAAAACAAATGCAAGAGATTAAAAATGGGACTTCTGTAAAAGCAGAAGTCTTGCATTCTCATCAAAACGACCGAGATGGGTGTTACTGACGATTCCAAACATACCACTGTGCCTGCCCAGGATCTTACAAACACGCTCCCTCCGGCTGTTCCACAATCAGCAGAACTCCGTTCATTAACCCCTTAGTGGGCAAAACCGTATCCAACCTTTTTTTTCCCCAACTGCATCTCTACTAAAGATTAGGAAGCTGCGTCACGCAAAGCATATTCCTGCTGACATGGGAAATCATTTGCATATTTTAGAATTGGAATAAAACATTCTTTTATGTGTACTAACACCTTTAAAATCTCTCAACCCATCAACTTTTATAGAGGCTATATCTTTGTCACTTTTCAAGATAGCGCTTATTAAATTAAAAATACAAAATTTATATATATATATATATATATATATATATATATAGTCTGCAGGAACAAAGGAGAGTGTGCTGATTGAGATACTCTGCTCCAGAACCAATGCTGAAATCAGAAACATAGTACAATGCTACAAGTCAGATTTATATAATAATATACAACACGAACATCTGATTTCGTCTATAAAATCTTAACTCAGCCCTCAGTCCTGTATATTCTTGCCTAAAAATCCTGTATATTCTTGCTGCACTCAATATTTACCCCAGGCCATCTAAAAAGTGGTTATTTCACATTCTCTCCTGTGACAGGTCAGCTTTCCCATCTAATCAGCAATTCTACTGTGCACATCTGTCTGTCTAAACATAGTAGGCAGGGAACATACAGACCGACTCATCAGTAATTCTACAGATCAAACTGAACCCCACAGGAGGGAACGGAATATGTCTTAAGATCGTACACACAATCAGACTTTTTGACAACAAACATGCACATTAGCTGTTTTGGGGCAACATCCGACCGTGTGCACGCTCCATTGGACAAACTTTTTTGGTTTTCATCGGACTTTTGTTGGCTGTGAGAACGGACGAACTTTCCAGCAACAAAGTCCGATCGTGTGTACACAAAGCCTAACAAGTAATCATGGAACTTCGCAGCCTCAGTAATACAGATCAGATTATAAATCTCTCTCTGTAATTTCTGGGTTTGTAATGCAAGTTATCTGAAGATCATCTTTATGGCTAATACTTGGAGTACTATAGATGAAAACATGGCCTAATAAAAATTAGCAATATTCATTCACTTAAGCAAATAGGTAAAAATAAGGAAAACCACAAACTCTAAAAAGAGACAAAAGTAGCATACTGCAAGGGGATTCATTAATTAAATCTTCACTTTACAGTGACACTTTGAAAGCAAGCAGGGGACAGCTGGGCACTGCCCTTCACCTGCCAGCCTGGCATTGCATGCTGCAGAGCCTGACCCTCTTGTGCAATTTGTTCCTGGTGAAGGATACATGGCCTGAGGCTTCCAGCCCACCACCAGACACCCAGCAGAGAGGAGCCCAGTGCTGGTAGAGGGCATATGAATACCCATTTGGCCTATGTCGGAATGCCTATGGATGTGGAAGTTGTGCTGTCATTCCCCTTTTCTGCTGTATGCTGACGACATCTGAAAAGACACATTGTCCAGACCGGTTGGTCAATAAGCCTTTCTGACTTGTATGACGTATGTCTTCTCAAGTCATTAGGTTCCGGTAAGCCTCTTTATGTCTCCGATGATGGGCCCGGCACCATTTTAGACCCTCTGTCCACTTGTGGTTCTTCCATGGCCCACCTACCCGCCAGATTCGGTTAATTCTGTCTACTTGCAAACCTGGGAGTTACAGATCCACCACTCTTAGCGTGTAACCTCTAGACTTTTAGTGGTGGTTTTTTCTTCACGTTTTCTCTACAACTAATATTGTGGACTTTTAAGTTTCAGGACTTTTTTTTGCATAATTTTATGGTGTTAGATTTGCTGGACCTTCACGGTCTTTTAATTATAATTTATTGTTTATATTTGTCAATTAAGACTTACTAAATATTGTTTCACTTTATACTGTTTTGTTACATAACACAGTGTTACTTTATTGTGCAATCCATATTTAGTCATACAAGGTGTGATAGGTTTTTATTTACTGTTCATATGCACTTACTGATTGTGGTTCTTGACCTATATGTCTATATAATATATAGCGCTACACTTTTTATTTTAGTTGTACACTTTGAAATAGCAATGGTCTTTGCTACAGAAGCCTTTTTGTAAATTAAAGTGGATGCCTGAGCTCGATCTCAATCCAGCGATGTGCACGAGAGCCAAGGATCTCTCGGTTCTCTCCCTCCTCAATGACTTCTGTCAATCACAGCCAGTGACCAGGGAGTGGGGGCGAGGGCGAGCCTCGCTCTGTCTCTCTTATTGACACACAGAGCAGGGCTTGGGAGTGAGCACGTACGGGTGTCCCCATAGCAAGTGGCTTGCTACGGGTGCACTCAGCAGAGGAGAGGAGGACTGGCCAGGGGACCTGAAAAAAGGAGGTTTGGGGCTGCTCTGTGCGAAACCATTGCACAGAACAGGCAAGTATAACATTTTTTTATTAAAATAAGCTAGAAAGGTTTGCCTGAAAATAAATTAAATAATAAACATGTCACTTAAAGAGGAAGTAAACCCTGATGGGTTTTACTTCCTCTTTGTTTCCCTGCAAAGGTAAATGCATCGCATAGTAGCCCATTATGTGTCACTTACCTGACACAAGAGCCTGCGATGTCCCCGATTTTCTCACAGGCAGCGAGCATCCATTCTTCGCCCCTCTTCCTTCTGGGCCTCAAACTCCAGCTCTGTGACTGGCTGGAGTCGCGTGACATCACTCCCGCGCAGGAGCCGCCAGTCACGGCATGACCCCAGCTTGAAACGGCATAGCGTGCCATATCAAGACTGCTCACGAACCAAATACATCGGCGCATGCGCAGAAGACACCATCGCTCGGGGAAATAGTAAATATCTCCTAAACCGTGTAGGTTTAGTTGATATTTCAAGCACCTACAGGTAAGCCTTAATCTAGGCTTACCTGTAGGTGAAAGTGGTCTCTAAGGGTTTACAACCACTTTAACTATTCTGTGCAGTGGTTTTGCAAAGTGCAGCCCAGATCCTCTTCTTCTCGGGTCCCCCGCCGGCGTTCCTCCCCTTTTGACCAGTGCCCCTAATAGTAAGCTGCTTGCTATGGGGGCACTGGTGCTTGCTCGCTTCCGAGTCCTGATCTTTGCGACTATAAGACACAGAGCCGCGGTTCAGCCCTTCCCTCCACTCTCTCCTCATTGGCTCACTGGTTGTGATTAAAAGCAGTAGGAGCCAATTGCTGCCACAGCTGTTTCAGCCAATGAGGAGAAGGAGGCAGCCGAGGCTCCTGTGCACATTGCTGGATCGAGAGGGAGCTCAGGTGAGTATTAGGGGGGTTGTGGAGGGGAGCAGAACGCAGAAGGATTTTTACCTTTATGAATAGAATGCATGAAGGTAAAAAAACTTTACAACCACTTAAAGTGGTTGTAAAGGCAGAAGGTTTTTTTTTATGTAAATGGATTCTTTGCATTAAGATAAAAAGCCTTCTGTGTGCAGCAGCCCCTCTCAGACTTACCTGAGCCCCATCTAGATCCAGCAATGTTGTAGGAGTGACTTGGCTGCCCGGGACTCCCCTCCGCATTGGCCGAGACAGTAGTGCGGTGCCCTTGGCTCCTGCTGCTGTCAAAGTCAGTCAGCCAATGAGGAGAGAAAGGGGGCAGGACCGGGCCATGGCTCCGTGTCTGAGTGGAAACAGGGAGCTACGGTTTGGCTCTGGTGCCCCCATAGCAAGCTGCTTGCTGTGAGGGCACTCAACAGGAGGGAGGGGGGCCAGGAGCATGAAAGAGGGACCCAAGAAGAGGAGGATCCAGGCTGCTGTTTGCAAATCCACTGCACAGGGCAGGTAAGTATAAAAATAGTTTTTCTTTTTTGTTAAAAATAAACAAGGAACATAGGATGCATTAAAGTGAAAAATCACAAGGGTTTACAACTCCTTTAATACCAGGGCTGATGCAAGGATTTTTGTCTACTCATGCATTGCATACATACTAGCTAACATTATGTGAAACTTACCTAGGAACGAAAGCCCTCCAGCGGCGAGCTGTCACTGCTGACAAGGCTTCCATCTTCACCCGTCTTCCTTCCGGGTTCATGGACCCCCGCTGTGTGAGTGGCCGAAGCCACAATGACGTCACTTCCGCACATGCGAGTGGGAGCCTCTGTTTCTTCAGAATGCATTTGCCAGTGACGTCACTGGCTGCATCTACAGTAAATATCTCCTAAATGGTGCACGTCTAGGAAATATTTACACTACCTATAGGTAAGCCTTATTATAGGTTTATCTATAGGTACAAATTATTCATGGGAGTTTACGCCAACTTTAAAATTCATTTTAGGCCTGAAGATTACTTAAAATCCCAAAAACAAATAAATACACAAACTAAAGTTAATTATTGGGCACATATTGTAAATACATATTATGACTCAATTTTTTGGTAAAATATAAAAGATGGGGTTGAGTAAATAGATACCCAGGTCAAACCTTAAAGTTGCGTGTGCCCTTAAAGCGGTGAAAAACATCAATATCCCACATTTTTTTTTCATAGGCAACACTTCCCCTACAGGTCTACAATTTGGAGTTATGCTGGAGCTCTGGTACATTTGTAGCACTATGCTAACTGAAGGGAAACCTCAAGTATTACTGGTGGTACTAGCCAACATGTGTAGGGCAATTGTGGTTTTCTTATGTAGGCGACCCCAACATGTGTTTTTGTGTACCCCCATGTACTCTTCTCTGACTGCCCCATGTCCCCTTCTGTCCCAATTATGTCTTTATGTGTGCATCTCTCCTACTCTGTCCCCATGCTCTATAATAAGACAGTCACACGGGTGGTCAATGAAGCACTTTACCTTACCTTACACTGAGGCTGCAGAATCTCTTAGTTCCATTCCCCATCCAGTGTCTGCTGCCCCCCCCCCCCCCCCCCCCCGTCTCACTTGGCTCTTCCCCCTTTCTCACAAGCTTCCAGCTCAGCAGCGATTGTCTCCCTGCTGGACTGGAGAAGCTTCTGCTACCACCCAGGTGGGAGGAAATTGATCTTAATAGCAGGGACTGCAGGGAGAGAGGCAGGTGCTAGACATCAGAAACCAAAGGTGTCTGCTCTTCATCTGGGAGGGAGTAGGGGGGGCTGGGAGGGCGGTGGTAGAAGTTTACGCCTGCATAAACACATCTTAAAGGGCCCCTGGTTTTAGTCCCCCCCCCCCCCCCCCCCCTATATTTTGGTGCCCTCAGGCCGCCTAACCTGCCTTATGCCTGCGCCGGCCCTGCATAATACCATGGTACAAAGAACAACAACAACAACAACTAGCACATAGCTACCAATCAAAAGTTCAGTTTTATTAGGTCCTCCAGATCTAAGAAAGTTGAATATTGTTTGCTTGCCAGGAATGGTTTAAGACTGTTCATCTTTGTACGGTGTTACTAAATTGGGGATGGACAAATCCCAGAAGCCATTGTGTCTAAACATGTACAGCCTTTTTTGAGTCTTTTCCATGAATGCCATCAACGTGATGCAGACTTCCAAATCTTACAGGTGGTCGGAATGGCGCATTAATTCCTCTATATTTGTATAGTATACAGTGTATACACATATTAGAGATGCACCGAAACATTTTGGCCGAAAATGGCATTATCAGCATTCGGCCAATAAGAAAGAAGGGTGCCGATAATGGCACCAAAAACGTATGTGCTTTTACAGCGAATATGCGGCTATTTTACCACGATTCTATTGTGATGCATTTTAACTGGGAGGTGCGTTTTTTTTTTAACTGCCCAAAAATGCAGCAAGTATGATTTTTAACACCACAACTGAAGCGCAAGGGACCAGTGTGCAGACAAACATAGAATTTAAAGGGATACGTTTTTCTTGAGCTTTTCTTTTTGCTAAAGGTGCCAATAATGGGCGGAGATAAATTCATATTCATGGAAATTGATGATATTAATTAAAAAGGCAAATAGAATAAGATTATATATAAAAATATACATTTTTTAAATCTGTCACATTCGGCCAAGTGCATCCTGCATTGTCGGTTTTCAGCACCAACATTTCCATTTGGTGCACCTCTAATACATATAAACGTGTGCACGCACACAGTATTGGGACACCACCTGCCTTTACACACACACGAACTTTAATGGCATCCCAGTCTTAGTTCGAAGGGTTCAATATTGAGTTGGCCCACCCTTTGCAAAGTTTGCCCATTTACAAAGAAATGAAGGGTCTATAAATTTTTATCGCCAGAAAGAACACATAAAACAAATGCTTTAATTTAAGTTGCAGTTCAGTGAATAAAATAACTTTTGACAAGTTCTCTGAGATAGGAGCCTGAAGTGTGTGTCAGGGAGGGTGCTAAAAAATAGATTAGCGTTTTTCTTCCTCCAAACATGGCAAGTCGAGTTAGAGCCCTTTCACACTGGGTCGGTTTGCAGGCGCTATTGTGCTAATAATAGCGCCTGCAAACCGACCCCAAAAGTGCCGCTGCTGTGTCTCCAGTGTGAAAGCCCCGAGGGCTTTCACACTGGAGCGGTGCGCTAGCAGAACGGGAAAAAAAGTCCTGCTAGCAGCATCTTTGGAGCGGTGAAGGAGCGGAGTGTATACCGCTCCTGCCCATTGAAATCAATAGGACAGTGCGGCTATACCACCGGCAGTGGCCGCATACCGACGGTAAAGCGCTGCTTACAATAGCGGCGTTTTACCGCCGACGTCGCCCCAGTGTGAAAGGGCCCTTAGGCTCCATGCACACCGAGCTTAAAAAAAAAAAAACATCTGTTTTCTTAGGAGTAAAAAATGCTCATATAGAGCATTTTTTGTACAAGGTTTGGAAGAGTTTTAAATTTTTTCTGCCAATAAGCTTCAATCAGAAATGCGAACCAGACGGGTTTTTTTTCTGCCTATGAACTTTGAACTCAAAATCTGCCTCTAAATATCCTAATGTGCGTGGACACATAGAACAACATTGAGCTGCTTCTACAGGCAGAACACACAACTCCTGTAGAAGCAAAGTTTTTTCAGCCAGTTTGCATGGAGTCTAAAATGCCTAAGAGCTCAATTTGGTTCTCATCTGACCACAGTGCTTTCTCCCAATCCTTTTCTGAATGATTTTGTCTATTGGCTTGACTGTACATCTGCCTTCAGTGAAAACTGCCACTGTGGGAAGAATGGGGAGCAAAAGAAAAATAAGGCATGCAAAGAATAAAAAGCCTGCAATTATCTAGAAGTATCGGTGTGTAGATTGCCATTACCGAACATTTTTACAGATACCTTTGTTGAAATTTTTAAGATGGGGTGACATTCCTCTAAGTCAGTGGTCTCCAAACTGCAGCCCAGGGGCCAAATGCAGCCCTTTGTTTGCTTTTATCTGGCCCTTGGGCCACTATTTTATTCATTGACACCAGTGATGGGGCACTATTCCTACCAATGACACCAACGATGGGGCACAGTTCCTCCCAATGACACAAATGATGGGGCACAGTTACTCCCAATGACAAGAATGGTGCCAAATGACACCAATGATAGGGAACAGTTCCTCCCAATGAGACCAACGATGGGGCACAATTCCTACCAATGACACCAACAGTGGGGCACAGTTACCCCCAATGACACCAACAGTGGGGTCCAGTGACTCCAGTGATGGGGCACAATTATTCCCAATGACACAAACGATGGGGCAAAATTCCTCTCACTGACACCAAAGATCAGGCATTTTTTACACCCACTGATGCTGGGTCATTTTCTACTCCCAATGGCCACAGTCCGGCTCCCCTGAAGGACAGTAAACTGGCCCTTTTTTTTCTAGAAAGTTTGCTCCAAGTTAATATTGCCAGTTCAAACAGGTTAAACGCTTATGCTTAAAAAAAGCTTAATAAAAACACACAAAAGAGCACAAAAAAAAAACCACAAGCTTCTTCAAGCTTTTAGGCAGAGAAATAAAAGCTCAAATGCCTGTAAAAGCAGCTTTTTTTTTATTTGAGCTGCAGTGTGCATGAGCCCTTGGGGCATTGCACCTTCACAGATTTCTGTGACCGAATATATCTCACATCAGTGGTAAAGGCTTTATTCTTTTTTTCTATGACAAAACCAAGAATATAAGTCTTTCACTAAATTTAAGTGCATAGGAAATGTGATTTCCCCTTGCTCAGCACAATAGAATTTTAAAGCATGTAAATTAGTTCTCCTAAGTGTTGGAGTACAGGTTGCAAATTAAAGTGTTACTAAACCCACAACAGTAAAATCAGTCTGTATATGAAGTAAAGCATGCTGGTTATATTCAGTGTGGGACCTTTTAAAGCGTTAATCCTCTGCATTATGTAAAATAAGCTGTTTGATCCTGTATGCACAAATGATCCTTTTCTTTCACTGCCTCCAGAACATGTCCGGTTAAGGCAGAGCGCATGGAGTCAGGCTGCACATGCTCAGTTTGGCGTGTACTGCTAGAGAGGATTTTTTTTATTCTTGGGAGAGTGCACGTGATCAGCACAGGGCCAATCAGCACTGTCCAGACATGTCCAGACAGGGGGTCAGGAGCCATGCAGCCTCATAGGACAGCTAGGTGCTGTATGAAAACTCATACTACAAGCTTCACCAAGAACTGATAGAAATCACAAGACTGCTACAGTGGCTTGCGAAAGTATTCGGCCCCCTTGAACTTTTCAACCTTTTGCCACATTTCAGGCTTCAAACATAAAGATATAAAATTTTAATTTTTTGTGAAGAATCACCAACAAGTGGGACACAATTGTGAAGTGGAACGAAATCTATTGGATATTTTAAACTTTTTTAGCAATTAAAAAACTGAAAAGTGGTGCGTGCAAAATTATTCGGCCCCTTTACTTTCAGTGCAGCAAACTCACTCCAGAAGTTCAGCGAGGATCTCTGAATGATCCAATGTTGTCTTAAATGACTGATGGTGATAAATAGAATCCACCTGTGTGTAATCAAGTCTCTGTATAAATGCACCTGCTCTGTGATAGTCTCAGGGTTCTGTTGAAAGCGCAGAGAGCATCATGAAGACCAAGGAACACACCAGGCAGGTCCGTAATACTATTGTGGAGAAGTTTAAAGCCGGATTTGGATACAAAAAGATTTCCCAAGCTTTAAACATCCCAAGGAGCACTGTGCAAGCGATCATTTTGAAATGGAAGGAGTATCAGACCACTGCAAATCTACCAAGACCTGGCTGTCCCTCTAAACTTTCAGCTCAGACAAGGAGAAGACTGATCAGAGATGCAGCCAAGAGGCCCATGATCACTCTGGATGAACTGCAGAGAACTACAGCTGAGGTGGGAGAGTCTGTCCATAGGACAACAATCAGTCGTACACTGCACAAATCTGGCCTTTATGGAAGAGTGGCAAGAAGAAAGCCATTTCTCAAAGATATCTATAAAAAGTCTCATCTAAAGTTTGCCACAAGCCACCTGGGAGACACACCAAACATGTGGAAGAAGGTGCTCTGGTCCGATGAAACCAAAATCGAACTTTTTGGCCACAATGCAAAACGATATGTTTGGCGTAAAAGCAACACAGCTCATCACACTCAACACACCATCCCTACTGTCAAACATGGTGGTGGCAGCATCATGGTTTGGGCCTGCTTTTCTTCAGCAGGGACAGGGAAGATGGTTAAAATTGAGGGGAAGATGGATGCAGCCAAATACAGGACCATTCTGGATGAAAACCTGTTGGAGTCTGCAAAAGACCTGAAACTGGGACGGAGATTTATCTTCCAACAAGACAATGATCCCAAACATACAGCAAAATCTACAAAGGAATGGTTCACAAATAAACGTATCCAGGTGTTAGAATGGCCAAGTCAAAGTCCAGACCTGAATCCAATCGAGAATCTGTGGAAAGAGCTGAAAACTGCTGTTCACAAACGCTCTCCATCCAACCTCACTGAGCTCGAGCTGTTTTGCAAGGAAGAATGGGCAAGAATTTCAGTCTCTCGATGTGCAAAACTGATAGAGACATACCCCAAGCGACTTGCAGCTGTAATCGCAGCAAAAGGTGGCTCTATAAAGTATTAATGCAAGGGGGCCGAATAATTTTGCACGCCCCACTTTTCATTTTTTTATTAGTTAAAAGTTTCAAAAATCCAAAAGATTTCGTTCCACTTTACAAAAAATAAAAATTTTATATCTTTATGTTTGAAGCCTGAAATGTGGCAAAAGGTTGAAAAGTTCAAGGGGACCGAATACTTTCGCAAGCCACTGTATATACTACCGATCAGAAAAGGTATTTAGGGAGACCAGATATAGTGAATGCAGGCTTGGAAATGAGATTACATAGCAAAAATGCACAAAACAAAATGCCTTGGAAGGTAAACTGTGCATCTCTGAATGTGTACACAGAAATTATAGATTTGGGAAACACTGATCAATAAAGTTTTGAAGGTTTGTGTATTGCTTGTAGGAATTTCCTGATCCTGGCAAAGATTATGTAATGGAAATACAGGTGAAAAATAAAAAAGTAATTAAAAAGCCAGAGACTTGAAAGCACACCCCCACAAGGCCACCCACCCCAGGCAATGGAAAAGCAGAGCAGAGTCCAGTTTCCATGGAAACAGGGCAGAAAAGGAAATCCTGTGAATAATTGGTGTGACGGGTAGCCAGGACGCAGAGTCACAGAATGTTCGTACTGATGATATATTGATTAGTGCAAGGACAGCAATGTTTAGTATTACTTTAAAGGATTTTTTTTTTTAAACACAACAAACATGTTATACTTACCTGCTCTGTGCAAGGGATCCTCCTCTTCTGGGGTCCCCCAGTGGTGCTCCTGGCTACTCCTCTTCTTGAGTGCCCCCACGGAGAGCCGCTTTCCATGGGGGCACTCATGCAGGCACGCTCCCGAGTCCTGCTGCTGCGTCCATTGACACAGAGAGCAGGACTCGGCCCCTCCCCCATGTCACTGAATTTGATTGGCTCCCGCTGCAATCGGCCTATCCAATGAGGACCCCAGACAGCAGCTGAAGCTGCTGTGCTCGTTCTCGTCATTGGAAAAATCGGGTTCAGGTAAGTAAAGGGGGGGGGGGGGGTGCTGCAGCATGGAAGGTTTTTCACCTTAATGCATAGAATGCATTAAGGTGAAAAACATTGAGACTTTAAACCCCTTTAAGATGAAAGTTAAAGATCAAAACAAACCATCAGGGTAATCAGAGATACACAGCATATCTGCCTAAGAAACATGGGGCGCTCATATGTCAGCTTTCATTTACTATATGCTACACATTTGTTTGATTAATCTAAACATTAAAAACAACACCACTGCTTTTGTAAAGTCACCCAGGAAAGAAAAATGTGTAAAAAGAACAACATATCCAGCAGTGTCAACCACCTGGGTCCCCCGGCACTCACTGGTTCCTTCTGTGGACTTTGACGTCTCCAACGTCTTCTGTAATGATACGGAGGTCAGCAGGAGGAAAGTGAGCTGAAAAGGACCCAGGAGATCAGCACTCTCAGAAGGGTCAGTCTCTTAGCTGACTTTGGGGGACCATTCCTCATTAATCAAATGAAAACCAGTTCAACTCAAAATCTTTTAAACGTTTTACTACTAGGTCCTGAATAGCTCTCACCAATTCCTTTTGTAGGCCTCCACATACCTTGGCACATACTTCCTAATATAGTAGTACCACTTGGTGCACTTTCCAGCCCCATCCAGCTGAAGCAGCTTTCAGCCTCTCCAAGTTTTAGGCTCCATGCACACTAGACGCTCAAAAACCACTAAAAAGATCCTGGAAAAAATGTTAATATATTTAGCATTTTTTGCAGTGTTTAGGAGCAGTAGCTTTTTTTTTGTTGAGAGGTAAATGGTGGCCACTTGCTTGTAATCACTATGCATGATCACCTGTGAGTGATCGGCCCTGGATCAGTCTGCATCTTGGACCAATCACTCACAGGTGATCGCCACATATTGATTACATGCGAGCGGGAGCCAGCACTCTCCCACTGCCTTCAAAAGGGCTGCCTACCGCAGCTCATTGCTGGGAACGCCTGCTGGGGTTCTTACATGTACACACTGTCAGGACAAAAACGCAGGTGTGAACGTGGCCGAAATGAACCAAATGCAGGAGGTTAGGGTCAATGTAGCTTTATAGTTTTTTGTAAAGAGCACTTATTAATTTAAGGAAGCTGACAGGAATCACCTTGGCATACACTTTCTACCTAGGTGACAGGGTCACTTTAAAATAAAGACAAAGGCAAAAGGTACATTGATACCAGCCTCCTGCATTTTGATCATTTAGGCCCCGTTCACACCTGTGTTTTTGTATTTACATCTGCTAGTACTTCTAAACCCCTCTCAGACTGACAATGCTGCTGTCCAAATCTGCCCCTGTGCACATTCATCCAGTGTGGGGACACTACAGGGGGTGTGTTACTGGCCAGATCACCAGGTGAAAACAGAGGAAAAAAATCCTAAAAAAGAAAACAAAAACGCAGTCACCACATCTAATAAGAGGTGAGCTGCACTATATGACATTTTTGGTTTTATGTTTAATACTGCTTTAAAATCATTGCATGCATTTATGCGTGTTTAGCAACATCCTAAAAAAAAGTACGTCATTGCTCCTGTGAATGAGGCCTAAGTCTCCACTCACATTTGCCATTTTGGGATCTCGGGCAGAATTGCTGCTCTCTTTTGGAGCTGACAAACTTGGCGCTCCAGCAATTTTGCTGGCGGCCCACAACAGGTCAAGGGCTTTGTTATTGTTAACACTGCCATGTCTACAGCATTAAAAGTGCCATAATACTAAAGGACATTTACATTGCTGAAAGCTAAGGCAGCATACAGTTTACAATTGAGAAGGTGATGTAGCCTTCCCAGGGGGCAGCTGGGAGGCCCTAGCTATATCACAATCGCCTCAGTAAAACAGGAATGACTATACAATATTTTGATATTAGCATGCAGAGATTTGGGCACCAAGGATTTATTCTGTTGGGGAGAAAGGTCCACTTAAGCAAAACAAACCCCCCCCCCATTTACTTTTTGGGGTAAAGCAGCTATAAAACCTAAAAGGTGGGTGAGGGCCTCACCAGCTTGTTGGCACAGAGAAAGTAGAATTACAAATGATATAGAAATTTGTTTCCAGTTCACCGTCTATTGAATAGCTCTACAGTACACGCTTAAATTTGAGAGATAAAATGGACTACAGTGAGAGCAAACGTTATGTCTTTGCCTGCCTCCCTTAATTACACTGCAGTTTGTGTTGGTATGCAAGACAGAAAGAAAAGAGCCCATTTATCTTGTAGCTTCACCCGTCACACGGCCTGCCCTCACTGTGCCAGCAGGCGGCTGAATTCAGAGGATTCCCACTAAATGGTTACAACGAGCCGTGCCAGCTCTTACTCACTGCATTCAAAGCTGTCTTTGTAACTGCGGCCCAGCTCATATTTTCCAGCCTCACTCGAAACTGACTTCTCGGCAGAATTAAAGGGCAAACCCCTTTATTTACATGAACTCCTTTTCTTCAAACGACTGTACAGTGAACTGCTTCTTCTGCGGTCACACTGGCAAACTAGCCTAAATAGCGAGAAAATATTGATGCTCAAAGAAGCTCCTCCTTTCACTCATTAAATATAAGCATTTCACGTTTTATTCCCGTTGTGTGGTCGTTGGCAGAGCCAAGGTTTTTTTTTTTGTTTTTTTGTACAAATGCAGACTTTAAAACAGGCAACAGATATTTATTTATTAGTACTTATATAGCGCTGTCAATTTACGCAGAGCTTTACATATATCATGTACATACACATCAGTCCCTGCCCTCAAGGAGCTTACAGTCTTCTAAAGTATATACTGCTTTGCTATAAATATTTAAGGGCCATGTTCACCTTTTGGACCACGATATATGAATACATAAGCTACAAATTCCACTGTGGCAGAGACTTGTAGCACTCAATTGAGCTCTCTGAACTTTGACATGGACAAAGAGGAGGAGTCTTCAGGAGCCTGGCATTGCACCCGATAATTCGCGGATTATGGTTGCAATGCTTTTCAGGCTCGTTTTTGCTATAAATATATGTGCATGTATTATTTTTGTATAAAAGGTGGACTAAGCCTTTAAAGTATATGTGAAGCCCTACCTTGCAAAACAACCCCTTCAGTCTAAAATAGAAAGTCAAAATATATATGCGTGTGTTCACACAGTAGGTTTATTTATTCTCTTTCTTTTGTATAAGTCAGGGTGCCAAGCTCAATTTCTTGGAGGGCGGCATCAGCATTATGGTTGCCCTCAAAGGGCCAGTAGTATCTGTAAGACTAGATGTTTAAAGCACCTCAACTCCCAAGGGCCCTTTCAAAAAACAGCCGAGGCCGCATTAGCGTTAAAGCGTCGCTAGTTTTAGCAGCGCTTTAACGTCATTTTAGTGGCGCTTTTAACCCCCGCTAGCATCCGAGGAAAGGGTTACTGGTGCCCGTGTAGCTCTGCTGCCGAAGCGTTTTGCCAGCGGTGCCCATTAATTTCAATGGGCAGGAGCGGTGTATACATATCTCCTTCACCGCACCAAAGATGCTGCTTGCAGGACTTTTTCTTTATGTCCCACCAGCGCAGCGTCCCAGTGTGAAAGCACTCGGGCTTTCACACTGGGACTGCAGATAAGGCATTTTTCAGGCGCTATTTTTAGCACCAAAGCGTCTGAAAAATGCCTCCAATGTGAAAGGGGTATTACATCAGATCTCAAAAGAGCCCACCTATCAGACATCAAGAGTCTCCCACCCTCCCTTACTTTGCGCTGCTGTTGGGAAGAAGTTGGGGGCAGACTGGGAAGAAAAAAAAATGCAAGGTCTGGAAGAGGACCAGAGGAGGACTGGAGTCAGCTTCCGGAGTCTGCTGAATGCTGAGACCAGGGGAGGTAGAAAACGAGGGAGTACAAGAGACGCAGGATCTGGCGGAGGAGTTCTGTCGTCCTGTCTGCTGCAGACTGCTGAGACAAGGTTGGGGGTGCAATGGCCACACAAAATGGCCTGGTTTGCTGGTTTCAGCTCACGGGCCTTGTGTTTGACACATGTGGAATAGGTGATCATATGACCTCTGTTCTCAGCTGCATAACAAGCTTAGAGAGGTGAGGGTGGAGATTGCAGGTGGGCGTGTCAGCAGAGAAAGAGCAATACACTAATCTGCCAGTAAAGAGCTGTGCAAAGGGGGCATGTCAGCACAAGTCAGATTATTGGAGGACAGACAGGCTGTGCTCCCAGCACAGACAGAAAACTGACCATGCCGAGATGGATGTGCTCTCATGCCGAGGGACTGGCTGGATCATCAGGTATTTCACACAAAGGAAGAAATACAAAAAGAGAACAAGATACTTTTTAATCACAAGTACATGATACAACAGACACATATCAGGATTATGAACTGTTGGGGGTAACATACACTAAAATATAAAATATATACACACACACACACACACACACACACACACACACACACACACTTACTGAGGAACCCATTCCATCTGTAAAAAGCCATAAAATATCTACTTCACTATATTTATTAGGGAGCAGGAATATTTACTTTGCCAATTATTGTATACAGACACCTTGCAGTGATCTAGTAACATGTCACCACTTATCTTCAAGTGCTTTTCAAGGTGTTTACTATTCAGCTTTTTCCTTCATACACAGGAACAGTGTTTTCAGTGGACAGCCTGCTGTGATGTGATGGGGAGTCATGGATACATGCTGGTTGTTGTGTGTGCTGCAGTTGGTGGCAGAGACAAGCTGTGCTAACACTAGGATGATGAGTCCAGATGGCTCAAATGCTGTCACTGAGAAGGCCATAACTCTGCAGCTCCAGGGTTACCATGGTAACAGGGGCAATACATTACATCTCTAATCTGTGTAGTATCAGTAGGACTGTGAAGAGCCAGCAGATTGCAGCAATTTGTTGTGGGATTATTGTGAAGACTGCAGTGCAAAAAAAAAAAAAAAGCAGCAAACACAAAGCATGTTATAAGGAACAGTCTACAAGGAAACACAGGCAAAAAAATAAACAAATGAAAATAGTGAAACAAATGGCTCACAATAAAAATTAAAAATAAAATAAAAAGTGGAAAAAAAAAACAAATAATTGCCACCATTGCAGCTGCCAATTAATCTGGGTCCACGGCAGACCTCTTTGACCAATGAGCTGCCACTGACAAAGCACCACCTGTAGAGGCGCAGAGAAGTTCTATCCTCCCAGGCACCCGGGTCACTTCCCGCAGAGCCATGAAGGTACACTTCATGAACCTTACAGAATACACAGAAAATAAATCCCTAACTCCAAGCCATTTTTTATTTTTACAGTTTACTTCCGCTTAAAGTACTTGCTGGCAGCTGCCTCATAAGGCTACTTAGGAGATTTGAAATAGTTCCATCATTCTACTAGCGAATAATCCCAAAAAGAAAAATGAATTAGATTGCATTTTAATGGTCCTCGGATAGAGTGACTGCAGAAAGCTTCTTTCACAAAAGGGGCGGAAGGGCAGAAAAAACAAAAAAACAAAAAACAAAAAGCACAACAATAAAAACACATGTGGATGAGCTGTCCTTAGAGCAGCTGCAGGGAAGTTTTGTAGATGGGTGGGCAGAGCCTGATGGGAATTTGCAGATGTTAGTTCCCCATCATTGTGATTGACAGCAAGCTGTTGGTAGGTTCTTAGCAAACATACAGCCTGTTATAGATAGGGAATCCACCCACATCCAGCTGTCAATCACAAGGAGAGAACAGATCTGATGGGGAAGTAGGGTCTCCGCTTCCGCATCAAGCTCCACTCACTGTTAGCATCACTGGTCTGCCAACCCATGGATAGATATTGGAAGGCAGTTGTGGAATTCAGGATTGTGGCACCCGTTATGCACAGGCAGTCTATTAAGATGTGCCTGTTATTTTGGGCTGCAGATTTTTTAAGATATAGGTTGGTGACTATATGTAATGTTTAAGGGTTGATTTCGATTTCACTTTACTCTTTTGACAGGTTGATAATTAGGGTTTGATTGCGATTGAGGTTCCCTAGAGTGATCTGGCTAAACCCACCCCTTCATTTCAACTCATGTGCTCCTAGGAGTGTGTATTATTTATGCATGGTAATATGGCAATTAGGAGATTTAAATCAGGTGTGAGTGGGAGACCCTGTGCCCAGTGATCTTTGACTTCTCCCATGTTGTTCAGGTAGATCTCCACCTCTTCAAAAGATGCCTACCCCTGTTTTAGAGTGTCTACCCACACAGCAGTGGGACCCGCACATCCCTCCTGATTGTATACCACTGGGCCATGTTTATGTATGTTGCTGCTGGCCAGTGGCAGCTGGCACGCAAACAAACTGAAAAATAATGGAACCCCCCACCCAAAAAAAATAAATAAAAAACCTTTAATTGCAGCCACTTGTGCCCATCATATGCAGCCACTTGTGCCCATCATATGCAGCCCCATCAGTGCAGCCTCATGGGAAGGGAGAGGAAAAGGAGCGCCGCTGGATCACACAGAGATCGGATCCCGCTGTCAATGTCCTGCCTCCTGCACAAACTCCTATGATAGACATCACACTACTTCAATTGTCCAGCATTGGACCAGTGTGCAGTCTATCCATCAACTGGAACTGGTCCAGGAGGCGGGACTTTGATGTGTGATCAGGCGGCGCTCCTCTTCCACTCCTCTCCCTTCCCCATAGTTTCCTGGCCGATCGCAGCACCGGCTTCCATTTAACCCCACCTGCCGGGAGCACCCGCCATCTCCCCCTCCGATATGCTGCTGACTCAACTAATTTCCACTCCCTAAATGCGAGCAGGCAAGTGGAAATTTTGAGGGCTGCTGTTATGATACACACTATAGTATTTTTCATACATGTATTCATTTGTGAATTTGAAGACCACTGCTCTGCATCCAAGACCTGAAGAAGCGTTCTACCCGTGAAACGCGTTGACCCTTGTGGATGCATGTGATAATAAGTCCTTTGCTGTAACATACTTTACAATTATTTTTTAGAAGTATGCGTAATCACAATGGTCAATTTTAACATTGTTTGTAAAATAAATATGTTGGATTCTTTTATCATAAAACAAACAGTATTACACAAGTTTGTGTTTTTTTCCTGACAGCACATTTAAAGTCCTATCTTTCTTCAATGTTTTGCAGCATTTTGGATGGAGCTCCCTTGTTACATGTTTCCACTCAATATAGTTTGGTAACATTAGTGACACAGCACTGTGCAGTGACATCCAGTGCGGTGTGCTATAATGCAGACATGCAGGGGTTAATTACACTGCGCTGTCCTTTCCTAGCCACTTGACACCAAATCATGTACCTAGTACGTCATTTGACTTCAAGTGGTTGTACGGGGGTGATGTCTGCAGCTGCAGGCATCACCCCAGTTCCATCATTTAGAGCGGACAGTCGGCTCTTTTGTAATAGCAATTGAAGCAGCTAACTAGCGATTACAATCAGCAGGTGGGAAGTCCCCCCCCCCCCCCTCCTCCCGAGGCTTGCTCAGGCTCTCCTGTCCCACTGCTCTGTGCAAAACGACTGCACAGAGCAGGCAAGTATGACAGGCTTATAAAAAAAATATGGGTTTACAATTACTTTAATGGCTGCATACAAGTACTTTAAGCAGTTAAAACAAGGCCAGAAAATATCTAGGTCTTAGCTCACAGGAGATAAGATCTATAGCATTATTTACTTAAAAAAAAATATAGTTTCTGTTAACGTAAATGCATCAGGAGCGTTAGATTCTACATTGTATTCTACACTGTAGTAAGAGCAAGACACCAAGGTGAAGAACAGAAAAATTAGCTAGAGAGATTTCACAGCACAAGCCTTTAAGATACCCAAAGCTAGTATCGAACTAGTCATGAAGAATCTTTTGATGACCATACGATCTCAAATGAAAAGGACTAAAAACACACATCAGTGATAGTAAGCAGGTGCCGCAGTTGTGTTTACATAACTAACACCAGCAAGTTGAAGAACCAAAGAGATCATAGAACATTACCTGACAGCTCCATATTTGTACAGGTATCATTAACAGTAGGGTTGTCCCGATACCGATACTAGTATCGGTATCGGCACCGATACCGAGTATTTGCCCAAGTACTTGTACTCGGGCAAATGCTCCCGATGCCTCCCCCGATACCTTGACTGTCAGCTGTGATCGGCGCGTGGGGGAGTTACAAGATTCTCCCCCAGCGGCTTTCACCAGCTTTAGTGACAGACAGCGGTGATCGCTCACAGCTGACTGTCACTGCATCCTCCTCCGTGCCCCCTCCTTTCCTCTGTCCCTCTCAGCTGTCCCCTCCGTTCTGCTCTTATCTGTCCCTCTCAGCTGTCCCCTCGTTCTGCTCTTATCTGTCCCCTCCGTTCTGCTCTTATCTGTCCCCTCCGTTCTCCCCCTCAGTTCCTCCGTCCTCCCCCTCCTCCTTCCTTTGTGTATGGATAGAGTCAGCTGACTCTGTCCATTCACATAACTGAAACATTGTAATCTTCTGTGATTACGATGTGTCAGTTTATGAATGGAGAGAAGCTGCGGTCTTCTCTCCATTCATTGTCAGTGCAGCTGACGCTGCAGAGAAAGGGACTGGGGATTCTCTATCCTCTGTCTCTTTCTCTGTCTCAAGGGGGAGATATCAGAGGTCTGTTAAGACCCCTGATATCTCACCAAAGCCCCCCAAAAGGGCTGATTAAAAAAAAAAAAAAATAAATAAAGAATAAAAGAAATATTATTGTAAAAAATAAAAATTGTAAAAAAAAAAAAAAATAACACACACATACAACGTTCACCCCCCCCCCCCCCCCCAAAAAAAAGCAAGCACTGTTAAAAAAAAAAAAAAAAAAAAAGAAAAAAAAAAACACTGTCACGTGACATTAAAAAAAAAGTATCGGTAATCGGTATCGGCGAGTACTTGAAAAAAAGTATCGGTACTTGTACTCGGTCCTAAAAAAGTGGTATCGGGACAACCCTAATTAACAGTCAGCCTCCACCTAGACTGAGATGCTGGCTTAGAGGGGACAGCCATGTCTGACACAAATTAACCCCTTGCTACAGCCTTTTGCTGGTGACTTGCTACAAAGTAACAATGTTTCTGTGTGATCAGCAGGACAGGAGGCTGATATCCCAGCCTAGACAAAGTCACTTGACTGGAGCTCAAAAGACAATTTTTATTGATTAAAAAAAGGTATGGCTTTTTGTTTTTTGATGTAAAATATTACATCAGTTATTATTGAGAGGTCAACTTTAAAAATGGCAAACCCCACACCATAACACTTGGTACTAGTTTTCTTCACCTGAATGGAAAGACAGCAGCCCCAGTTGAGCAAATCTATAAAAAGCTTTACACTTCTCCATAAACTAAACTTTCTAAAGCTGCTGTAAAAATATATACACAAGACATTAGCAAGATTAATGCACATCTCCAATACAGTGCTACTGTATAAACTACAACTTGCAAACATGTGAAAGAAAATCATCAAAATGCAAGTCTTAAAGTGGGGTTCCACCCAAAAAAACAAACATATCTAAAAAATAAAAACAAAAAAACATTTGGATATTTTTTTTTTTTTACTTACCTCTAAATGCCTGTTGCTAGGTGGTCCCTCGTAATCTGCCCCTTCGTCTGCCTGGGCTGATGACATCACTTCCCCCTGGCACAGGAAGGGCTCGGCTCTTCTCCCTCCCTCCTGTCAATCATCTGGGACCCATTGCAGGTCCCAGGTGATTGAGCGGCCAATCACGGCGCTCGGCGCCGCTCGCGCATGTGCAGTGGGTGCCAGGCTGTGAAGCCACAGCCCGGCGCCCACAGTTGAAATGCCGGCGCCGACGAGCGGAGGGGGGGGACGAGCGGGGCTTCGATCCCCCGCACCGCTGGACCCAGGGACAGGTGAGTGTCCAATTAAAAGTCAGCAGCTGCAGTATTTGTAGCTGCTGACTTTTATTTATTTATTTTTTTAATGGCCCCCCTGGGTGCAACTCCTCTTTAAGCATAAATCGCACTCACTTCATGGTGTAAATATGATATATGCAAATCAAACTTCATTTTATGCAAAATAAGATTCACATTTTTATCATGTTTGCTTACACCATGAAATATGATTTACACTTTCATTTTGATGATTTAGGTCTGCACTTTATAAATCAATTTATTCAAAGTATAACTAAAAGGCAAATAGTTTTTTGTTTTTTTTTACTTTTGGATAGAGTGAGGAGGGATTAGAACACTTGGCAGTTTGTATTGCTGTCTGTGCCCCTGCTAAGGAGATTCACCCTCTCCGTGTGTCCTGTTTATGTTGTCATTAAAAGTGAAAGTAAAATTAAAAAAACAAAAACAAAAAAAAAAAAACAAAAACAAAAAACAAACAACAAAAAACACATTTTGGGTTCTCCCTAGAAAAGTAAGAAAGAGGAAATCCTCCAATGGGGACACTAGTTCTGGTGACTCCAAAGGAATTCCCTTAATTTGCAGGGATTTCCTCTCACTTCCTGATTGGCTATGGGACAGGAAATAAAATGGAAATCTCTGCAATGGGACACTAGTGGTGAAAAATAAATTTGACAGGGGTTATTAACCTTCCCTTACTCTATCCAAAATAGGTTTTGATTATAGTTCTGCTTTACCGTATTAGGCAGATCACAGACTAGTTGAAAAACTAACGAAAATTCTTGGTCGTTAGTTTATCGCATTGGTATGCAAGGATGAACTCAGACGTGTTCGTAAGTCCACGGGCCCGCGCCCGCCAGGAAGCTGACACTCCGCGGCGCTAATCACAGGTATTGGAGACATTTCCCTATCTGTGCAGCCACGGATTGGGAACTGTCTCACTGCCTGTGATTAGCGCTGCGGAGCGTTAGCTTCCCGGCGAGCACGGGACTGTGGACTTGCGAACACGCCTGAGCTCATCCTTATTAGTGTGCCAGCTGTGACTTGTGATTTTTTTTTGTGCTGCAATCGAAAAAGTGCTTTATCCAACATGCTGAATTTTGTTTGGAAAAACAAAACTAAATGGTGGCACAACCAAACGGGCCATTTTCATTTTTCAATCAACAGAACGTTCGGTTTTCAACTTGTCTATGACCAGCCTTAGCCAAAAGGGCATGGTGCATTGCTCACTAAGTTTTCTCTTTATCTACTAAAAGGCAAAAACAACAAAGACGAACTTCTTCTACAAGACGAGAATAATAAAAGTTGCACAAAGTAGTCACGGAGCACTAGGCAATGAGAAGCCCCTAGAACATGTTAGTGGCTGATAATTTAGACACTGCAGCGCTGGGGTCATCTACTTTTGATAAACTGGCGTCTGAACCAAATAATCTAACAGAAAAATACAAACTCTTTGTACTGCAGCTTGTCTGGGAATACTTGGCATTCTGTGTGCCAAGAAATATGAAAGCCGCAGGTGCAAACTATCTTAATATCTGTGCTGAAAGAATCAAAATTTATTACCAAAACAACGGCTTAGAATTATGTATTTTGTTTTACTACTTAAGAGACAAAAATGTCAGTACAACTGGAGAAATATGATTTTATATAATGCTCTTGAAATGATTATGCATCTCTTTTATGGTTAGATGTTATACATCCCAAACAAGACAACCCTTGCAAAAGAGCAATTAAACAGATGAGTTTTGTTACTGAAACAATGACAGTGACTGTCAACTCGAAATAATGATCTGACTTACTAACTAGGTATTGTTACTGCATCATAACAGCTGAACTCAATCCAGCATCCAATGTAGTCTCTGCCTTCCCGCTGACAAACTGTCTATTATGTAGCGTCCATCAGCACTAGAGGACACGCTGTGCATTCATCTGTCACCCAACTGAGCGTTTATGGCTACACATCGCTCTGTGCTGACTAATGTATTACAGCACTAAATATTACACCTATGAGGTGCCTTTCTGCCTGTCCTCAGACATGGATCTTCACTCATTAAGTGTCTAATTATTAGAGCTACATTGTTCCCAAGGGCCCACTTCATCTTGTTACTTATTAATATTTAATAAATAACTTTCCCTATGCAGCTATAAATAACCTTCCTATTCTTTAGCCCACATTCACATCGGCCTTTTTTGCATGTGATTTGGCATGTCAAACCGCCGCCTATTGCCGGCAACGGCGCTGTCCGAATCGATGCGACGCCGACTTTGCAGCGCCGCACCAATTCCCAAAAGTAGTTCCTGCATTACTTTTGGCAACTTCGGGGGCGATTTGAATAGACATCTTAGCATGTGAATGGGTCCATAGAATACAATAGAAACGCCTGACTTGAGCAGAAAAACGCTCGTAAAATGTGCATAATACGCTCAAATAGCAGCTCTCCTCACCTAATTTCCTCTCCCTCTCCTCCCCTCTAGTGCTTTCTATTAACTAAAAAAAAAGCCTGAAGCTGCAAAAAGGCTTGTGATACACTTCTAAAATGCTTTAAAAAAATGCTTGTAAAAAACCTTAAAAAAAAAAAAAAAATGCCAGTAAAATCGAAACAGGTGTGAATGGAGCCTCAGCCTTTACAACCACTTTATGTGGGCCTAAAAATGGAAGAACAATCAGAGAACCTGGAAAATCCAAGCTGAATGCCATTGTTACCTCTGTGATAAATCTTCACCAGACAAGTCCACAGTGCACCTCTCCTGCCTCCATCTATAGCCTATACATAAACAGTCTCATATTGCACCCGTTTGTCTCTATGGATCCAGTGGTTGGCATAGTTTGTCTCAGGATGACGGGATTGTGCCTGTATAAGGATCCATACACACCATCCGCTTCACTGTAACGCAGCCACTGCTGTGTGGTCCAGCATATCACTGCACTGTTCATTATTTAACAAACTGTATTAAAATGTCACACAGACGTTACATAAAAAGTAACTATCTGCTGTGTGGTGTGGCATGCAGTACTTTCTTTCAGTGCACACTGCCCGCACACCATTGTAACGCAGTGGTGTGAACCAGAAACACAGGAGACAAGGCATTTTGCCTGGCCATGTGGTAGGACTGCGCTGGAATAGCCACCCCACACAGTCCCATCTCTTCTGGTGTGAATCGATCCTAAAAATATTATATGTTTACCTATCCAAAAACATTCCTATTGACCCACCAAAATAAAGTTAGCAAGTATCTATGAATCTTACCATCTGAATAGGCTTCTTTCTCAGGTCTCTCTCAGTAACAAGCTTTTCACGATCAGTAACATAGAGCCCACGCTGTGCCAAGGCTTGGATGACTGCATCATGGCCCAGAAGAGGCTTGGCGGTGTCACTCTTAAGAATAAGGCTACCAGCTCGGCAGTACAAGTCAGCAGAAAGCAGAAGGTTCACTACTGGAGGCTTCATATGCTCCTGGTCATACTGATCTGTGTAGAAAGGTTCCTGAAGTTCTTTTGGGACATTTTCTGCAAAACAGCAAAAAAAGTAATCAGAGATTTATTTTTAATAAAAAAAAAAAAAAAAAAAAAGTTAAAAGTGGTTGTAAACGTCAGAAGCACATCCTACTATAGTGTCCATTAATCTGAATGCAAAGTACAGAGTCTGGTTCCTCTCTGATCTCTTCTCTGTCTACTATCTGCATGACTCATTCCTAATAGAATTAGGGGGCACCTCACAGTGGCTGGTGTGAATTAGGGTCGGTTCACACTGGGGCGACTTGGGATCCGACTTGTACGCCCTCAAGTCGCCCCAGAAATAGATTCAATGGGAGTGAACGCTAGCGTCTTAATAGACACTACTGAAGTCGCTCTGACTTCAGAGCGTACTCCCTGTACTACTTTGATCCGACTTGGTAGGCGACCTGTACCATAGAAATCAATGGAAGTCGCCTCCAAGTCGGATCTCTCTGTAAAGTCAAGCGACTTTGCAGGGAAAACCCCTCCCTCCCCCCTCCCTCCCAGAGAGCTGATTGCCCTGTGATTGGCCACAGCCGAAGTCGCCTTGTAATTTGCTGAAGTCGCGCTGAAGCCGCGTTGAAGTCGCGGTACAAAGTCGCGCTGAAGTCGTGTTGCCCCAGTGTGAACCGGCCCTTACCCCTCAATATAACAACTCTACCTACTGTAAAACGCATATTAGGTTATAAAGGGCAGCAGGGGCAACAATCACAGGGTCCAAAAGTGTGTTTTTTTTTTTTATGCAACACAAGAGTGCATAATCGTTTAACACATGACAAAGGATTACCAGGGCACTACAGGTTATCTAAAAAGCAGCCGACTTCCCATTTTATCTACAACTTTGGACTGAGCTGCCCTGCTGGCTAGATGGAAGACTACAATATGAATATTTAATGTTTTACAGAGCTGAAAAAAAAAAAAAAAAAAAAGTCTTGAAAATTATTATATTATTAATCATAATAAAGGCAACAAATACAGAAAAAAAAATACAGAAACTATAGATGGAGTTCAACTTTAATTATGCCTTTGTCTAAAAGGTTTCAAAAACACTAATTTGTAATAAAAGAGGAATTCAGCTGACGTGAAAGATGGAGAATCATACATCCCAACCAACTAAATACAAGCCACAGTGCCCCTCACGTGTTATCTGGAATAGAAAAGAACATCTGTATGTGCATGTGGAAAATAAACAGTGAATGCACAGAGCATGTACAGTATATTCTGAGTCCTATTACCCTACACGCCATGCAGTAAATGTTTACGGACATAAAGTGAACATTTCCCTTTAGAGGGAAATTATAGAAAATTAATAAATAAATGCTTGCAGGCTTTTTAAGGATGATTTCTGGAAATCCGGATAACTTTTCTAACAGAAGTAAGTCTGATTTGCAGACATTGGTACCCGCTTTAAATATTCCCAGTAATTACACATATCTGTCAGAGAAGATTAAGATAAAGCCATGAAGCCTTACACAGCTAATGGTTGCACAGTAGTCCGACTTATTCAGAGGAAAAGAACCTCAGCAGATATTTCCGCTCTTCAGTTCAAATTTCTGAACTGCTGTCGGCAGTGAAACCAATCCAATGAGGACATGCCAATGCAGGCTTTTTGAACCTGTGGGTCAAGGCCTAAATGTGAGTCGCCAAACTGTTCTGAAAAATTCAAGTGGTGCAACAGAGGTATTTTGTGCAAGTCCTATTTTCTACTATTTATGGTTTAATAGTAAGTACACCTAGGCGACATGAGCGTATGAAAGTGCATAAACATGGGTTACTCAAAACAGGAATTATGGCGTTTGCCAGTTCCACTGAACTGCTCCCTACTCCCAGACTAATTTCTTTAAATGCCAAATACTTACCTTTTTCAACAAAGTCTAGTTGGCCATTTGATGATACCACATAAGCTTCTTCCGCTTCCTTGGTAGCAGTGAGCCTTCCTCCTGTACGGGGCAGTGATCACGTGACGACATGCAAGCACTGCTCAGCCCTGTTATACTTTGAGCCCAGCCTGCATGATGACATATGGCCGGGGGTGTGTCAATGACAGGCCGGGAAAATGTGTAAAATGACATGACAATCATTCTGCCTAAAGAAGATCGGAGGCGCTAGACTCAGGAGGAAGCATGGAGCAGCACTGGAGCATGGAGAGGGTACAAAAAAATAAAACTAAATCCAGTTACTGCATTTCTGAAATATCAGACTGTAGTCATAACCAGGGTTATAACCATTTCACTGTATAATCCTGAATATTAAAGACATTTTACTATTTTGGACAATGATGGTGGGTGCAGGCGTTTGGAGATTGTGAAACTGCATGGTGAGAGGTGTTATCTGAGCACCCAACCACGATGGCCTGGATATATGAAGGTATGTTTTATCCAGATACTGATGTACACAGCAGAATGTGTAGTTGTACACTAGTAATCCGAGGTCGCCCAGGTCCCACAAGCATCTGGTAGTAGACATCCCTTAAAGTGAACTTTACCAGTACCAGGGAAACTCCAACATTTAAAAATCACAAAAGCTTTATTAAACAAAAAAAATTGCAGAGAGTAAAAATACCTTGGGTTAACAAACCTTAGTATGCTTTGCTGGGGTTTTTTCACCTTCCTCTGGATCAACTGTGGGTGAAGAATTATGTATACGGGATTGTAGGATTTATTTTTTTATTTTTTAATTGGTTGAACTAGATGGACTTTTTTCAACCTGACTATGTAACTATATAAAAAGAGTCACATCTCTCATGGTAACAATATATAGCGTGAATAGTTCAACACATAATTTCATAACATAGCAATGCTTCGTCAGGGCTTTTTCAATATGTTCGCGAAAGAGTGATATCGCACCTGAAACAGACTGAAATCGCACAGGACTGCAGCTGGCCCGCACATGTGTGAACAGGCTGTAAAAACGTACTGAAACGCACATGAACACTGATGGGAAACTGAGGTCTCTGCAAGTGAAATCTGTGCAGTTTTCATGAATGTATGGTGTGAACGAGTTCTAAAAAAAAAAAAAAAAAAAAAGGACAATAAAAATAAGTATCGATAATTGATATCGGCGAGTACTTGAAAAAAGTATCGGTACTTGTACTCGGTCTTAAAAAAAAACCTGGTATCAGTGCATATCTAGTTTAGGTAGAATTGGTTATTAGTGTGTCATTCTGGAGAGTTGGACATTATAGATTGTTTATTTTATCATACCCAAACAGGCATATTTGATTAGGTCAAAATAAATGTGCACTGTCCATTACTCTGTAAAGACCAATCAGAAGTTATGTTTTACTGATCAAATATACTCTCCGATTACAAATAAATAAAATACGATTGGTAAAAGTTTACCCAATTAAGACAGCATTAGCTAAAAAAAACTTAGGATGACACAGTGCTGTCTCCTAATTAACATCCTGATGATGATGTCTAAGTGTTCACACTGCCTGTTATGCCTGCTACACACGGGCCGACATTCAGCCTGTGTGTATCGCAGTCTGTTCGGCTTCTGTAGAACGGGCATGGCAGAAAAACATCTACCGATTGGCATGCAATCAGCGCTCGCAGCCAGAATGAAAAAAACCTCATAGTGTGTACCAGGCATAAGTCTCATTGGCATCCCTGGAGATCAGTAAAGAGCAGGGTCTCACAACAAAAATGTAACCTTAACTAGGACTGCAAATCTAACTGCCAAACCTAACGGAAAAAAGAGCTCCATCCTTACTGTGACTTTAGGAAGTTTGTTTGGACCAGCTTTATTCAAATGAATGCTTATCTTTGAGGAATGGTCCGGCCGCTGTGAACTCCAATACACTGCAGCAGCTTATGCTAAATAAGGTGAGCTGCACTGGTTCCTGCTGGAGTACTAGATGCTTTTCTTCTGCTCCCGCTAAGAATTGTTGGTCATATGGCATCACAGCCATTCCGGCAGCCTGAATTTCACAACAGAACAGTAGGTGCTCTCTGACTGGCAGAGGTGGAGATCATGACATCATTCACATGCCTCCTCACCCTGGCCAATCTGGGAATACCTTGTATTAGTTAATAAAAGTACAAAGGCTTCCCCTGAATTACTAAGATGCCGTATGACCGTCCATTTTTTTTCTAGGCGCACAAAGAAAGGGTCTTGTACAGGAAGGCAGCCCCAGCTCCAGTGTATCCATAATGGCCAGTCCATTCTTCAAAAAAAGAATTAATTTGAACAAATCTGGCCCAAACAAAAAAGTTTTTAAAAGTCACAGTAAACCCCCATCCTGTCCAGGCCAATTTTTATCTTTTAGCGCTGTTACACTTTCAACTTGACAATTGCGCAGTCATGCAACACTACCCATATGAAATTTTTATCATTTTTTTTTTCCACACAATTAAAGCTTTCTTTTAGTGGTATTTAATCACTGCTGTGTTTTTTATTGTTTGCTAAACAAACGAAAAAAATGACAATATTTGGGGAAAAAAAAAAAAATCAAATTTTTTATAGTTTGTTATAAAATTTGGCAAACAGGTAATTTTACTCCGTCACTGATGGGCACCGATACGTGGCACTGATGAGGTTGTACTGATGGGCACGGATAGGTAGCACTAATGGGCTCTTATAGGTTGCACTGATATGCAGCACTGATGGGCACTGTTGGGAGTGCACTGATAATCAGTGCCAAAGTACCTTTAACACAAGCTGGTTATCGGCCCTCTTTTTCTCTCCTTACGCTGTCAGCATGATGAAAGAAGCCGATAAGCGGCTTGTGTTTACTTCAGTGATCAGCTGTCATTGGACACAGCTGATCACGTGGAAAAGGGCCACTGTGATTGGCCCTTTATCCCGTTCTGTGATCCAAAGGACTCCGTGATCACAGAGCATGAGGGCAGTGCGATTACGGGAGGACGTCCATCTACGCTCTCCCGGCAAATTAAGCCTACGTTGTAGCCGTCTTTTGGCTATAGCACGGGCGGGAAGGGGTTAACTGCATAAATTCTGACCCTAACCTTCCAAACTAAAGTGCCAGTCGAATGAGAAAATTGTCAGTTGAATAGTGAGTGCATGATATTCGTGTTACTGGAAGACAGTTCTGTCTTACACAGATACAGTTGTGCTAATACGTTTATATACCCTGGCAGAATTTATAATTTCTTGGCCATTTTTCAGAGAATATGAATGATAACACAAAAACTTTTCTTTCACTCATGGTTAGTGTTTGGCAGAAGCCATTTATTATTAATCAACTGTGTTTACTCTTTTTAAATCATAATGACAACAGAAACTATCCAAATGACCCTGATCAAAAGTTTACTTACCCTGGTGATTTTGGCCTGATAACATGCACACAAGTTGACACAAAGGGGTTGGAATGGCTGTTAAAAAGGTAACCATCCTCACCCGAGATCTGTTTGCTTGTAATTAGTGTGTGTGTGTATATATAAAAAGGTCAATGAGTTTCTGGACTCCTGACAGACCCTTGCATCTTTCATCCAGTGCTGCACTGACGTTTCTGGATTCTGAGTCATGGGGAAAGCAAAAGAATTGTCAAAGGATCTGCAGGAAAAGGTAGTTGAACTGTATAAAAAACGGGAAAGGGATATAAAGAGATATCCAAGGAATTGAGAATGCCAATCAGCAGTGCTCAAACACTAATCAAGAAGTGGAAAATGAGGGGTTCTGTTGAAACCAAACCACGGTCAGATAGACTAACTATATGTATTAAATAAAAGAGGCACTTGAAGAAAGATGGGCTGCATGGTCGAGTCGCCATAAGAAAGCCATTACTCCGCAAATGCCACAAAGTATCCCGTTTACAATACGACTAACAGCACAGAGACAAGCCTCAAACATTCTGGCACAAAGTCAATTGAGCTTTTTGGCCATAACCATAAACACTACATTTGGAGAGGAATCAACAAGGCCTATGATGAAACGTACTCCGTTTCTACTGTGAAACAAGGAGGTGGATCGCTGATGCTTTGAGGATGTGTGCGCTACAAAGGCACAGGAAATTTGGCCAAAATTGATGGCAAGATGAATGCAGTATGTTATCAAAAATACTGGAGGAACATTTGCATTCATCAGCCAGGAAGCTACGCATGGGACGTACTTGGACATTCCAAAATGACAATGATCCAAAACACAAGGCCAAGTCAACCTGTAATTGGCTACAGCAGAATAAAGTGGAGGTTCTGGAGTGGCCACCTCAGTCTCCTGACCTAAATATTCATTGAGCCACTCTGGGGAGATCTCAAACATGCAGTTCATGCAAGACAGCCCAAGAATTTACAGGAACTGGAGGCTTTTTGCCAAGAGGAATGGGCAGCTTTACCATCTGAGAAGATAAAGAGCCTTATCCACAAATACCACAAAAGACTTCAAACGGTCATTGATGTTAAAGGGGGCAATACACGGTATTAAGAACAAACTTTTGATCAGGGTCATTTGGCTAATTTCTGTTGTAATTATGATTTAAAAAGAGAGTAAACACAGTTGATTGATAATAAATCGCTTCAGCCAAACACTAACCATGAGTGAAAGAAGTTATTGTGTTATCATTCATATTCTCTAAAAAATGGCCAAGAAATCATAAATTCTACCAGGGTATGTAAACTTATGAGCACAACTGTATATATGGTTATTCCAGAAATTTAGAAATGTGGTTATAAAAATACTTATGCAGCTACGGCCTTTACCCTGGTTTCCAAAACCTTACTACAAATACTGGAGTATTATAAACACTACATAAACCACATGACTAATGACACTTAAAAGGGGTTGTAAAGTTTCGTGTTTTTTCACTTTAATGCATCCTATGCATTAAGGTGAAAAAACACCTGTCAGTGACCGGCTCCCCCGTTTTACTTACCTGACCCCTCGAACTTGACCCACGGGTACACACCGTCTCTCTGCCTGGGGTTCTCAACTGTTGATTGGATAGATTGATAGCAGTGCAGCCATTGGCTCCCGCTGCTGTCAATCAAATCCAATGACGCGAGCGCCGTGGGGGGGCGGGGCCTGAGTCCTGCATTCGGCCTCTATTGACGCCGCATGCTGGACTCCGGAGCGCGCCCGCAAGGTAACCCCCTCAGGCAAGCGCTTCTCCGAGGGGGTTATCAAATGTGGGGAGGAGCTACGAGAGCCACCGAGGGACCCCAGAAGACCAGAATCGGGGCCACTCTGTGCAAAACGAGCTGCAAAGTGGAGGCAAGTATGATATGTTTGTTTTGTTTTTTTTTAAAAAAAACATTTTTACCTTTACAATTACTTTAAAGCGGAGTTCCACCCATATAAAAGTCAGCAGCTCCAAAAGTGTAGCTGCTGACTTAATAAATCGGACACTCATCTGTCCCACAGTCCAGCGATGCGGGCAAATGGAGCCTCGCTCCTCTCCCCCTGCTCTCAGAGACGCCCGCATTCTGACTATGGGCGCCCGGCTGTGGTTTCACAGCCTGGCATGCACTACACGAGCCACGCACGGTGATTGGCCGGGCAATCTTCTGGGACCTGCGACGTGTCCCAGAAGATTGCAGGGAGGGGGGAGAGGTGAACTTCCTTCCGGCGCCGGGGAGCCCCAGGAGGAAGTGGGAGCTGAATGCCTCTAAAAAGGAGGGTATCCGCTCCCCCTCCCCCCCCCAAAAAAATGACATGCCAAATGTGGCATGTCAGGGGGTGACCTTCATCTTAAAGCGGAAGTTCCATTTTTGGGTGGAACTCCGTTTTAACACTTAAATAAATCACAACATTCTGAATCCAAGGAACATGTACACTTTTAGTGATTTTCTGTTAAAGTTACACAGCAATAGCACTATACTGACAATGTGCCCACACATGTTATTATGACATACCATTATATATAAAAGATCAGATTACTGTATCATCGGATTGTAATGTCTGCGTCCAACACTGGAGCTGAACAGTGCCAGTAGCAAAGGGGAAATCTGAGTCTACAAAAACATTATAAAAATGTGGAGGGCCAATGAAGGAACAACACACTGAGAAAATGACAGAAGGAAAAACTGTAAGCAAAATTATAGTACTGTAAAAAAAAAAAAAATAATAAATAAATAAATAAACTGCTGACAGTTGCATATGCCACTGTGACTTAAAGTGTTACTAAACCCACAACAGTAAAATCAGTGTGTATATGCTGTAAAGCATGCTTGTTATACTCACTGTGGAACCGAAAGGGGTTATTCCTCCACATTGTGTAAAAAAGGCAGTTTGATTCTGTCTCCTCTGATCTTCCCTTTCTTCCAGAGCCCCCAAACCATCTCCGGATAGTACAGAGGCTAGGGACAAGCTGCGCATGCTCAGTTTGGTGTGTATTGATAGAGTGTATTTTTTTTTCTTGGGAGAGTGCATGTGATCAGCACAGGGCCAATCAGTGCTGTCCAGAGGGTCAGGGTCCTGCATCCTCATTGGACAATCACGGGAGAATGAAAACTTCTACAAGCTTTACCCAGACACTAATATAAGTCACAATACTGCTGATGAGAAAAGGTATTTTGAAGTTTATATTTACTAAGACTATTACATTTTCTGTGTACTGTGAGAGACCAGATATAGTGAATGCAGGGTCCTGGGTTTAGTAACACTTTAAAGGAGATCTACTGCATGGTCACAGCATACGCTTTCATTTTTTTAACATCAGCATTGTAATAGCAACACAAACAATAGTAATTTAAAATCCAATATAAGCTTAGTAGAAAAAGCCTCTTTTCATGTTGCGTGTTCTGTCTGTCAGCAAGCAATCTCTTTCCACAACTTCCTTTATTTCCCTGCATGCTTTGCAGCTTCTCCTCAGCTGTTTACTTTCAATTTTCTAAAGACTACATATCCCATGGTACCTTGCAGCCCATCAGCAGTGATTCCTATAGGAACTCCGCCTCCTGATCTCCTCCTCTCAACAGCTCTGTAGTGCAGAATTCAAACTCTGAATTCTGCGGCACAGCAAAGCATGTTCACAGGTCATAGTGAATACGTGTCACAGAATTTAAGGAAGTAAATGTGTGGGAACATTCGCAAAGTAAGTTTACAGACTTCAATTACCTTCAGATTAAAAAGGAAAAAAGTAGGGACAAAGCTATTTTGACCCTACTTCTCCTATAGGTCCAGGAATGCACTCCTGTAACCCGTTCTCAGCTAAAGACCGCTGTCGGCTGATGTCACACAGCCAGTCCCAGGCACTGCAAGGAGCCCGACAATAATATCAGGATCTGCCCAGAAGACTGACAGGCAGCAGGCTTGGCCTCTCAGTGCACCCTTGTGAGCGCTGGAGGGGCAGAGCAGAGAGCCAGTGACTGAAAGTCTCTGGCTCTCTGCTCAATGAAGACTGAGAACGGAGCGATCAGCGGCCTTTGATCACTCAGTTCTCGGTGCAGAAGCAACGGGGGACAGATGCAGCTAGGATCGGTGCTGCAGCCATCTAGGCGAGTATGATTATTTCCACACCTCTTAATTAGGAGAAGTCTAGAAATAATTGAAATAAATACAATGTGGAAATAAATATAGGATTTAAATTTGTTACCATAAATAAGCTGAGTTTGGAAGTATTACATGTGTCATAACAAAATAAGCTAAACCAATAAGCAGGTCAATGCTACTGAACAGCTAAATCAGAACAAAACATTTATAACAAAAAACACAAGTGAACACAACATTACTTTTTAAACTATAGTCTTGAGTCATGCAACATTGAGAGTATAAAGGAACATGGATTGTAACGTGTTCTTTCCACTTAAAATAAATGATGTCAACAAGACAATATGCAGCGAGGGCTGCAAGAGAGGCAGTGAAATGACCAGTCATCAATTCCAGTCACCAACATAGTCAGTGGGCGGGTTTGCTATAAAATCAAAGCAGAAAACCAGTCAATAGTTGAATGTACAAGGATTATGCTAAATGGATTTAGTTTCATTAAAACTTATTTCAAAGTTATGCTGTTTTTTTTCCATAACTATTACCAGAAGGCACATGAACAAAAGTTAAAAAAATAAACACAACAATAACCAGCTGGTTAGGCAGGGCCCAGACGAATATCAATCTGCGTGTAGCTCTCCTGGTTTGAGAGAACCAATTGTTAGATGGCTTATGTTGAACAATTGGCTTCAGTCATGGTCACGCTGGAAAACCTCCTTCGATCAACGGTCTGCAATGCATTCTGATTGCGGCAGAGTCCCCGCTGTCAGGATACAACAGCACAGCACAAGAGATCCCTGCAAACACCTTACTTATTATTATACAAGATTTATATAGCGCCAACAGTTTATGCATCGCTTTACAATATAAAAAGGAGACAATACAGTTATAATACAATAAAATGCAAGAAGAGCTTACAATCTAATAGGGTGGGGCAGGTGGTACGAAAGTTTGTAACTGTGGGGAATGAGCTAATGGAAGTGGTAGAAGATTAGTTGGAGACGTGATAGGCTTCCCTGAAGAGATGACTTTTCAGGGATCGCCTGAAGGTAGCAAGAGTAGGCGATAGCCCGACCAGTGGAGGTAGTGAGTTCCAGAGGATGGGAGAGGCTCTGGAGAAATCCTGGAGACCAGTATGGGAGGAAGAGACGAGAGAGCTTGTGAGTATGAGGTCTTGAGAAGAGCGGAGAGGAGGATTTGGGTGATATTTAGAGACAAGATTAGTGATGTAGCTTGGGGCAGAGTTGTGAATGGCTTTTTATGTTGTGGTTAGCATTTTGAATTTAATTCGCTGGGTGATCGGGAGCCAGTGTAGGGATTGGAGGAGAGGGTTGGCAGACACTGAGCGGTTGGTAAGGTGGATAAGTCTGGCAGCAGCATTCATGATAGACTGAGGAGGAGATAGCCTATGGAGAGGCAGGCCAATGAGAAGGGAGTTGCAATAGTCAAGGCGAGAGATAACAAGGGAGTGAATGAGGAGCTTGGTGGTTTCATTTGTTAAAAAGGGGCGAATTTTATAGAGGTTACCGAGGTGAATTCTACAAACTTAACAACGATTGGACTTGGGACTGAAATGACAAGTCAGAGTCTAGGATTACACCTATTACCCTGGCATGAGGGGAGGGACTGATAGTTGCATTGCTGATTTTGATGGAAAAGTCGGGGGGGGGGGGATGGGCGGGGGGGATTATTATTAGCTCAGTTTGAGAGAGATTTAGTTTAAGGAAGTGGTGCGACATCCCTGCTGATATGTCAGCTGGTATGTTAGTAATGCGAGAGGAGACGAGTAGACAGATAGATTTGGGTGGGCGGTTATCAAGAGATCAAGGGAGAAGGTGTAGATAGAGAAGAGAAGGGGTCCAAGAACCGAGCCTTGGGGGACCCCCACAGAAAGGGGCAATGGAGAGGAGGAGACAGAGTTGTAGGTGACACTGAAGGAGCGCTGTGATAAATAGGCAGAGAACCAGGATAGAGCAGAATCTCGGAGGCCAAGGGAATGTAGCTTATTGAGAAGGAGCGGGTGGTCAACAGTATCAAAGGCCCCAGAGAGGTTAAGTAGTAGGAGTATGGAGTACTGGCTGTTGGTTTTAGCAGTTAGTAAATCGTTAGTGAGATTTAGTAAGGGAGTTTCCGTGGAGTGCTGCGAGCGAAAGCCAGACTGTAAGGGTTCAAGAAGGTTATTTTCACTGAGGTAAGAGCTAAGATAGTTGTAGACTAAGCGTTCTAGAAGTTTAGAGGTGAATGGGAGCAATGAAATGGGTCTTAAGTTGTTCAGGTTGGTGGGGTCCAGTGAAGGCTTTTTAAGTATGGGAGTGATCTGTGCATGTTTTAGAGGGGAGGGGAAGGTGCCACTAGAGAGAGAGAGATTGAAGATGTGGGTGAGGGAGCATAGGATAGAAGAGAGTGACCGTAGTTGTGGTGAGGGAACAGGATCCAGGGGACAATTGGTTAGGTGGGCATCTAAGAAAAGTTTTGTAACCTCTTTAGTAGAAGCCAATTCAAAAAAAGAGGAGAGTGTTGAATGTGCTGTTAGGCAAGGTATGTTGGGTGGGGAAGATGTACGCACAGTGGAGGTGTCCTCACGAATTGCATCAATCTTGTATTTGAAGTGATTGGCAATCTCTTGGGCAGTGAGTGAGCTAGTGGGTAGAGGGGGTGGGGGACGAAGTAGAGAGTTAAAGGTTGAGAAGAGCCGACGGGGACTGGATGACAAAGTATTAATAAGAGACACAAGGTAGGCTTGTTTGGCAGCATGGAGGTAGGAAAGGTATTTTAAAAAGGGCAGATTTATATAGGGTGAAATCTTGCAGGTATTTGTTTTTACGCCAGTCGTTCAAGAGCACGACAATGTCTCTTGAGATTTCTAGTGTTGGCAGTTTGTCAGTTACTTGTGTGGATGCAGGAATCTGTTTTTTTATTTTTTTTTTACTCGCTCAGTTCGGTGGTTGAGCCTGGGTTCACACTAGCGCGATCGCAGAGATCGCATGTGATTCACACACGCACCGCAGGTGCCGATCACATGCGATCTCTGAGCAATGTGAGTTCAGCCATACAGTTGTATGGCTGAACTCGAATTGTATTCGCACAGAAAATAGTGGAGGGACTTGTTTTTCCCTGCACTAGAATTGGATTGCATGGATGTTCTCATCTATGCAATATGATTCCTGTGCGAGTTCACAGTTCGCACTGCGATCTGTGAACTAAACTGGGGGTGTCTTTGTTAATGACACCCGCAGCGGTTCGCAGAAGGCAGTGTGAACTGCCTGCAGGAGAGGAGCGATGCGGGAACCAGCGCTGTAATCGCACTGGTTCCCACTTCGCACATATGTGAACCCAGGGTGAATGAGAAAAAAAAAAAAACAACACCTGTGTGTCCAGCTTTACACTACCCTCTCACCATGTGGACAATGCTGCTGGCCAAAAGGGTTCTCTATTGCTCCATAGAGTGGAGACACTCTATGACAGGAAGTGTAGTAAAGGCTGGATCAGTAGGAGGTAATAAATGCAAAAAAGAAGCCTAAATGAAAAGGAATGAAGCCAGAACATTAAAGATTGGTAAGCTGCAATAGTCAATGTAAATACTGTATTTACATAAATATAGAAGTCAATAAAAAGCTGCGATGTAAAGTCAGCTACATATTAAAAGCTTCTCCTAACATTATTTCTTTCAGAAAGCTAGTTCTGGCAAGATACATAGTGATTTTCAGTTTGCTAAGCCTTTACTTTGAGCAAGGTTTAAATGGTCTGTGAACAACTTTATTTAGTGAGAAACAAAGAAGCAATATATGTAACATTCACAAGTCACAAGTAACAGAACTGTGCGAAGAAACACTAATGCCGCGTACACACGGTCGTACTTTTCGTCTACAAAAGTCGGACAGCCTGTCCGACAGACTTCCGGCAGACTTTCGGTGGACTTGCGGCGGACTTGCGGCCTACTTTCTAACGAACGGACTTGCCTACACACGACCACACAAAAGTCTAACGGATTCGTACGTGATGACGTACACCGGACTAAAATAAGGAAGTTCATAGCCAGTAGCCAATAGGTGCCCTAGCGTGGCTTTTTGTCCGTCGGACTAGCACACAGACGAGCGGATTTCGGGGTCCGTCGTAGTTACGAAGTAAAGTTTTAAAACATGTTTCAAATCTAAAGTACGTCGGATTTGAGGCTAAAAAAGTCAGTTGAAAGTCCGGAGAAGCCCACACACGATCGGATTACCAGCCAGCTTTAGTCCATCAGCGTCTGTTGGACTTTTGTAGACGAAAAGTAGGACCGTGTGTACGCGGCATTACAATTGGACATTCTGTAACAAAGTAGTCCAGTGTTTCCAGAGCAGTTTATTAGGAATCTTCTCTTTTCTTATAGCCAGTCTGACAGCAGTATGTCATATAGCAGACCTGAAGACACACTGGTGGTCTCATCTATTTCAAGGGTAGACAAATGATTGTATATCTCTGGAACCTAAGGCCTGTATACACGATATGAAAGTCGGAAGGAAAATTTCATCAAACGATCTGACGATTTTCCGATCGTTTGTATGGTGTTTTCGACAGTCGATTCTTCGTAAGACAAGCTGGATGTGCAGACTTTGTTTAATTAGTACGGTTTTCGTGCGAAAAAAATCGTAAGAGCAAGACTACGCATGCTCAGAAACTTCTGAAGTTGAATTCTGTCATACGACAATTTTCGTATGGTGAGTAACCTCTTCACTTTCGACATGAGACTAGCATGCAACAAAAAACGCACGGTCTTCCGAAAATCTGATCGTGTGTACGAGGCTTTAAAGTATAACTAAAGGCAAAACGTTTTTTTAGTTTTGGATAGAGTGGAGAGGGATTAGAAGCTTGACAGTTTTTACTGCTGCCTGTGTGCCCATTAACCATTTGCCTACTGGGCACTTTTACCCCCTTCCTGCCCAAATCAATTTTCAGCTTTCAGAGCTGTCACACTTTGAATGATAATTGCGCGGTCATGCCATGCTGTACCCATATGACATTTTTATCATTTTTTCCACACAAAATATAACTTTCTTTTGGTGGTATTTAATCACCACTGGGTTTTTTGTCATTTTTCTCCTTCACTGGATGATGAGGCTGTACTGATGGGCACTAATAGGCAGCACTGGTGGGCACTGAGGAGTACTGTTGGGACTGCACTGATGATCGGTGCAAATGTCCCCTTTCACACCAGCTGGTTACTGGCTCTCTATTCTTCTCAAGCTGTGACAGCGTGAGGAAAGGAAAGCCAATAACCGGCAAGTGTGTTTACACCGTGATCAGTTGTGATTGGACACAACTGACCACGTGGTAAAAAGCCACTGATTGGCCCTTTACCCTGATCTGTGATTAGCTGTGTCTGGAGGACACAGCGATCGCAGAAGGACGTCATAACATGCTCCCAGAACTGGCCGACCGCGTTGTAGCCATCAGTCGGCTATAGTGTGGTCAGCAAGTGGTTAAGGAGATTCGCCTTCTCTATTTGTCCTGTTTACCATCATCTTTAAAAGTGAATGTAAAAGAAAATACCACATTTTGGGTTGTCCCCAGATAAGTAATAGTGGGGAAATCTTCCAATGGGGATACTAAATCTGGTGATCTGGGGGTCCCCAAGGAAATTCCTTTAATTTGTAGGGATTTCCTCTCACTTCCTGTTTGGCTATGGGACAGGATGTGAAGGGAAATCTCCACAATGGGACAGAGATAGCGAAAAAAAAAAAATCCGACAGGGGTTTTAACCTCCCCTTACTCTATCCAAAATGGGAAAAAAAAAATTAAAGGTTTTGCCTATAGTTCTGCTTTAAATTGAGATTATGTTGACAGTGAGAATACACAGTCAAAAGGCTGTCTCAATTGTAATATTTTCAACATTGATAATCTGGCTACTGGATCTAGTACAACACTGTTCTCCCCCCATGTTTTACCTAGGATTATCGGACAATTTCCTTATTGTAGTACATCAACAGCTGATCAACTGGAAAAAAAATAAAGGATTCTAATTAGCAAAAGCATACAGGCTGCAAAAACGGATTCAACTGAGGCCTGTGGATACTTTTGTTGCCCTTCTGACATGGCTTGAATTGTATCCTATTTCTGATGAATAAGTCAAAATTGGGTGGCTCTGTCGGTACCATCCAGCTCAACAAACTTTGATCTTGGGCAGAAAATTCGAAAAGTGAATGCAGTCAATCAGATGCAGTCACTGTTTGGGTGTTTTTATGGCAGTGAAAACAGTGACTGTCAGAATACAAAGGCCGGCAGGGGAGAATTCTCCAACCACGCGGTGTAGCGTGGATGGGGAAATCTATTGATTTTGCTTGTTAAGCCTGTGGGGCTGAACAAGAGAAATTTTGAATGTGTATGGCTAGCCTTACTTAAACGAAGGCTCGATTCACTGCATCCCGCATTCGCTCGGGTATGGCAGCCTATTTTAATGAATGGGCTACTATGCCACGTGAATCACATAGAAAAAAAATGCATTTTTTTGAAAACGTGGCTGCAGGGAAACCGCATGGTCTTTTTGACCATGTGGTTTCCCCGCGATTCTCACACCCATTATCACGCTGCGGGCTGAGATGTGTGAGGGTGCCATTTCAGAGTGTCTCACAAGAGTAGTGTGAAGCGAGCCCAAATGTTATCACAGGGTCATTGAAAACTAATCGGAACCTGTAAAAGAAGAGAGTCTTACTTTTCCTGCAGCCCATATCTTTACACTCTGGTGGGGGTGGGTATTCAATACCTGGAAATGTCAAATACCTGCAGTGAGCAGGGAAAGGCAGAGCACAGGCCACTGGACACAGGCTCAGTTTAGTTTACAAATGGCCCCGTAGGTCACCTTAAAGCAGACATAATGTCCCGCTCTTAAAGAGAGCAGGCAGGCTTTTCTATGGGAGACAAGGCAGGCAAAAAGGTACGAAAGTAAACTTGCTGCATCACTCTACAGTTACAAGGTGGAGTTTACACAGAGCTTATTTTCTTCATTCAGGACAGCTGAATGCAGCAAAGTGTTTTTTTTTTTTTGTTTGTTTTGCACCTCATGGGCACTTCACATGTTCACTTTAACCACTTGAGCCCCGGACCATTATGCTGCCTAAGGACCAGAGGTCTTTTTCCAATTTGGCACTGCGTCGCTTTAACTGCTAATTGCGCGGTCATGCAATGCTGTACCCAAACAAAATTTGCGTCCTTTTCTTCCCACAAATAGAGCTTTCTTTTGATGGTATTTGATCACCTCTGCGGTTTATTTTTTGCGCTATAAGCGGAAAAAGACCGAAAATTTTGAAAAAAAAATGATATTTTCTACTTTTTGTTATAAAAAAAATCCAATAAACTCAATTTTAGTCATACATTTAGGCCAAAATGTATTCGGCCACATGTCTTTGGTAAAAAAAAAAGTCAATAAGCGTATATTTATTGGTTTGCGCAAAAGTTATAGCGTCTACAAACTAGGGTACATTTTCTGGAATTTACACAGCTTTTAGTTTATGACTGCCCATGTCATTTCTTGAGGTGCTAAAATGGCAGGGCAGTACAAAACCCCCCAAATGACCCCATTTTGGAAAGTAGACACCCCAAGGAAATTGCTGAGAGGCATGTTGAACCCATTGAATATTTATTTTTTTTGTCCCAAGTGATTGAATGACAAAAAAAATAAAATATTTACAAAAAAGTTGTCACTAAATGATATATTGCTCACACAGGCCATGGGCCTATGTGGAATTGCACCCCAAAATACATTTTGCTGCTTCTCCTGAGTATGGGGATACCACATGTGTGGGACTTTTTGGGAGCCTAGCCGCGTACTGGGCCCCGAAAACCAATCACCGCCTTCAGGATTTCTAAGGGTGTAAATTTATGATTTCACTCTTCACTGCCTATCACAATTTCGGAGGCCATGGAATGCCCAGGTGGCACAAACCCCCCCAAATGACCCCATTTTGGAAAGTAGACACCCCAAGCTATTTGCTGAGAGGCATATTGAGTCCATGGAATATTTTATATTTTGACACAAGTTGCGGGAAAGTGACACATTTTTTTTTTTTTTTTGCACAAAGTTGTCACTAAATGATATATTGCTCACACAAGCCATGGGCATATGTGGAATTGCACCCCAAAATACATTTAGCTGCTTCTCCTGAGTATGGGGATACCACATTTGTGGGACTTTTTGAGAGCCTAGCCGTGCACGGGACCCCGAAAACCAATCACCGCCTTCAGGATTTCTAAGGGTGAAAATTTTTGATTTCACTCTTGACTGCCTATCACAGTTTCGGAGGCCATGGAATGCCCAGGTGGCACAAAACCCCCCCAAATGACCCCATTTTGGAAAGTAGACACCCCAAGCTATTTGCTGAGAGGCATGGTGAGTATTTTGCAGCTCTCATTTGTTTTTGAAAATGAAGAAAAGACAAGAAAAAATTTTTTTTTTTTTCTTTTTTCAATTTTCAAAACTGTGACAAAAAGTGAGGTCTGCAAAATACTCACTATACCTCTCAGCAAATAGCTTTGGGTGTCTACTTTCCAAAATGGGGTCATTTGGGGGGGTTTTGTGCCACCTGGGCATTCCATGGCCTCCGAAACTGTGATAGGCAGTCAAGAGTGAAATCAAAAATTCACGCCCTTAGAAAGCCTGAAGGCGGTGCTTGGTTTTTGGGGTTCTGTACGCGGATAGGCTCCCAAAAAGTCTCACACATGTGGTATCCCCGTACTCAGGAGAAGCAGCAGAATGTATTTTGGGGTGTAATTTCACATATTACCATGGCATGTTTGAGCAATATATCATTTAGTGACAATTTTGTGCAAAAAAAATAAAAATTTGTCTCTTTCCCGCAACTTGTGTCGCAATATAAAATATTCCATGGACTCGACATGCCTCTCAGCAAATAGCTTGGGGTGTCTACTTTCCAAAATGGGGTCATTTGGGGGGGGGTTTGAACTGTCCTGGCATTTTATGCACAACATTTAGAAGCCCTTTCTGACACTTATTGTTTACATGAAAAAGTTATTTTTTTTTTTGCAAGAAAATTACTTTGAACCCCCAAACATTATATATTTTTTTAAAGCAAATGCCCTACAGATTAAAATGGTGGGTGTTTCATTTTTTTTTTCACACAGTATTTGCGCAGCGATTTTTCAAACGCATTTTTTGGGGAAAAAACACACTTTTTTAAATTCTAATGCACTAAAACACACTATATTGCCCAAATGTTTGATGAAATAAAAAAAGATGATCTTAGGCCGAGTACATGGATACCAAACATGACATGCTTTACAATTGCGCACAAAACCTGCAGTGGCAACAAAATAAATACATTTTTAAAAGCCTTTAAAATCCTTTACAGGTTACCACTTTAGATTTACAGAGGAGGTCTACTGCAAAAATTACTGCCCTTGATCTAACCTTCGCGGTGATACCTCACATGCATGGTGCAATTGCTGTTTACGCTTGATGACAGACAACCGCTTGCGTTCGCCTTAGAGCGAGAGCAGGGGGCGACAGGGGTGCTTTTTTTTTTTTTTTTTTTTTTATTATTATTTTTTTTCTTTATTATTTTTTTGCTTTTTTATCTTATTTTTAAACTGTTCCTTTCATTTTTTATTTTTTTAATCATTTTTATTGTTATCTCGGGGAATGTAAATATCCCCTATGATAGCAATAGGTAGTGACAGGTACTCTTTTTTGAAAAAATTGGGGTCTATTAGACCCTAGATCTCTCCTCTGCCCTCAAAGCATCTGACCACACCAAGATCGGTGTGATAAAATGCTTCCCCAATGGCGCTATTTACATCCGGCGAAATCTAAGTCATAAAATGCTCGTAGCTTCCGGTTTCTTAGGCCATAGAGATGTTTGGAGCCACTCTGGTCTCTGATCAGCTCTATGGTCAGCTGGCTGAATCACCGGCTGCATTTTCAGGTTCCCTGTTGAGACAGGAGAGCCAGAGAAAAACACGGAAGACGGTGGGGGGGGGGGGGGGCATTCCCTCCCACGGCTTGTAAAAGCAGTCTAGAGGGCTAATTAGCCGCTAGGATTGCTTTTACATGAAAGCCGACCGCTGGCTGAAAAGAATGATACCAAGATGATACCTAAACCTGCAGGCATCATTCTGGTATAACCACTCAAAGTTGTGAATGGCGTACCTGAAGACAAAAAAAATGGTTAACAATAAAAGCACAGTAAACGGTAAAGTATAAAAAATTGCATACCTGAAAAGCAAACAGATAAAACATAATAACAATAAAACATTGCAGAATAGAATACAGTAAAAAAGAGCAGAACAAGAGAGAGAGAGAGAGAGAGAGAGAGAGAGAGAGAGAGAGAGAGAGAGAGAGAGAGAGAGAGAGAGAGAGAGAGAGAGAGAGGAGAGAGAGAGAGAGAGAGAGAGAGAGAGAGAGAGGAGAGAGAGAGAGAGAGAGAGAGAGAGAGAGAGAGAGAGAGAGAGAGAGAGAGAGAGAGAGAGAGAGAGAGGAGAGGAGAGAGAGAGAGAGAGAGAGAGAGAGAGAGAGAGAGAGAGAGAGAGAGAGAGAGAGCAATAAAACGACAACTATTTTTTTTTTTTATATATATTTTTTTTTACACTTTTTTGTAACTAACTTTTATAACTGTAACCGGTTCCAGGTTCGGGTCTCTCAAAAATGCGATGGCATCTTGGGAGACCCTGTGAAAGTGTGTCCTAGTCTGTGGAATGCTGTACCCTACGCTAATACTCAATTAGTGCATAGTAGCGTTCAAAACATTCACCAATGCAAAGACCACGATTGCCAGGACAGGAGGGACAATAATAGCGG
>JBBDGP010000317.1:6932500-6969333 GCA_037952835.1 Lithobates septentrionalis | reverse complement strand
AATGTGCTGTGCCCACTATGTCATGTGCATTGCAGTGCCCCCCATGTAATGTGCTGTGCCCACTTTGTCATGTCATGTGCATTGCAGTGCCCCATGTAATGTGCTGTGCCCACCATGCCATGTCATGTGCATTGCAGTGGCCCCATGTAATGTGCTGTGCCCACTATGTCATGTGCTGTACATTGCAGTGCCCCCATGTAATGTGCTGTGCCCACTATGTCATGTGCTGTGCATTGCAGTGCCCCCATGTAATGTGCTGTGCCCAGTATGTAATTTGCTGTGCAGTGCTCACTAATGTAATGTGCAGTGCCCACCATGTCATGTGCTGTACATTGCAGTGCCCACCATGTCATGTGCTTTACATTGCAATGCCCACCATGTAATGTGCAGTGCCCACCATGTAATGTGCTGTGCCATGCAGTGATCCCACCAAGTAATGTACAGTGCCCACCATGTAATGTGATGTGCCATGCAGTGCCCACCATGTCATGTGCAGTTCCCACCATGTCATGTGCTCTGCCCACCCTGCCATGTGTTGTACCCAGCATGTAGTATGTTGTGCCCACTGTGCAATGTGCTGGGCTGTTCAGCAGTGCCCACCATGTCATGTGCAGTTCCTAACATGTAATGTGCAGTTGCATTGCCCACCATGAAATGTGCTATGCCATGCAGTGCCCACCATGTATTGTGTTGTGCCATTCAGTGCCCACCATGTAATGCGCTGTGCCCACCACGTCATGTGCTGTGCCATGCAGTGCCCACCATGTAATGCGCTGTGCCCACCACGTCATGTGCTGTGCCATGCAGTGCCCACCATGTAATGCGCTGTACCCACCATGTAATGTGCTGTGCCATGCAGTGCCAACCGTGTCATGTGCAGTGCCCACCATGTAAATTGCTGTGCAGTGCCCACCCTGTCGTGCTGTGTTGTGCCCACCATGTCATGTGCTGCGCCATGCAGTGCTTACCATGTAATGTGCTGTACCCAGCATGTAATGTGCTGTACATTGTCCACCATGGCATGTGCTGTGCAGTACCCACAATGGAATGCGCTATGCAGGGCTCACCATGTCATGTGCGGTGTCCACCAATTAATGTGCTGTGGTGTGTCGTGCAGTGCCCGCCATATCATGTGGTGTCATGCAGTGCCCACCATGCCATGTGCAGTACCCACCATATAATATGCTGTGCCCACCATATAATGTGCTGTGCAGTGCCCACTTGTAATGTGCAGTGTCCGCCATGTCATGTGCTGTGCCCACCATATAAGGTCCTGTGCCCACCGTGTGCATGTGCTGTGTTGTGCCCACCATGCAATGTGCTGTGTTGTGCAGTACCAACCATGTCATGTGCTGTGCCCACCATATAATGTACTGTGCCTACCTTGTAATGTGCTGTATTGGGCAGTGCCAACAGTGTAATGTGCTGTGCCCGCCATGTAATGTGCTGTGCTTCGCCCACCATAAAATGTGCTGTATCCATGTATCCACCATGTAATGTGTAGTGCCAACCATGTAATGTACTGTGCTATTCCCCCCCCCCCGTGTAATGTACTATGCCCCCTCTTTCCTACCACCCTCTCTCTCTTTCACCCTCTCTCTATTCCCCTTTCTCTCACCCCCTCTCTCTCGTCCCCATCTCTCTCATTCAATGCCTTTCTCTCTCTTTTCCCCTCCCTCTCATCCCCTCTCTTTCAGCCCCCTATCTCTCTCTCTCTCTCTCTCTCTCTCTCTCTCTCTCTCTCTCTCTCTCTCTCTCTCTCTCTCTCTCTCTCTCTCTTCCCCCCCCCCCCCTCTCTCTCTCTCTCTCTCTCTCTCTCTCTCTCTCTCTTCTCTCTCTCTCTCTCTCTCTCTCTCTCTCTCTCTCTCTCTCTCTCTCTCTCTCTCTCTCTCTCTCTCTCTCTCACCCCTCTCTCTCTTTAATTTAATTCAACAAAAAATTGTTTGCGTTTTCATTTTATTTATTTTCATAAAAAGGCCCACCAAAATCCCTAGCACCAGGCCCATGTTGCTCTTAATCTGGCCCTGGTGTTGGGCTGTCCGCCCTGTACTGCGCAGGTGCAGCGCTGTTCTGACGAGAAAGATCCGCCCTGAACAGCCGTTCATCTTCGGAGACTTTTGGCGTCTCCTTTGTGCGTCTGCGTGGTACAGGGCGGACACTATCAGAAAGGGGACGTTTCTCGACAGGAGCGAGTGTGATCTAGAGGAGGAGGAACCAAGCAATAGTAAGTAAGCCATCTGCAGATGAATTTGTTAACTCCTTTTTTGGGGGGCGGTTAATATATTACCAATGGTATTTTTTAATATGCATGAAGGGGTTAATGTGTATTATCAATGCTGCATTAGTGACAAGTGGCAGTTATTTAACCCCTTTGGGCTGCATTAGTGGCACCGATATCAGAGTTAATTAACCCCTGCATGCTGCAGCAGTTAATTAACACTGATGCCACTAATGCAACACAAAGGGGTTAATTAACTGCCACTTGTAACTAATGCAGCATTGATAATACACATTAACCCCTTCATGCTGCATATTACAAATACCATTGATAATTAACCACTTGCCAACCCGTCGCAGTACATATACTGCGATGGGGTGGCAGCTACAAGCACCGCGACATACCCATCACTGCCTGTTTCAGCCGTGGGTCACACTGTAGCGAACACAGACATCACATATGATTCGCACTCACAATGCCGATCACATGCGATGTCTGTGCAATGCGAGCTCAGCCATACAGTTGTATGGCTGAACTCGCATTGGATTTGCACAAAAAAGATGCAGGGATTTTTTTTTTTCCCCGCACTAGAATCAGATTGCATGTTCGTGTGTTCTCACCCATTCGATCCGATTCCTGTCTGAATACACAGTTCGCACGGAAATCTGCAAACCGATCTGGGGGTGTTATTACCATTCTATTGACACCCGCAGCGGTTCTCAGAGGGCAGCGTGAACTGCCTGCGGGAGAGATGCAATGTGGGAACCGGCGCTGGAATCACACTGGTTCTCACATTGCTACAGTGAGAACCTAGGCTTAGGGTTTCGGGTGCATGCCCCTGCCCGCCTACTCCCCTGTGATTTGACACAGTGGGAGTCTGTCAGCAGATCCCAACCAGTGATTCATGGCCGGGACCTATTGACTGGCTGGCTGTGTCACAGCCCAGAGCCCTGTGTTGACAATCAACACAGGGCTCTATGCAAAGGAAATGTTCGCTTGCAAAGCAGGGAAAATAAACAAGCCAGTCAATGGTAAAAATCAGTACACACATTACACATTGTCGGGCACACAATTAACCCCTTGGATGCCCCTAGATATTAACCCCTTCTCAGCCGTTGTCATTAGTACAGTGTCGGTGCATATTATTAGCACTGATCAGTGTATAAAGCTACATTCATGACCTAGGTATTCCAGAGCTTCTTTTGGGCAACAAGCGTCCCGCAATTTTGTCGCAATTTGTTGAGGGACAATTGCCACAAAATCGCACCGCGATTGGGGTGCCATTTAAAGTAATGGGATCGCAAGCGTGTCTGTGCGTCAATTTGGAAATTGCAGGCAGAATCACAGCAATCCAGAATGCCTAGGTGTGAACTGAGCCTTAGTGTCACTGGGTCCCACTATAAGTCGCACCTTCTTTACAACCGGGGGGGGGGGGGGGCGCAGTTTGCCATCTTCGCCCTGGGCACCAGATGACCTTGTCCCAGCACTGGCCAGCCGTGATCATTCACAGGAGAAGCAGAATGGCGGTCTGCCTATGTAAACAAGGCAGACCGCCGTTCTATGAGGGAGGAAAATGGAGATCTTGTGTTTCTGCTAAGCAGGAAAACGGATCTCTGTTTTCCTCCAGTCACAGCATACCCCCCACAATTAGAAAGGCACTCCCTAGGAGCACACTTAACCCTTTTATCGCCCCTGATGTTAACCCCTTCCCTGCCCGTGTCATTTATACAATAACAGTGCATTTTTTTTTAGCACTGATCACTGTATTGGTGTCACTGGTCCCCAAAAAAGTGTCGCTTCGTGTCAGATTTGTACTGCTGCAATGTTGAAGTCCCGCTAAAAATTGCCGATGGCCGCCATTACTAGTAAAAACAATAAAAAAAAAAAAAAGTCCAAAAAAATATCCCATACTTTTGTAGACGCCATAACTTTTGTGCAAACTATTCAGTATACGCTTATTGGGATTTTTTTTACCAAAAAAACATGTAGAAATTGGCCTAATTGATGAAGAAATTAGATTTTTTTACATTTTTTTATTGGATATGTTTTATAGCAGAAAGTAAAAATATTGTTTTTTTTTTTTTTTTTTTTTTTTTTAGTCTTATAGCTCAAAAAATAAAAACTGCAGAGGCGATCAAATACCACCACAAGAAAACTCTATTTGTGGGGAAAAAAAGACATCAATTTTATTTGTGTACAGCGTCGCATGACTGCACAATTGTCAGTTAAAGTAACGCAGTGCTATATTGCAAAAAATGACCTGGTCATGAAGGGGGTAAAACCTTCTGGGGCTGAAGTGGTTAAAGTAAACTTTAAATTGTAAACAATCACCTTGTAGCACTTTCAATTTAAAATAGAAATGAAAGGCAAAGTATTTGCGCGTTTGTGTATACAGTGCGTGTGTGTATACAGGGCTTTTTTTCTCAGAGAATAGGGAGTTACCCATTGTCTTTGCCCCTACCTACCTCTATGCACCAGTCCTTGGTTCCACCCCCTACCCACCTCCCAGCACTGCCCTTTTAGAGAATACAGAACCAAGTAACATTTGTGGTAATAAGTCATTTGTATGGAATTTGTTATTGATAATAAGAAAGCAGTAAAATAGACCCCCCCACAGCCAACAACAACAGACCCACCAGCAACAATATATCCCCCCCCTGCAACAATGGACCACCTACAACAAATACCACCCAACAACAATAGATCCTCTAGCAGCCAGCTATAATAGACTGCTCCCTCAACAGTAGATCCCTCCCAGCGACAACTGACCCCCCAGCAACATAAGACCCACCCCAGCAACGATAGATCCCCCACCAGCAACAATAAACCTCCCAGCAGCAATCAACCCTTCTGCAAAAATATATCCCCTCCAGAAACAATAGATCCATCAGCAGCCAGCATCAATAGACACTGTAGCACACCCCATGCTATTACATACATTCAGTGCTGGAGGTGCCGGAACTGCGTTCCCGCTGAAAAAAAGCCCTGTGTGTGTGTGTATATGTATATATGTATGGGTTGTCCCGATACTAGTATCGGCACCGATACCGAGCATTTGCCCAAGTACTTGTACTCGGGCAAATGCTCCCGATGCTTCCCCCCGATACCTGGAAGACAGCTGTGATCGGCGCGTGGGGGAGTTACAAGATTCTCCCCCAGCGGCTTTCACCAGCTTTAGTGACATACAGCGGTGATCGGTCACCGCTGACTGTCACTGCATCCTCCTCCATGCCCCCTGCGCTCCTCTGTCCCCCTCCGTTCCTCTCTCCTTCCCTGTGCCTCTCCGCTGTCCCCCTCCGTTCCCCCTCTCCTTCCCTGTGCCTCTCCACTGTCCCCTCCGTTTCTCTCTCCTTCTCTGTGCCTCTCCGCTGTCCCCTCCATTCCTCTCTCCTTCCCTGTGCCCCTCCGCTGTCCCCCTCCGTTCCCCTCTCCTTCCCTGTGCCTCTCCGCTGTCCCCTCCGTTTCTCTCTCCTTCTCTGTGCCCCTCCGCTGTCCCCTCCGTTTCTCTCTCCTTCTCTGTGCCCCTCCGCTGTGCCCCTCCATTCCTCTCTCCTTCTCTGTGCCTCTCCGCTGTCCCCCTCCGTTCCTCTCTCCTTCTCTGTGCCTCTCCGCTGTCCCCCCTCCATTCCTCTCTCCTTCCCTGTGCCCCTCCGCTGTGCCCCTCCGTTCCTCTCTCCTTCTCTGTGCCTCTCCGCTGTCCCCCTCCATTCTCTCTCCTTCCCTGTGCCCCTCCGCTGTGCCCCTCCATTCCCCTCTCCTTCCCTGTGCCTCTCCGCTGTCCCCTCCGTTCCCTTCTCCTTCTCTGTGCCTCTCCGCTGTCCCCCTCCGTTCCCCTCTCCTTCTCTGTCCCCCTCCGTTCTCCCCCTCCGTTCCACCGTCCCCCTCCTCCTTCCTTTGTGAATGGACAGAGTCAGCTGACTCTGTCCATTCACATAACTGAAACATTGTAATCTCCTGTGATTACGATGTGTCAGTTTATGAATGGAGAGGAGCCGCTGTCTTCTCTCCATTCATTCTCAGTGCAGCTGAGGCTGCAGAGAAAGGGACTGGGGAATCTCTATCCTCCCGTCTCTTTCTCTGTCTCAAGGGGGAGATTTCAGAGGTCTGTTAAGACCCCTGATATCTCACCAAAGCCCCCCAACAGGGCTGATTAAAAACAAACAAAAAAAAAAACAAAAAAAAAAAACACATATTGCAATAAAGGATAAAAAAAATATTATTGTAAAAAAATAAAAATTGTAAATAAAAAAAAACAACACACACACACACACACATACACCGTTCACCCCCCCCCCCCCCCCCCCCAAAAAAAAAGAAAACACTGTTAAAAAAAAAAAAAACACTGTCACGTGACATAAAAAAAAAGTATTGGTATCCGCGAGTACTTGAAAAAAAGTATCGGTACTTGTACTCGGTCCTAAAAAAGTGGTATCGGGACAACCCTAATATATATATATATATATATATATATATATATATATATATATATATATATATATATATATATATATATATCTGATCATTGAAGGAGAGTATACTGAGTTCCCAGCATAGCCCAGAGAACTGACCATGGTCAGTTCTCCTGCTTAGTGTGGTCGGTTTTTAGCAATACAAAGAGAACAGGATATTTTCTCATACATGTACATGGTACAGCAGGCACTTATCAGGAGTATGAAAATGTTGGTTTACATATAGTTTAGGCTTGTTGGCTGAGTAAAGTATTGGCCTGTGAAGACATAATTGGTGTGCGTCTTTTCCGTTAAACTGAGCCATGAGTGTTGGTTATTAATACTGTTTATCTTTTAAATTGTGAAATTATTAAAAAATCTAAAGTGTATGTAGCGCTGGTAGATTTGCAATCTACCGCATGTTAGGTAAATTTAGTAAATTGTGCGTTAGGAAGGCTAAAAGTTTGCCTCTGTTCCAGCTTGGCTGACGTTGTGTGTACTTCCGTGCTGACCAGTGGGTGTCACTGTTACCACTGGTCAGGGTTGGAAAGGCAACGTGTTGAAGCGTATGGATGCTCTTCTGTCCAGGAGACAACTCGGTGGAGGTGGTCCTCCGAGTGGCATTCTGGGCGAGGGTATTTAAGGGACAGACGCCATATTTTGGAGTTCGTTTTACAGTCACCTGCTGGCCCTCCTGGCCGACAGGTATGCGTTGAGGAGCTACCTCGTGGTCCTCTGATCGGGAGGCCCACGATACAGCAGCGCAGGGGTGGGTCCAGAGGCTTGTCTGGGGCCTACCACGCGGGCCGAGGAATGGTCCTGAGCTGTCGGTCCTGTGTGACAAAGCTGGACAGCCGAGGAGATCCCAGGGGAGGACCCGTCTTGGAGGGATCACGCAGCGTGCTGGTCTATAGAGGGGCCTGGTGACTCGGTTGGAGGACGTATCCGAAAGTAACTAAACAGCATAGTGTTGCCGGCTCGGCTTAAAGGTTCAAGCACTGTGACTGACTTTCACTACAGCAAATCTATACATCCTGTGGCAGAGGATCGTACGGATTTTATTCCCAAACAAGTCTGTGGCAGAGACTTTGATTCGTGCTGCGTACTGGCTGCTAGACCGGTGAGAGAGGCCTATGCAGAGGAGCAAGGAGTGTGTCCCACGAGGGGAGCGCATTTAATAGCATTTTGAAGTATACCAAGACCTTTTGCCAAGAGAACCCTTTCAGAGAATATTTGAGTATTCCTAAGTCGTTTGTTTAATAAAGCATTGAAAACGTACTCCAGTGTTGGTCTGTGTCGTCCAGATGTAAACTCAATGGAACCCTAGACCCGGTGCCGGTGAAACAGAGGGAAGCAGAGTGAAGGTAACAGACCCGCTTAAACCAGCAGCTTCGCAGAGAGTTAGTGCTACATGTATAAACATACTAAATGTGGACAAGGCGTGTTTCTTTGTGACATATGCAGCCACAATGTTGTCCGTCACTTGATCCCCTTTTGTTTGGCTGTTAGTTGATGGTAGCAGCTGCAGCTAGGTCAACAAGAAAAGTGTTTCCGCCCGGTTTCGAACCGGGGACCTTTCGCGTGTGAGGCGAATGTGATAACCACTACACTACAGAAACTGCTTGGTAAGTATCACTAAAGTAATTAAGGAATGTCAACACCATGGTATAATATGACAGTTTGTAAATGCAAATAGGATAGTTAGCAATTACATGTTGGAGACTCAGCAAAGGTTTCCAGCGATTATCTGCAGGTGAAAACCTCATTGAAAGCAATGGGAGGTTCACAGCTCTCGCAGCTATGTGCGGCCACTAGCATTTAATTGCTCAAGCAGCGATTGCATATGAATGATTGGCCCTGGATGTAGACTGTCTGTGTCTAGGGCTGATCATTATCAGGTGGTCACTCCATAAGCAATTACGTGTAATCACCTATCATTAGTTGTGGGAACTGTTAGCTTCCTGTTGCTGTCAGTGGGACTTCTTCCTGTAGCTAAGGCTGGCCATCGGTTCAGCAGGAACTGGCTGAGATTGGAACTGTATGTGGGCAGGCTGAATGTACCAAGTTGATTGATCAATCAACTTGGGTACAACCAGCCTGCCGGATTCACTTGTGATTATTGCTAGTGGCTGCTATAGCCACTAGCAATAATCACTGTCTTCTCCCGGCAGGGACAGCTTCGTCCGGCTCTGCATCCCCCCACCGGGAGCAGACAATTGCTCAGCAGGAGGCATTCCCCTGTAAGCACTGTCTGTGTTGAAGGGGGATTTGTTCACAGGTTGCAGGAAAGAAATTTGCACCGGCTATGGCCTGCCTAATAACCAGGAACCCCTGCTGATGTTGCTTACAGAACTGTATTTAATGTATCGTACAGTGCTAACTTTGTTTAACCACTTCCCTACATTGTCATATGACGTCCGCAGATGGGATCTCCCATCCTGGGAGGGCGTCATCACGTCACCGAGGAGCCGATATGCATGCCCAGCGGACGCGATGTCTGCTGGGCACTCGCGGTCGCTTGTTACAGAGCAGGACCGTGGATCTGTGTGTTTACAGATGCACACAGATCCACGGTCCTGCTCTGTAACGAGCGATCGTCCTGTCAGGGGAGAGGAGACCGATCGTGTGTTCATATTTATTTGGCATTTCTTTGCTTTTACTGAAGTTATTTTCTCTGTTGTTCTAAATCATAGCATGCCGATTGCAAAGAACCTCCAAGTAAAACGTATTCACTCATTTGCAAATATTTATAAAATATATGATGTGGCCCTCAGACTGAAAAATGTGGAGACCCCTGATGTGTTCTTAATTTTAAAAAATAGTAGATTTTATTGCTCTCAGCCTCCTCTAAATCTCCAAATTCGTTCTTTTTTCTTGTTGCTGTGATCAGACTTCCTGTTAGAGGATGGTTACGTTTGTTCTCAATGGTTCCACTGCATGTAGGAACGTAGCCGCCCATTCTTGTTCACTTCTGAGATGGACTATGGGCTATGAGATTTATAGTGTGCACAGAGCAGTTCACATGACCGCAACGTACATGCACTGGAGAGGGTCAAGGGCTCACTGAGGAAGTTACAAGAAAGCAGAAAAACACAGTAGGAAACAAATAAAAATTAGATTACAGGGCCATTGAGTAATGGATATGTATGAATTATTTTTGGAAAATAAGGATATTATTTTGTGCTATTTTTAAGTATTGATCTTTATTGTAGTGTTAAAATTCCATTATTTTACATCTTTGCCCTCATCAGAAGTTTCCGTAGTGTAGTGGTTATCACATTTGCCTAACACGCGAAAGGTCCCCGGTTCGAGACCGGGCGGAAACAACTTTTTCCTTCTGACGTTGAGAGTATTAAGATCCAAGGCAATGCTGCACCTGCTACTGTGAACCAGCAGCCAATAAAATAGGATCAAGTGACACACAACACTGCGACTGCATTTCTCAATTTTCATACACCAGAAATCAGAAAAAAACATGACATCTTCTCATTTACAATGCCTATGCGCTTTAGATTACTTCTTTAAAAATCCATGGAAATTGTTAGTGGATGAAGTGCATATTATTTTCACCTTCCTCCTTCGAAGGGGCGGATCCAGAGTCTAGTCTCGGGAGGGGCACTGCCAGAAAATAAGGTGTTGCTTACAGAACTGTATTTAACGTATCATACAGTCCTAACCTTGTTTAGCCATTTCCCTACCCACCCATTGTCATATGATGTCCGCAGATGGGATCTCCCATCCTGGCCGGGCGTCCTATGACGTTCTCGGCTTCCCGGCGGTATAGGGGGGGCGTACGCGTCACCGAGGAGCCGATGCACGTGCCCGCCGGCCGCGATGTCTGCCAGGCACTCACGATCGCTCGTTACGGAGCAGGACAGTGGATCTATGTGTGTAAATACACAGATCCACGTCCTGTCAGGAGAGAGGAGACAGATCGTGTGTTCATACTAAGTATGAACACCAATCGTTCTCCTCCCCTGGTCTCTCCCCCCCCCCACAGTTAGAATCACTCCCTAGGTAACACATTTAACCTCTTGCAGTTGATTGACTGATCCTGGTGGATCTGGTGTTTGTCTGTGATCTTGTGTAATACTTCATTGTGAACACTCTTTGAAGCTTGGATCCCTACTGAATATATCCAGGCCGCATGATGTGATTTTGACATTATGCTTTGAGATTTCTCAGATAGAATTCGTATGTGGCTTTAGGCCTGATTCACACCTATGTATTTTTTGTGCTTTTTGCATTTTGCAGATTTGCACTACAGTCCATCTAACATGGTTCCCTATGGAACACGTTCTGTAGTGCAAATCTGCAAAATGCAAAAAGCACTAAAAATGCATAGGTGTGAATCAGGCCTTAGATGGTTCCTTGGACTATCTCCATCTACACCTGACTTCAATATCCACTTGGATAACACACTCTCTCCCAGTCCAATTACACGCTCTGTGTAGTGAAGATTCCATAGTTTCTTTATGTGACTTCACTTTTCCTGGTTCCCGCACTTGCCCGGGAGATTGCCAATTTCTTGTGACGCCCCAAAATTCTGGTGCCGGCTATGTGGATCATTTTCTGACCTAATATACTCCTGAAGAAGGGGGTTACCCCGAAACATGTAGAGTGTGCAACTGGAAGAATAAATCTCTGTGTGTAACAGTGCGGAATCATGATTATATATCTGAGTACCTCCAATTTATATCGGACAAGTTGATGCTCCACAATTAGCAGCATCCAATGTACATTGTCTACTATTGAAGGCTTTTTATTATGTGTATATTTGTGCATAATAAAATTGATATATTTTTGTAAATTGACTCCACAACTCCACAACTGTCCAAATTTCTATCTAGTAATAGGACGAAGGTACATTAATTTTCTCATATCAAGTAGCGTTTTCATATATACAAAATGTTACAGCACTGAAAACTGAAAATTGGCCTGGGCAGGAAGGGGTGAAAATGCCCTGTATAGAATTGGTTAAAACAGTAATACTGTTTTTTAAAGTGTTACATGCCTCCCATTTATTTCTACTGAGACACACAGCCACTATATCCCAAAATGACATGCTGGTGCGGGTCCCTGAACGCACCCCGCATACATTCTAGGACCCGCATGTATGACATATTGGGACAGAGTGGCTGTGTGTCTCAGTAGAAATAAATGGGATGCCAGCATTGGGATGCATGGAACACTTTATGCATCCCCAAGCCAGTAAAAGACAGCCCTGCATGTTAGACGCTTGTCTGCAGCACGCCCTGTGTGAATGAAGCCTAAAGATGAATCTGTCATTCTTTATCGTCATTATTATCATGATAATCACACAATACAGGTGCTGTGGCTCAACGCACCTGTACTGTGTGATTATCATGATGATGATGATTGGTAATTGTAATATGGCACATGGAGGGGTTAATGTACTCACTGATGTATTACGGACCAGTGGCAATTAATTAACCCCTTTGTGCTGCATTAGTAGCACTAGGGGCAGTGTTTATAAACCCCTTCATGCTGTAGCATAAAAGGGGTTAATTAACACTGATGGTGCCACCATAGGCATGCGCAACCTATTGCATTAGGGTGTGCACCTCAAACCAAAGCTTAAACACGTGCGTCTGTGTTTAAGTACAATAGTAGAAAGACCTTGAGACCCCCAAGGGAATATATTAAAGAGGAACTGCAGTCTGCTCACATAATTTGTAATAAAAACATATTTGCCATTCTGAAGCTTCCCTCCAACCACTTTGCATATTATTTTATATATACTGTGATTCTGTACTTGCCAAATATGCTGCAGAAATCTCCCTCCACGGAGTCTGGTTGCATCAATTGTAACTGTGGGCAGCTGAAGCTGCTGCCTGTTGACTTATTGGATTTACACAGACACACGAGGCACACCTCCAGCCCTGCAGCTCACATTGGCCCTCTCATGATGTCATAAGCCTAGGCTTTTTACCAGACAGGAAACAGGAATCTGGGCTGTATAAGGTATTTATTGGCAGAAAAAAAATGTTTTACTATCCAAAGTTAAAACAACAAGGGCAGAAGATTTAATAGATGGAAAGATGAAAAAATGACTGAAGTTCAGCTTTAAGTGTGCGTATTCTTGCACTCATCTTTTAAATCAAGGATATCCAAACTTCTTAAACATAGAGCCAATTTACTGCCCTGACTTTAAGGAGGCCGAAATGTAGCCAGTGGGAGTAGAAAATGCCCCAGTGTCAGTAAATAATACCTTGGTGGTGACTGGGAGGAAAAAATTACATAATCATATAACGCCTGTGGTCAGTAGGAGATGGAATTGATGGTTTGTGTCAGTGTAAGGAGTAGTGCCCCATCATTGGTGTCGGTGGGGGGAATTATACCCCACTGTTAGTGGAAAGAATGGTGCCTCATTGCTGGTGTCAGTTGGAGTAATAGTGCCCCATTGTTAGTGTCAGTTGGAGCAATAGTGCCCCACTGCTGGTGTTAGTAGGAGGAATTATGCCCCACTCTTTGTGTCAGTGGAAAGAATTGTGCCTCATTGCTAGTGTCAGTGGAAAGAATAATGCCCCATTGTTTGTGTCAATGTGAGCAGTAGTTCCTCACTGCTGGTTTAGTAGAAGGAATTATACCCCACTGCTGGTGTCAGTTGGAGGATTTGCCCCCCAAGAGCCAGAGACAAGCAAAGGGCCACATCTGGTCCACAGGCTGCAGTTTGGAGAGCACTTATTTAAATGAAACGTGTTCTCAGAGAAATATGGAGGTTGCCATTATTTAACCTCCTTTTGAGAATGCTCATTTCCTGGCTGTTTGGGGCTTCAATCCATAAAGTCGCTGTAGCAAGGCCTGTTGCACTGGAAACAGTGTTGAAGAGTGGATAAGAACATGTACATAAGAAAATGCGATAAAGAGAAGATGAAAGCTGATATCCCCAACACCCCATTTAGATGTCCATTTCTTGGTTTATATCAAGAAAGGAAGCAGGCACATCCAAAGGAAAGTCTGGTATGCTTAAAGAAAAAGGATTTAAAATAGGCAAATGCCGGCTGATAGCCTGTCTGCCAGTTTCTACAGATGAGAAAGCTGCCAGGTCTACTCTGTAACGTCTCGTAAACGCATATTGGGATGACAATGATGCTCCTTTAGATCGAAGAGGGGGTTCTAGACCCCTAGCCCTGTATCCCTTCTTAACCAATTTGATTATCCATGAAACTATTTTACTAGAGCAGGGATCTGCAAACTATGGCTTCCAAGCTGCCGCAGAACCACATGTCCCATGAGGTATTTTAAAGCTCTGATATTCACAGACATGACTAGGCGTGATGGATACTGCAGTTCCGGAATGGCCAGAGGGCCACATTCTGGAGGCCTCCACCCCAGATGATGCTTCTTTGCCCCTGTTTTTTTTGGGGTATTACAAATAGGTTAGATGAAAGTCTGAAGGGAGTTGTGGCTTGAAGATAGTGTGTTAGTACCGAAGTAATATCGTCTTCGTGAAGAAGGTTGAAATTGGATCTGAAAAGATTGGCAGGGCCCAAGGCTCGGAGATATTAGAGGAAGAGGAGAACTTAGGGATGAATCCATGTACCATTCTAAGTTCCACTCTGAGTACAGAAAATAATATTATTATCTTCTGATCCCAGACCCTGAAGTTCTGATACTCCCCAGCCCGATGCCATTGCCACAAAGAAAAATAGTTTCCAAGTGAGATTCCATAAGGATGCTGAATCAGATGGGGCAAAAGGCTGTTTGGATAAGGGCTCAAAGCGATAAAGTGATCCCAAGTGAGATAGATTTGTTTTAATGGGTGAGCTTATCTTCTTGACTGTCTTGAAGAATTTGATTATTAAAGGATCTTTGGCCCATCTCTTGTGGTCACAGCAGAGATTACTACCAGCTGTACCTCCTAAATTGCCTAATTCTAAATCAGGTCTGTTTGTGGGAAGTTAAGGAGTTCGGGGGAAGACGGTACATCAGGATTGAAGTTTTGCCATTAGCGAAAGATATAAACTTATTCCAAACCTTGTCATACGTATTGTTCATTGAAGGCTCCTGTGCTTTGAGCAGCGTTGAAACAATGCTGGAGGAACATCCTAATGATTAAAGCCTCTGTGTTTTAACATTCTAATGTGAAGGTTCAATCTGTGAGGATTCTGATGGGTGTGATACCTCAAGCCAGAAGAAAGGGTATCAGAGGAATATTTACCGGAGGCTGGACACTAAGATATATTGCCCTAGGGCAGTGATGGCGAACCTTGGCACCCCAGATGTTTTGGAACTACATTTCCCATGATGCTCAACCACACTGAAGAGTGCATGAGCATCACGGGAAATGTAGTTCCAAAACATCTGGGGTGCCAAGGTTTGCCATCACTGTCCTAGAGAATCATGGGTCTCTCTGCAAATATGGCAGGACTGTTATCACAGTTATTGTTGATATTGCAAGTTTCGAGAGAATTTGAGGTAGGAGGCCGGAGAAGGCCTAATTTAGATTGCATGGCCAAGGACTTGAAAGGGCATCTACTGCTTCTGCCCAAGGGTGAGGTAGATGTAAAACAAACCTCAGCAGCTTCGTATTGCTTGCTGTAGCAAAAAGGATGCAGTTCAGGAAATATCCACTGGCCCACAATTCAACTGAATAACTTTGGTTGTAGGGACCATTTGTTGGGATCCAGGAATCCTTGGGATAGGTGATTGGCGTTTGTGTTTAAGTGGGCTGGAAGACAGACTACTCTTAGGTCCTTCAGATTCCCCAAATGAAGACGAGTTCCACTTGCCTTAGTAAGGAACTGTTGTGGGTTCCGCCTTGGTGATGTATGTATGATATTGCAGCTCTATTGTCCATCCAAATCAGAATCATTTGTCCTTGATCTGAGAGAGCAAATGCTGTCGATGCAAGATAAGCCACCTGGATTTCCAGGATATTTGCAACAATGTCTGCTGCATTGAATGCCCATCTCTCTTGAACCAACATCTGGTTACAATGTGCCTCCTAGCCTTTTGCATTGGCGTCAGTGGTAACTGTGGTCCAGAAGACATGCCTTAATGGACGTGGCTTTACAGGCATCTCCCTCTTTGTGGAACCCTGTGCATCAAACTTGTTTGATATATGGACTGGGATAGACAGTTTTCTCCATTACTTCAGGAATTCTAGATAAAAGATACCTGAGGTATCCATGTGTCCATGGGACCATCTGGATACAAATAGACAAAAAATCCCTATTAAATTGATTTAGCTCGAGGCTGTTATGTGGGACCATGTCCTCACTCTCCTTACTTTCTGAATGATCACCCACACTTTCTGAGATGGCAGGGACACCGTCCCTTTTGCAGATTTGAATAAGGCACCTAAACTGGAGAAAAGATGACTCGTTTGATGATTTACCATCCAACCGTATCTTGATAGTGTAGGCCACAGCATCCACCTGTGTTCCACTAGCTGGGCTAGATCTTTTTTAATAAAAGGAGGATATTGTCTTGTTAGTGATAAGAACTGAGACCCAGTTCTCGTAAAGAAGCTTGGATAGTGATCCGAGCCCTTGTGAGGGCTCTGAGGGAAGTGCAGGGTCTAAAGGGGAGACTCTGGAATTGTAGATGGACATGGTCGACTGAAAATCTCAGATACTTCTGTAACAGTTGTAGTATGGGTGCGTGCAAGTAAGCATCCCTGAATACCCGGGGTACATCTAATTCTGCTGTTCTGGGGAACAGAGGCGGCTCTAGGCTTTGTGAGGCCTTAGGCAAAACTTAGACGTGAGGCCCCACTGATGCCCTTGAACTACGCAGTAGGCCTTCCCAGATTGAGATCCTCGTGCGGTGGATGGGAGGGGTGACGTGTGCGGACACAACATCACTCCTCATTGGCTGGCAGGCAGAACATCAGGAGTCTTAGGTTACGCGAGAGGTGAGTGTAACAGGGCTCTTAACGTTGCCTGCACATAGCGGCATTAAGATGTCTTGTCACCTCTAAAATAAAGTGTTGCAAATCAGATGCTCGGCACGCTTAAGTAAGACAGGGCTCTTAACGCTGCCTGAGGACAGCAGTGTTGAGGTCCCCTGTCAATCAAAACTAGGGTAATGTGTGTAGCACTACCCCTGAAGGAGCCGCTTGGTAATTTTGGGTTCCCTGTTCTGCGCCTCAATTCCAAGAACACCCTCTGACACACCTGGTTGATTGAATCAATACAGACAAACATAGCATATTGCACCTTTCACCTTACTGTAGGATATAGGCAATAAACGATTACATACGTGCTTAGTGGTAGACACTATTTGTCTATAATTAGGAACTTGCATAAATGACAAAAAGTGCAGTTCACAAAGCAGAGTAGAACTGCCCTCGGGTAATAAAGGTAAATAAATATATCTATAAAAGCAGCTCTATATCAATAGCAGAAAAATCCATACAATAATAGGTAAATCAATATTAAACAACACAACTGTAATCTAAACGTGTCTAAAGGAATAGCAGTTTCCTAGTGGTTTTTGAGTGCACTCGAAGAAATGAGAGAAGGTGGGGTTCCCCTTTAAGTGGCAACAACAAACTGCGCAGGGCCGGTGCAAGGATTTTTGTTTACTGTCCAAGAAGTGACGTCATACAGGGGAGGGCTGGCAGCCTGTCCAGTCATGTGGCCCATTGAACCACCGAATGAGCTCATCCATGCCCACCTGGTTTTTCAATGCAGCCTCACCAGTGCCGCCTCACCAGTGCCCATCAGTGCAGCCTCACCAGTGCCCATCAGTGCAGCCTGACCAGTGCCCATCAATGCAGCCTCACCAGAGTTGTAGTTTCCTCTGCGCTACTCGGGAGCTTGAGCGGGGACTACAACTCCTGGAATGCCGCCGGCCCAACTTCCTACAGAAAAAAAAAGGGCAGCAGCTGCCGGCTGTTTTCAACAAAGGTTAGGATGGCCTAGGGGGCAATTGCCACTCTGCCCCCCGGCCCAGCCCACCCCTGACATCATACATGACACTTCCCGGTCTGTGTACAGGAGAGTGGCTGAGTGGACGAAGGTCTGCTGAGCTCCCGCCGCCCTTCCCAGTGTCACTCACCATGACGGCACCGGGCCCGCAGGTGGGACAGTGGTGCCCGGTAAACATGGTGAAGGGGGTTGCACATCATGGCAGTGGTGGAAGGAATAGGTGGCTTCACAGCCACTTATAACACTTCCACGTGAAAGGCGGCAGTCGGCTTTACTAAAGTACACACACTCCGAGCTGCTATATGGGCTGGGAGTGTGTAAAAAAAAAAAAAACATTCAGCACTGTAAAAATCAGAAGCCCCCGCAAGTGGCTGGGGATATCGATTTTACTGCCCCCCTATCCTGGCGCCCTGAGGTGGTGGCTTAAGCCGTCATATGGTAGTGCCGGCCATAGCCCTGGGGCCGCTACAGTTATAGGGCAGTCTTTAGGCTCGGTTCACACTAGTGTGCTGTGCGACCTTACATGTGATTCGCACCACACTGCACTGCAAATCACATGTGAAGTCTGTGCTATGTGATTTCTGCCATACAGATACTATGGCTGAATTTGCATCGCATTTGGACCAAGGTCATGCAAGACCCTTTTTTGGTCCGCACCAGAGTCGGATCGCATGGGTGTTCACACCCATGCGATCCGATTCATGTCTGAATTGACAGTTCGCACTGCAATATGTGAACCGATCTGGGGGTGTCATTAACTTTGTATTGACACTCCCAGCACTTTGCATAAGGCTGTGTGAACCGACTGCGAGTCAGGTGCGATGCGGGAACTGGCAGTGGATTCGCAGGATTCTCGCATCGCACCAGTGTGAACCCACATCGCTGGTTCATACTGCAGCGATGTGGGAACCCTGCAAATCCACTGTGGGTTCCCGCATCGCGTGTCTCCAGGTGGCAGTTCACACTGCCCTATGCAAAATGCTGGGAGTGTCAATTCAGACTGGATTCACACCGATGCATTTTTGGTGCTTTTTGCATTTTGCAGATTTGCACTACAGTTGATTTAACATGGTTTCCCATGGAACTCCTTTTGTAGTGCAAATCAGCAAAATGTGAACATCCATGCGTTACGATTTTGCTGCGGTTTAGAAAAGGGGTCCTGTGTGAGTTTGGTCCGAATGCAATGCGAATTCAGCCACACTATCTATGCATGTGACTTGCACTGCAGTGTGGTACAAATCACGTTCGATGTTGGACATTGTTGCAGTGTGAACTAGCACTAAGTCCAAAAACTTCATCTCTAATCATTGGTGCATGTGGCAGCTGTGAATAGGGCCTGCAGGCAGTATAAGACCCCTTTCACACTGAGGCGTTTTTCAGGCGCTTTTGGGCTAAAAATAGCGCCTGTAAAGCACCTGAAAAACGGCTCCCCAGCAGTCTCAGTGTGAAAGCCCGAGAGCTTTCACACTGGGGCGCTGCGCTGGCAGGACGTTAAAAAATCTCCTGCAAGCAGTATCTTTGGGGCGGTGCGGGAGCGGTGTATACACCACTCCTCCACCGCTCTTGCCCATTGAAATGAATGGGCAGCGCTGCCGAACCACCGGCAAATCGCCGCTGAAGCGGCGCTTTGCGGGTGGTTTTAACCCTTTTTCGGCCGCTAGCGGGGGTTAAAAGGAGAGCAAGCAGGATGGGGATCCATGGCACCCTCCACACATATCGGGCAAATTAGGCGGCCGCGAGGCCTAAGGCGATCGCCTAATTTGCCTAATTGGAGAGCCGCCTCTGCTGGGGAGTCAAGTCTGACTTTCCTCCTGTGACGCGTGAAATGGCTTTATGTAACCTTTCTTCAAAGAGTGATTTACCAAAAAAAAAAACGTTATTTATACTGATTTTGTTTTGACACAGTGTTAGCTGTCCGTAGTTCTGACCACAATACCCATATGGCTATCACAAGTAGTGACGTTAATCTTGCGAAGTATTGAATTGTATCCATCACCGTCTCACCGGTGAAGTCGCAGCCATAATTCATCCAAAGCCTTAACTATATTTTCCCTAGGGACATTTTGATTAATCACTGTTTCCATGTTTTCGGTCCATGCGTGCAGGGCTTTGGATACAGATGATAAGGCAATTGTTGACTTTCAGGCTTCAGGTAAGCTCCTTTAAGTTGGGGACTATTCATCTGTCTAAAGGATCTTCAATTGAGGCGGAATCATCTATTGGTGAGATGAAATTCTTTGTTATACGAAACACTGCCACGTCTACCTCCTGTGGACCGTCTGGTATTGCAAAATCTTGTTCCAACAGTGGATAAGGTTTTCCTAGGCAATTGAGAGGAAAAAAAAAATTATTTATTTTTTCCCACAATGTCTCTGACATAATCCATCAGAGTAAGCCTAGGTTTCCACTATTGCGACCTGAAAGTCACGCAATTTTGCCGCGATTTTGATGTGACTTGAAACAACCCCTGTGTATTCTTGAGGTCTATGGACCTCAGGTTGCATCAATGTGGGACCAAAGTAGTGCAGGGACTACCTTGAAGTCGCACAGATATGAACGGTACTTATTGGAAATCATGGAGTACAACCTGTCATGCGACTTTGCAGTCCCAAGTCGCATAAGTCGCACTAGTGGAAACCGAGCTGAAAGGAGGAAACCTGATTCTCTAAAAATGGGAGGTACATTTTTGTCTTCTCAGATGTAGTGTCTGCTTCCTCCTAGCCAATAGCTGGCTTTACAGCCTGGACATAGGGATGAACTAGGAAAAGGTTGAAGTCCGAGGGCCAAGCTCTTCTGAGGTATCCTCAGATGGCCCACTATCATCCAGATGTCTAGGAGGGATACTTTCTGTGTGGTGAGAGGATTCTCTCAAAGATGGGCCAGGAAGAGTTACCTTCCTCACTCGCGTCTGTCAGACGTGAGTAGAGGAGAGCCGATCGGCTGCTCCTCTGACGGGGGGGTCTGTGCTGATTAATTATCAGTGCAGCCCCCCCCCCCCCCCTACGATGCCACCAGGGACGCCACTAGGACCACCAGGGATGTCCCCACCAGGTACGCCACCCTAGACCACCAAAATTTAAAATAGATAATTTCGCGCTACTCTAAATAACAAGCAGCTAACACACCAAATTAGATAAATGGCAAAAGAAACACATAAATAAAAGTGTAGCGCTGTAAAGAAGTGGGTTGAAAACCCAAAACCATCAATAATGTGAATAAAATAATGACAAACTAACACAGTGAATAAATATAAGGAGTAGTGTCCATGTACAAATGGTACATATGAAAATGTTAATAATGATATCACATAACCAAAAATTGCAGTTGTTTAAGATCCAAGTCTATGAAAGTAAAATAGTGGAGTCTAACATCAAAGAGTTCCAATCAGAAAACGTGTAAATCCGTGGAAAAAATTAGTGACTGTGATCAAACCACCACCATGAGTAGAGAAGGCTTACCAGAATGTTTGAACACGCCAGGGTGGACGCTCTGTGTGTCAAATCGGCTTTGTATTGCGGTGGGTGGATTCTGATGGTGCTGGTTTCTGTGCAGCAAAGATACCCTGCTCACAACCCAATGAGGACGCGTGGGAAATGATCTCTCAGACATCCATGGGGCAAAGGTGGCCGAGGAGGAAGCAAAGAGGGACCACATAGCGTAATTCAGGGAGTACAACAAACAAATTGAATTTTTGAATGTAGAAAGGAGTAGTCTGTGTTAGTCGGAGATCAGTCTGTTCATGGTTGCACGGTGGAAGAATCCCGGATTTACATATGAAAAAGATCAACTTAATGTCTGCCTGTAGTTTGGAATACAACTTGTGGTGTTTAAAGGAAACCAAAAGCCAATCCAGACTACTCCTTTCTACATCCAACAATTCAATTTGTTTGTTGTACTCCCTGAATTACGCTATGTGGTCCCTCTTTGCTTCCTCCTCGGCCACCTTTGCCATGGATGTCTGAGAGATCATTTCCCACGCGTCCTCGTTGGGTTGTGAGCAGGGTATCTTTGCTGCACAGAAACCAGCACCATCAGAATCCACCCACCGCAATACAAAGCTGGTTTGACACGCAGAGCGTACACCCTGGTGTGTTCAAACATTCTGGTAAGCCTGCTCTACTCATGGTGGTGGTTTGATCACAGTCACTAATTTTTTCCATGGATTTACACGTTTTCTGATTGGAACTCTTTGATGTTAGACTCCACTATTTTACTTTCATAGACTTGGATTTTAGACAATTGGAATTTTTGGTTATGTGATACATGGACACTACTCCTTATATTTATTCACTGTGTTAGTTTGTCATTTTATTCACATTTTTTATGGTTTTGGGTTTTCAACCCACTTCTTTACAGCGCTACACTTTTAGTTATGTGTTCCTTTCACCCTAGACCACCAGGGATGCCAATCAGTGCCCACAATGGATGCCAATCAGTGCCCACAATGGGCATCACTGATTGGCAGGCATTATTGTTTGGCACTGATTGGCATCCATCCATACCATCATTTAGTATACATCAGTGCCACCTATTAGTGCCCATCTGTGCTGCCTATCAGTGCCCATCCGTGCCGCCTTTCAGTGCCCATGAGTGCCACCTATGTGTACACATCAGTGCTGCATATCAGTGCCACCTCATTGGTGCTACCTCATCGGTGACCATCAGTGCCGCCTTATCAGTGCTTGTCAGTTCAGCCCCATCAGTGCCCATCAGTGAAGGAGAAAACTTACTTATTTACAAAGTTTTGTAACAGAAACAAAAAAAAACATATTTTTTTCAAAATTTTCAGTCTTTTTTTTATTAGTGTAGCAGAAAATAAAAATCCCAGAGGTGATCAAATACCACCAAAAGAAATCTCTATTTGTGGGAACAAAATGATAAAAATTTAGTTTGCCTACAGTGTTGTATGACCGCACAATTGTCATTCAAAGTGTGACAGCGCTGAAAGGTGAAAATTGGTCTGGGCAGGAAGGTGTATAAGTGCACTGTATTGAAGTGGTTAAAAAATAAATAAATACATTTTTCCTCAATTTAGGCCGATATATATTCTTCTACATTCTTTTGGTAAAAAAAATTTGCAATAAGCGTAGATTGATTGGTTTGTGCAAAAGTTATAGCGCCTACAAAATAGGGGATATATTTATGGCATTTTTATTATTATTATTATTTTTTACTACTAATGACGGCGATCTGCAATTTTCATTGTGACTGTGACATTGTGGCAACCATATCGGACACTTTTGACACTATTTTGGGACCACTGACAGTTATACAGCGATCATTGCTATAAATATGCACTGATTACTGTATAAATGTCACTGGCAGGGAAGGGGTTAACACTAGGGGGCGATCAAGGGGTTAAACATGTTACCTAGGGAGTGATTCTAACTGTGGAAGGAGGGGACTGACTAGGGAAGGAGACCGATCGGTGTTCATACTTAGTATGAACACACGATCTGTCTCCTCTCCCCTGACAGGACGTGGATCTGTGTGTTTACAAACACACAGATCCGTGGTCCTGCTCTGTAACGAGCGACTGCGTGTGCCCGGCGGACATTGGTGTCGTGGCGTGACGTGCACCCTATACCGGGAAGCCGAGGACGTCATATGACGCCCGCCTAGGATGGGAGATCCCATCTGCGGACATCATATGACAATGACTGAAGTGTTTAAACAAGGTTAGGACTGTATGATACATTAAATACAGTTCTGTAAGCAACACCTTATTTTCTGGCAGTGCCCCTCCCGAGACTAGACTCTGGATCCTCCCCTGCGAAGGAGGAAGGTGAAAATAATATGCACTTCATCCACTAACAATTTCCATGGATTTTTAATGAAGTAATCTAAAGTGCATAGGCATTGTAAATGAGAACATGTCGTGTTTTTTTCTGATTTCTGGTGTATGAAAATTGAGAAATGCAGCCGCAGTGTTGTGTGTCACTTGATCCTATTTTATTGGCTGCTAGTTCACAGTAGCAGGTGCAGCATTGCCTTAGACCTGAAAGTGGAGTTCCACTGTTTTTTTAGTTTATTAAAAGTCAGCAGCTTCAAAAAGTGTAGCCTTTGACTTTTAATAAACACACCCTCACCTGTCCCACGATCCAGTGATGCGGCCGCCCGAAGCCTCCATTCTCTCCCCCTTTTTTCCGCCGGTGCCGACATTGTGAGTGTGGGCGCCCGGCTGTGACAGTTTGCGGCTTCACATCCGGGCACGCACTGCGCATGCGCGAGTCGCGCACTACGCATACTCGAGCCGCGCTGCGCTCCGTCGATGGCCAGGCAATGTTCTGGGACCTGTCACGTGTCCCAGAACATTGCTGGGGGGAGGGGCCGCCTAGGAATCACCTAGGCTAGTGATGGCGAACCTTGGCACCCCAGATGTTTTGGAACTACATTTCCCATGATGCTCCACTACACTGCAGAGTGCCAGAGCATCATGGGAAATGTAGTTCAAAAACATATGGGGTGCCAAGGTTCGCCATCACTGACCTAGGCGGTTAGAAGCCCGGAAGGAGTAGGTGGGACAGGAAGTCCCACTCCAAACCAGGTACCCAGCCCCCCCCAAAAAAATTGACATGCCAATTGTGGCATGTCAGGGGGTGAGGAGTACTTAAAGCAGAAGTTCCATTTTTGGGTGGAAACTCTGCTTTAATACTCTCACATCAGAAGGAAAAGTTGTTTCCGCCCGGTCTCGAACCAGGGACCTTTCACGTGTTAGGCGAATGTGATAACCACTACACTACAGAAACTTCTGGTGAGAGCCAGGAGGTAATATAATGGAATTTTAACACCACAATAAAGATCAATACTTTGAAATAACATAAAAAAAAAAATATTTCCTTACTTTACAAAAATAATTCATACATATCCACTACCTAATGGCTCTGTAATCTATTTTTTTATTTAATTGTTTCCTACTGTGTTTTTCTGCTTTCTTGTAACTACCTCTGTGAGCCCTTGACCCTCTCCAGTGCATGTTCGTTGTGGTCATGTGAACTGCTCTGTGCACACTATAAATCCCATAGTCCATTCCAGAAGTGAACAAGAACAGGTGGCTACATTCCTACATACAGTGGAACCATTGAGAACAAACGTAACCATCCTCTAACAGGAAGTCAGTTACAGCAACAAGAAAAAAGAATGAATTTGGAGATTTAGAGGAGGCTGAGAGCAATAAAATCTACTTTTTTTAAATTAAGAATACGTCAGGGGTCTCCAAATTTTTCAGTCTGAGGGCCACATCATATATTTTATAAATATTTGCAAATGAGCGAATACGTTTCACTTGTAGGTTCTTTGCAATCAGCATGCTATGATTCAGAACAACAGAGAAATAACTTCAGTAAAACCAAATAAACTCCAAATAAATGTGTGTCAGTCTGCTCCTTTCTCACCAGAGTCTTCTTTACATCAGAGTCCTCATTAGAATCCCCCCTTACATCAAGGTCCCCATCAGTGTGAACTGGTGTGAATCGGCCCTTAATAAATCACACAAACATTGGATTCCAAGAGGATGATATGGTGAGTACAAAAATTCTATTAAATAGCATTTTTGTCCATAAGGAAAAACAACTAGATTAGATATTTATTCAAATAGGATGCAATGTCCCAAAAAATGTAACATTTGTTAAGGTAGGCAACTTAGCCATAGGGTCATTGTCACATTAACCTGGGCATCTAGGCTTTAATGGCCTCTGGCCAGGAAAAGGTTTACTAAACCAAAAGTTTTTCTGTTTTTAGAGTCAAGAAAAAGAGCCCCGCTCTGACCCTCCAAGTGCTCCACTCATACAGTATACTAGAATCAGATGTTGGCTGGCTGAATCCTTCACTCCTCCACACATGGCTCAGTATCATCCAAAAAAGAAAAAAAAAAGCAGCAGACCAATGATGTCTCAACAGGAAAACTTTAATCGGTCGACAAGATTCACTGCAAGTCCACCTTTTGCATGAAAATAATAAATGTGCCCAAATTTAAAAAATGGGCTTATTATTTTTTTTTTGCATAGGAGCCTGAAAAGCACTGTGTTGCAATCAGTGGATGATGGGTACAACGTTCTGATCTGCAGATTCTAAGGCCGCTGGTCCTTACCAAGGTACATATCTTCAGTTACAGGGCTAGAAGAAGCGTCGATGGACTGCTAGTGCGGGTGACGTCACCACATTGTGCTCCATTGAGAATTACAAGTCCCTGTGCTGCAGTGGCATTCACATATTTTTTGTTCACATATTCCTGTGAATAAATAATGGGGCTGTGCAGGCCACACTGGTTTCAAATTGTAGCAATATGGACTACAGTTGCAACGAACAGTTATTCACTTTCCTATCTGTATAATAATTATCCCTCTAGTACCCCGTGTTACTAAACTGACATCATATTTGTGAGCCCAACCAAAGGGATTGTGAGATTAGTAGTTCCACCAGATGGCTATTCCCCTGCATGGCTATACACCCAGACCACCTATCCCAGGGATCTTTGCTATCATCAGGGAGATTGCTGGGAAAATCTGTAAAAGAAACCTAAAGACCCGCCCCAGGCTTTCTTTTTCCCCGGCCTCGTGTGTGATGGATCTCTCCGTGCAGGGAGAGTGAGATTGCGGTCTACCACGCAGACGTACAACATTCCTGCCTGACCGAGAAGGGATTTAGTGCTGCCTGCTGTTCAATGGACATCTGACCAGCACCAACTTGATCATACAGCAACCCACGCTTCATGTTCCAGATTCGGGTGATCATCACAAGCGTGTCCCCAGTCCGGATGTCTATTCGGGAGTCGCCGCCTGGAAAGTGAACGGCCTGGTCGTTGGTGAGAGGGCAATTGCACACCTTTTGCAAGTCTTTCCTTGGTTGTTTTACTGGGACACTGTGTACAGACAGCTTTACTTTGGGAACACTTCACTGCACTTCTATTCGAACACTGTACATAGGCATCTTTAGCTGCAGTAAGTTACTACACCTTACCACAATTAATGAGCTCCGACTGCCGGTGAAGACCATCAAATCTGCAACGGGGACATTCTGTCATTGCTAGTTAAAGGGGCCTTATATCATTCTTGTTTTGCTTCATTTCTCATTAGGAAAAAGGTTGAACACGCCGGCTTGGGTTTCTTTTTCTAGAAGTATTGTCTGAATCTATGCTTAACTTTGCTTATGTTCAAGTGATATTCCATTGTACATATGTATATATAGTATCCTGTTGTTGCCAACTGACTTAACTGTTTTACTGGGGGAATTATTCTACTGAGCTGGTTCTGTTATCCAAAGCTCAGTTGAACCATTACCCCTCTTGTACAACTATATCTTATCTGAAGCATTCCAGTAAACGTTAACAGAATATAACCATATTGAGGGCTGTCTTATTACTCAAAGGTGTTGCAAGGATGTCTGAACCCGGGGTATCAGGTGGGTTTGAATGTTTACAGGGTCATGGCAATGCAGATGAGCAGGTAAATCCAAGCAGTCCCCAAAGGGCCATGCTACACAAATGTGACATTAGCCACCGTGGACAAGCACCCCAGGCTTCTGTAAGAGAGGGTGGCGGTTTGATGGTGGGGACTGCAGACTCTGACCATACTTCATGTCACATCCTAAATATGGGTGTAATATAAAAAGTGCTCAGATAGATGGAGTTATCCTTCAGGCCTCATGCACACTGGACGTTTGTAACGCTGCTGTTAGGGGTGTCTGGGGTTTCTTTTCTGCCTTTAAATGTCCTTGCATGTTAGCCTATGTGTCCATGCACACATATGCGTTTAGAGATGGGGCATGTAGGCAGGTGTATTACGGCCTCCCTGCACAGGCGCCGCTGTGACGGCTGTCGCCATGTAAACAGGGTGGAGGACAGGAGGAACTCTTGTTCCTCTGAGGCCTCTGTATTGTAGTGATATAATACCTTCAAAGAACGGGTCACGGCCCCAATGTAGTGATATAAAAATACGTGTAGAAGTAGTATAGTGGGTATGATAATTAATAAGTACTCTTCCGCAGCAACCCAATTCTTCCAGAGAGATGCACTTTATTGACTTCCAACACGGAACAAAGTCCAAAGTCCACAGATGACAAAAAATCCGACAGAGTAGATATAATTCAGAATCCCATTTCCTAGGTCTGTGTGTTCAAACACAGACAAGCCATACTAAACTATAGACTGAATGCCGTGTTATGTTCACTAGACAGAGGGTTCTTTACTGTAAGAGCGGCAAGGATGTGGAATTCCCTTCCACAGGCGGTGGTCTCAGCGGGGAGCATTGTTAGCTTCAAGAAACTATTAGATAATCACCTGAATGACCGCAATATACAGGGATATGTAATGTAATACTGACACATAATCACACACATAGGTTGGACTTGATGGACTTGTGTCTTTTTGCAACCTCACCTACTATGTAACTATGACACTGAATGGCTGAGCAATTTGATTGGCCGTTCCAATTTAGGACTTTTATTTGCTTCAGTCTTTCAGACAGACAGCAACCCCCAGCTGTGAACAGCTGTAGTCATAAACCACCCCAATTTGCACTCCCGCATATCAACATCAACAAGTCCCCTTAGATATGTTTAATTAGATTAGATTAACAGATACCACCTGAACACCCTTTTGAGCCCTTGGAATACCTACATTCCTAATCTGTATTCTTGCATATTAATATCAACAAGTCCCCTTAGATATGTGTAATTAGATGAACAGATACCACCTGAACACCCTTTTGAGCCCTTGGAATACCTACATTCCTAATCTGTATTCTTGCATATTAATATCAACAAGTCCCCCTGATATATTAGCCCCCAGGAGGGAGCCTCCGCTAGGCCAACCCAAAACACTCCTTGATCCCATTGTTAACCCCTCAAGTCTAATTACCATCAATAAATACTTCTTCTATGGTCCTTTAAACAATGTACCGTATATACTCGAGTATAAGTCGTTCCGAGTATAAGTCGAGGCCCTAATTTACCACAAAAAAAATAGGAAAAACGTATTGACCCGAGTATAAGACGAGGGTGAGAAATGCACAGCTACTTTAAGTGGAAAAGAGGGTCAACAATGCCCATTTGCAGCATCACTGTGCCCATTTGCATGCCTCACTGTGCCCATTTGCAGCCATAGGTCCCCTGAACTTCAAACTCTGTAGTTAAGGGTTCCTAGATGCCCCCTAGCTGCAGCCAAAATTTGGGGTCTCTGAATGCAAAGGGTCCCGAAATGACATTGCTGCAGATAGACACAGTTGACCGAATTTGGGGCCCCGTATCTCAGGGCCACTTAGTGCTAAGAACCCCAAATTTGGTGTGCAAACCCAGTGGAACTAGCACCATAAAATTTCCAAAGCTGGGGTTTCTAGCACCAAGTGGCCCCGAGATACAGGGCCCCAAAAATCAGTTCAGAAAATGTCAAGCACTTTTCTGCAGCAGAGAATGACATTTTCTGAACCAGTTTTGGGGCCCTGTATCTCAGGGCCACTTGGTGCTAGGAACCCCAGCTTTGGATATGTTATGGTACCAGTTCCACTGGGTTTGCACACCAACTTTGGGGTTCCTAGCACGAAGTGGCCCTGAGATATGGGGCCCCAAAGTCGGTTCAGAAAATGTCAAGCACTTTTCTGCAGCAGAGAATGATATTTTCTGAACCGATTTTGGGGCCCCGTATCTCGGGGCCACTTAGTGCTAAGAACTTCAGCTTTGGATATGTTGTGGTACCAGGTCCACTGGGTTTGCATACCAAATGTGGGGTTTCTAGCACCAAGTGGCCCTGAGATACGGGGCCCCAAAATCGGTTCGGAAAATGAAATTTTTTGCTGCAGAAAAGTGCTTGACTCGAGTATAAGTCGAGGGGGCCACTTTCAGCACAAAAAAATGTGCTGAAAAATTCGACTTATACTCGAGTATATACAGTACCCTTTGAAATGTTCAATTAGGTTAACAGCCCATACCTCACACCCCTAGGTAGACTTGCAAAAGATCAACACATCAAAGGGTCTTCAGCTGTTATATTAAAATTGAGTTGGTTTGGACAAATCGACCATTGTCAACTCAATTCTGGCCTGGTTAATATTGACTGTATGTGTACATACATATAATATTATAATGTCCCACATAAATCGGTGAACATATTACAGCATGTATGTGTCATCAGGAGAGCAGCTGCCTGATTGGACACTGCTGCCCTGGATGATATTGTTAGCCATCTTTAATATGGGCAGTGCTAATAAATATCACTGTCCCACAGCAGTTGGCACGCATTTGGTCAGTGACAGGAACCCGCTGGTCAGGGACAGCAAGTCTAGCTTAGGGAAGGGCTCCAATGGAGGAGGGACAGAATAGGGACTGCATGCCTGTGTCTCCAGCAGGAGCTCATCCAATCTGCAGGTGCCTTGTTGCCAGACCGCCTTCCAGTGGCCTCCTTCAATAAAAGTTGCCGAGCATTGTAAGCCCTTTAGAGTGTGCTCTGTAATATTGAGACTGTGTCTGCAAGATTTTCTGTAAAGTACTGCTGTGCCAGGCTTGGCCGTGTTAAACAGAACCTGTTACCGCATTGTCTGAACTTTCATGTTAAAACACTTTAATGGAGACATGTGCACTGCTGAAAAATTTGTTCATTTTCGTTTTCGTTTCATTCTTTTGTTTTTTTTAGTTTTTCGGGTCATTCGTTATGATTGCAATTCGTAAATTTGAAAATTCGTAAATTAAAAAAGAATCGTAAATTCGACAATTTGAAAATCTGAAAATAAGAAAGAAAATCTGAAAATTCGAAAGAACAACCAACTAACTAACTAATAATAACTAACTATTAAATAGAGTAATTATTGGAATTTCTTTTAAAATTTTGGCTGATAGTGAACATAACGAATATAAATTTATCCAAAGTTACGAATTATCAGACATAACGAATACCGCATCTAAACAAATGGAATGGAACTAAATAATAATAAATAATAATAGTAATAATAAAAATGTTTTATTATTATTGTTATTTATTAATATTAATTCATTTCATTTAGATACGGCATTCTTTATTTTCGGATAGTTCGTAACTTCGGATAAGTTTGTATTTGTTACATTAACTAACAGCCAAATTTGAAAGGAAATTCCAATACCTATATTTTAATAGCTAATAACTAACTAATAATAACTTATCTATTACTATTTCAGATTTTCGAATTTTTGGGTTTTTGGATTTCCGAATGTGAAAATTTTCGAAGTTACACATTTGCAAATTTGCGAATGTTCCAATTTATGAAAATTCGAAAAAAAAAGTTAAACGGGTTTTCGTTAATTCGGAAAATTCCGAATTAACGAATTCGTCTAAATTCATTAAAAAACAAATTTTGAAAGAAATGAATTGCACATGTCTACTTTATTGCACTCATAGGTCTCCATGTGCATTCTCTCCACTCCGGGTACCAACCGCCTGGCCCCACCTACAGGTTTTTAGAGGCAGAAAAAACCCCATTGCCAATATTAGGAGCAGCTGCGTTTTGGAAGAAAGAAAAACGCTTGATGGATGTAAACGTGTCTTAACGCATGTCAACTCTAGGTGCATAAAGCGTTGAGCGTTAAGTAATTTCAATTTTAATACTCTCACATCAGAAGGAAAAAGTTGTTTCCGCCCGGTCTCGAACCGGGGACCTTTCGCGTGTTAGGCGAACGTGATAACCACTACACTACGGAAACTTCTGATGAGGGTCAGCAGGTAATATAATGGTATTTTAATACTACAACATAGATCAATACTTAAAAAAATCCTTATTTTCCAGAAATAATTCATACATATGCACTACCTAATGGCCCTGTAATCTATTTTTTATTTAATTGTTTCCTACTGTGTTTTTCTGCTTTCTTGTAACTTCCTCTGGGAGCTCTTGACCCTCTCCAGTGCATGTTTGTTGCAGTCCTGTGAACTGCTCTGTGCACACTATAAATCCCATAGTCCAGGCATGTCCAAAGTCCGGTCCATGGGCCAATTGCAGCCCGCGTTCCAGTTTAATACGCCCCCCCCCCCTGGTAATTTGTACATGGCTCAGTAATGGCTCAGTCTCATCCAGAAAAAAAGCCGCAGACCAATGATGTCTCAACAGGAAAACTTTAATCAGTCGACAAGATTCACCGCAAGTCCACCTTTTGCATGAAAATAATAAATGCGCCCAATTAAAAAAAATGGGCTTATTTTTTTTTTTTGCATAGGAGCCTGGAAAGCATTGTGTTGCAATCAGTGGATGATGGGTACAATGTTCTCATCTGCAGACTCTAAGGCCGCTGGTCCTTACCAAGGTACAGATCTTCAGTTACAGGGCTAGAAGAAGCGTCAATTGACTGCAAGTGTGGGTAACGTCGTCAGTGCTCCATTGAGAATTACAAGTCCCTGCAGTGGCATTTGGGATTCCCAGTTTTTTTGTTCGCATATTCCTGTGAATAAATAATGGGGCTGTGCAGGCCACACTGGTTTCAAACTTGACATTACCCAGCGCGGAGAAGCACCCCAGGTTTCTGTAAGAGAGGGTGGCAGTTTGATGGTGGGGGCTGCAGACTCTGACCATACTTCATGTCGCATCCTAAATATGGGTGTAATATGAAAGTGCTCAGATAGATGGAGTTATCCTTCAGGCCTCATGCACACTGGACGTTTGTAACGCTGCTCTTAGGGGTGTCTGGGTTTTTTCTACCTCTAAATGTAGGTGCCATCAGGAGAGCAGCTGCCTGATTGGACACTGCTGCCCTGGATGATCTTGGTAACCATCTTTAATGTGGGCAGTGCTAATAAATATCACTGTCCCACAGCAGTTGGCACGCATTCGGTCAGTGACAGGAACCCGCTGGTCAGGGACAGCATGTCTAGCTTAGGGAAAGGCTCCAGTGGAGGAGGGACAGAATAGGGACTGCATGCCTGTGTCTCCAGCAGGAGCTCTTCCAATCTTTAGGTGCCTTGTGGCCAGACCGCCTTCCAGCGGCCTCCTTCAATAGAAGTTGCCGGGCATTGTAAGTCATTTATGCCGTGTACACTCGAGCGGACTTTCGACAGACTGAACTCCGAAGGACTTTTTGACAGACTTTAGACGGACTTCCGACGCAACGGACTTGCCTACACGCGATCGCACCAAATTCCGACTGATTCGAACGTGATGATGTACGACCGGACCAAAATAAGGAAGTTCATATCCAGTAGCCAAAAGCTGCCCTTGCGTTGTTTTGCATCCGTCGGACTAGCATACAGACGAAAGGATTTTTCCGGACTCGAGTCTGTCAGAAAGATTTGAAACATCTTCTATTTCTAAAGTCCTTTAAACAAATATTAAGTGAAAGAGGCAGCGCTAGCAACAAATGAACCAAGTAAATGCTATCGCTGCTGTAAAAAAAGTGCTAAAACTTGAAAGTTGAAAATAAAACGATTACAGCGCTGATAGACGTGACTTAAATATAAAGTGCTGCGTGCTGACAATGAATGCAAAATTAATTATTGATAATATACAAGGTGTATGGATCATAAATGGTTGACTACATATCACATGTAGTCTAGAAATGAGTATTCACAACTTTTAGACAACTGCTATGCCACAAATAATAAGTGAAAGGTGCAATCCAAAAACAACTGCTGATCATCAAAATGACATACCCTGTTTCCCCTAAAATAAGACCTAGCGTGATTGTCGGTGATGGCTGCAATATAAGCCCTATCCTCCAAATAAGCCCTTCCCTGTTTCCCCGAAAATAAGCCCTACCCTGAAAATAAGACCTACAAGTACTTTAACTAGGGCTTATTTGGGGGGGTAGGGCTTATATTGAAGCGATCACCAACAATCACGCTAGGTCTTATTTTAGGGGAAACAGGGTACATGAGATGCAAGTTGTATAAAAATAAATACGAAGACCATTGGTGCTACCCAATTAATAAAAAAGTGAAAAACAAACTAACACAACAATAAAATAAATGCTACCAGATACCAATAGGCTATTTAAAGTTGAGATAACATCTACTCACAGAGTGGAGATATTACTAAAAACAAATAGTCCTAAAATAATTAACAACAGCTGGACTGGTCACAGGAATCTTGGACAGACAGCCTTGCAATGACACAGCGGCTCTTCAATCTGTAATGTCAGTCTGTCTCTATATGGTTTAGCAAGAGGTACCTCTAAAGTGGATAGGTGGATGAGATGGCTGATGTTTCAAATCAATAGAGCCATGGACTTGCGATTGACCACCCAAAAACAAAGAAAAAAGGCATATTGTGAAGTACCTCGGAGTTTAAAAACTTACTTGCGCTGCAAGCCGCTACTCGCGCTATCCTTGGTTGCAATCAGGCATGTCTGATGCTTCCGCGATCGCCGCTGGTAGCGTGCGTTCCACGGAGCCAGGAAGGAAAAGCGTCACTTGGTTGTTAGCGTGAGTAGCGGCTTGCAGCGCAAGTGGTTTTTAAACTCCGCAGTACTTCACTATATGCCTTTTTTCTTTGTTTTTGGGTGGTCAATCGCAAGTCCATGGCTCTATTGATTTGAAACATCAGCCATCTCATCCACCTATCCACTTTAGAGGTACCTCTTGCTAGAGACAGACTGACATTACAGATTGAAGAGCCGCTGTGTCATTGCAAGGCTGTCTGTCCAAGATTCCTGTGACCAGTCCGGCTGTTAATTATTTTGGGACTATTTGTTATTAGTAATATCTCCACTCTGTGAGCAGATGTTATCTCAACTTTAAATAGCCTATTGGTATCTGGTAACATTTCTTTAAGGCCTCTTTCACACGGACGATCCGTATGTCCGTTTTTCATCCTTCCGTTTTCGGATGAAAAACGGACATACATTCATCCCTATGGAGCGTCAGATGTCAGCGGTGACATGTCCACTGACATCCGACCCGCTCCGATCCGAAAAGTGTAACGGAGGAAAAACCTACTTTTCCATCCGTTTTCAGATCGGATCGGGTGACGACGGACACTACGGTCCGTCATCATCCAATCCCCCCTATAGGGGAGAGCGGCGCTCTGACAGGTCCGCCGCTGCACAGCGTGCAGCGATGGACCTGTCATCTTTCTGCTCAGCGGGGATCGGCGGAGCGATCCCCGCTGAGCAAGCGGGTGTTCACGGGGCGGATCATGACTGATCTGCCCCGTGTGAAAGAGCCCTTATTGTTGTGTTAGTTTGTTTTTCACTTTTTTATTAATTGGGTAGCACCAATGGTCTTCGTATTTATTTTTATACAACTTGCATCTCATGTATGTCATTTTGATGATCAGCAGTTGTTTTTGGATTGCACCTATCACTTATTATTTGTGGCATAGCAGTTGTCTAAAAGTTTCGAATACTCATTTCTAGACTACATGTGATTTGTAGTCCACCATTTATGATCCATACACCTTGTATATTATCAATAATTAATTTTGCATTCATTGTCAGCACGCAGCACTTTATATTTAAGTCACGTCTATCAGCACTGTAATCGTTTTATTTCTAAAGTCCGTCTGATTTTTCGACAGCAAAAGTCCGATGAAGCCCACACACAATCGAATTGTCCGGCGGATTTGTTCCGTCGGACCATTGCTGTCGAAAAGTCCGGTCGTGTGTACACGGCATTAGCGTGTCCTCTGTAAAACTGAGACTGTGTCTGCAAGATTTACTGCTGTGCTGGGCTGGCCGTGTTACACAAATCCTGTTACCACATTGTCAGAACTTTCATGCTAAGACACTTTATTGTAGACATGTGCACTACCGAAAAATGTGTTAATTTTCGTTTTTGTTTCATTCATTTTTTTTTTTTTAGTTTTGCGGGTCATTGGTTATGATCAAAATTCGTAAATTTGTAAATTAGAAAATTCAAAAATCCTAAAATAAGAAAGAAAATCTGAAAATTCGAAAGAATAACTACCTAACTAATAATTACTAACTATTAAATTATATGTATTTGAATTCCCTTTCAAATTTGACTGTTAGTGAACATAACGAATACAAATTTATCCAAAGTTAGGAATTATCCAAAATAACGAATGCCACATCTAAACAAATGGCCTGGGACAAATTAATAATAATAAATAATAATAATACGTTTTTATTATTATTATTGATAATTATTATTATTAATTTGTTCCTTTCCATTAGTTTAGATACGGCATTCGTTATTTTGGATAATTCGTAACTTTGGATAAATCCGTATTCGTTACGTTCACTAACAGCCACATTTGAAAGGAAATTCCAATAAATATAATTTAATAGTTAAATTATTATTAGTTAGTTATAATTTCAGTTTTTCGGGTTTTTGGATTTCTGAATTTACGAATTTGCGAATTTACGAATTTATGAATTTTCCAATATTCAAATTTTTAAATATTGGAAAAAAATCGTTAAACGGGTTATCGTTTATTCGGAAAATTCAGAATTAATGGATTTGTCAAAATTCGTTAAACTAATTTGAAATGAAACAAATTGCACATGTCTATTTTATTGCACTCATAGGTTTCCATGTGCATTCTCTCCACTCTGGGTACCAACCGTCTGGCCCCGCCTACAGGTTTTTATAGGCAGAAAAAACCCCACTGCCAACATTATTTGGAGAAGCTGCGTTTTGGCAGAAAAAAAAAAACCGCTTGATGCATGTAAACGTGTCTTAACGCACATCAACTCTAGGTGCATAAAGCGTTGAGTGTTAAAGTGATTGTAAGGGTTTGTTTTTTGTTTTTTTTCAAATAACAAACATATACTTACCTCCACTATGCAGCTTGTTTCGCACAGAGGGACTCCGAACCTCATCTTCTGGGGTCCCCCGGCGGCTCTCGTGGCTCCTCCCCACATCAGATAACCTCTTAGGAGAAGCGCTCTCCCGAGTCCAGTATTTGTGTCCATAGACACGAATGCCGGACTCGCCCCGCCCCCGACACTCACGTCATTGGATTTGATTGACAATAGTGGGAGCCAATGGCTGCCTGCTATCCAATCAAGAGCTGGGACCACGTGGAGAGAGGGAGAGCACGTCTCCGCCGACAGAAATACGGGGCTCAGGTGAGTAAAACTTGGGGGGGGGGGGGCTGGGGGCCAGTCACTGCTAGGTGTTTTTTCACCTTAATAAATACGATGCATTAAAGTGAAAAAACAGCAGGGTTCACAACCCCTTTAAGTCATTTCAGTGGCCAGAATATGTTATTCTGGCTACTGAAATGAATTAACACCCAAGCGTGCCTAAACACGTTACATGCATTTACAAGCCTTAAGCTTTATTTCTGCCAAGGAGGAAAGGCGTCTGGGAGAGATGGGCAAACGTCCGGTCTTCATGAGGCCTCAAATTGTGAA